>BSYR01000053.1:10760000-11242500 GCA_030270665.1 Hibiscus trionum
GAAAATAGAGAAGTTAATTAAGAAAATAGCCAAATGGCCTTTCCCTCCACTTTTGATATGTTTTAAAATCAGAATAAATCTCAAAATATCTTAGAAAAAACTGGAGAAACTACTTTTGGAATAATAGCTCCTTAAAGATTCAAAGTTTCAACTCTTTATAAAACAGTCACAAAACTTTCAAAAATTACATTTTGGTCACTAGCCAAAATGTCACTCTTCCAAAACCCATTTTTCAAAATTGATTTCACAGTTCACTTAATTATATTAAAAGATGATTTTAGAACATTTTTCCATATTTTTAATGCAACCCGAACTAGGCTTTCCTAATTTCACCTCTTTAGATTCGAACAGCACTTTGACCAAACCGGTCAACGCCCAAAACTTCTAAGCCCAAAACCGGGGCGTTACAAATGTGGTTGTGCATTATGGTGAATCATGGTGAGTACGTGCTAAGCACGGGAATTGGTAAGAAAGTGTGGTGAAGGATTGTGAAATGTGTTAGTATTGGCACTAGTATGCTTGAGTACAATGATCGATCATTAGGATGTCTAGTGTGCACACGAGAGTCAAAATGCGCACGTGGTCTTGGTGATGGTAGTCATCAAGATGGAGTACGGGTTCGCCCATAAATCTTCTTATATATGTTAGTCGGTGATGAGTGGACTCCCATCGACAGGGCGTGAGGATGAGTGGAATCCCCTCCGCGTGAAACGGTGATGAGTGTAATCCCACCGTAAGGTAATGGTTGTGTTGTTGGATGTGAGTTCCAACGGTTATCCGTGTATTCGGGTCATAGCTAGGTGCCAATACGAAGTGTGGAATGTGTCTACTAATACATTGATATATGTGTTCCATATGTTGTGTTTATGGACTTGTTGAGCATGGCATGATATTGATATTGTGTTCATGCATCATTTATATCTTGGCTCATGTGGATTGAAGGTAAGATCATGCATTCTTCCTTGGTTGAGTTGTTCGTGCTTGGACCCTGCATTGTCGAGGTTTGTTTTATGAGCTTACCCTCACTAAGCTTTATGCTTATGCTCTCTTTTGTTCGACAATGCAGATCCGTAGTTTGTGGGTTGCTTGTGCAAGGAGAGGGCCTCCAAGTGTGCTAATTGAGCTTTTAAGATCATCAAGTATGGATTTTTAAATTAATGAAGTAATAGAAAAGCAATGGGTTTTGTGTGTTTGGATTTATGTTGTTGTTGGTGTCAGGAGCATGTAGACTCCTTGTTGTTGTTTTGGTATGGCTTGTGGGTGCCTTGCTTTGATTTGTAAACCATGCTTTTATATCTTACCTTGAATGCTATGTGAATGTTGGCTCTAAGGCATGAAACCTTAAAATGCTATATATGTCTCTTTTGTGGTGAATTCTAGTCCCTTATGAATGTATGACCTTTATATGCATGTAATATGTTTTGAGCGTGTTTATAATAGGGTGTACGCGTCTAGAGTCTATGTGCGCGCGTTGTGTTTGCTTCTTGTAGTTGTTAAGGGCGTTTGGGATCGTTTAAAGATGTTTAAAACTAATTTTGGAAACTCACAGACTGCAGGTGTTTCGGAACGAGTTGTGCTGTTTCAAAACGAGTGTGGTTCCAGGGCCACCCGTATCGGAACGCGTTCCGGTACGGTTTGGCTACTGTGAACCCCTGTTCCGATACGAGTCTCGAATCACTTTGGCTACTGTGAATGCCTGTTCCGGAACGAATTTCGAAACGTCTATGGGAAATGGGACCTTGTTCCGAAACGGGGTGGATGCGTTTCGGTACGGGTGCCTGGCTTTATAAATTGGAGCCCGTGTTTCGAAACGGGCAATGTCTGTTTCGAAACACAAGCATGAAAATGGGCTTTTGACATCTCTAAAGGGGCTCTAGGGTTGGGCTTAGGCCCTGTTTGCTGTTAGGCTTCTCGTGAGCCTTGTTTTCCGTTGTCGCTCCACACATAGGTTTAATTAACGCATCTAGACAAGATAATAATAAATGAAAAAGTTTTCTCGGGTTGTTAACCGAAGTGAAGCCTTAACGGGTTTCGCCTCGGTTATCCCCGTGTAACCCAGTCGGACTGGTCAGTCGCCCGGACCGGGACGAGGGGGGTTACAGAACTCTCCTCTACCTTAGGGATAATAAGCTACTTGGGGATTCGTGGTTTTCTCCCTCTTAGTTTTCAAGTCCAAAACTTTAGGGTATGAGTTGAAGTGTAAACCCCTAAACCCGACCTAGAAGAAATAGTCGAATTTAGGAAGTCACGTTTGAATACTTTAACCTCATGAAATTTAATTTTTGGAAATTAAACTTTAACTTAAAATAAAATAACAATGATTTAATAAATATCTTATAGTAAATAAAAATAAAAATATCATAATAAATATTAGAATGTTTATATAAAATCTCTAAAATAAAATCGTAGTAAAAGAATTTTAAAAAAATAATCTCAAAACATATTTATTCTCAAAAGTATGAAATTACATCAATATCCCAATATAAAAATAATAATAATCTGAATAATTAAAAATTATTTCGTACTAAATAATAAAATAACCGAAAAAATGTGAGATCCTCCAAGTACCACGTCGCCTAAAGTCCAAAGATATATGTAAGAGAAAACTATGGGGGAGTAAGCTATTGAGCTCAGTCTGTCTCTAAAGTGTAGGCAATCACAAACTCAGTTTCACAATAATAATTTTTCACAAAAATATTTAAAAGACACAGTAAGTTTAAACACGGTTTTATGAAATCACAATGCAATGCACCCATACTCCATAATCACCAAAAAAAGAAGGTTTCCCAGAACCTCTCACTACATAGTCACCAACGCAAGTAGTATAAACTACTGAACTTCCTCCGTACAATCCCAACCCATGATAACACAGTAAAAAGATATCACAGTTTTCACAGTCTCAACACAGTCCGATAATAAATCAGGGATTCACAGTTCATTTACTTTAAAACACAATTTATTCACAGTCTGAAAATAATGTGCATAGAAAATATAACGTAAAATCATGACATAGCCGAAAATCATTCAAGTGTAAAATCACAATCACAAAATCAAAGTATGTAGCACGGAAAGAGAACACACAAAAATAGTTTATTTATAGCACCGGAAGAAACACACCTTAAGCGGCAATAGCTCTAACGACGATCAAAGGGAGGTTGCGACTTCGATGTAAGGTGATGACAACGTCAATTCGAGAAGAATTCATAAAACATGAGAATAACTAAGAGCGACAACACTTTAAAACTTAGGGCTTAGGTTTATTTCTGTACGTAATAACTATGACTATATATAGAGAGAGTTGAGAGTTGGTAATCTAAACAAATTAAGTTTATAATAATAATAATAATAATAATAATAATAATAATAATAATAATAATAATAATAATAATAATAAAAAAAAAAACAAGAATTTAAGTTGAAAAAGGAGAGTCAATTCAACCATGAAAAAAAAGGAATTAGAATTCAATTTGAAATTAAAGGATTATATATATATTAAACAATTAAAAAAGGAGAAGACGAGGAAGAAACCAAATTAAAATTCAATTTGATAAAAGGGTTATTTATGGATTCAGTCCTTAAACTTTCAAGAAATTTCATATTAACTTCCTAGTTTGACAAAAATTCTTATTTAGTCCCTCATAAAAATTAGGGTTCTGAATTAGAAATTCTCAATTGTTAGGGTTTCAATTAGGGATTTCAAAATTAGGTTTATAAATTAGAGATTTTTTTTCGAATCAAGGGTTTACAATTTGGGCGTAATTTTTGGGGTGTTACATGAAGAGAAAGCTTAGTGATGTTTGGGTTAAGGTGGGGATTCGTGGTATGCTCCCTCTTATTTCTCACGCTAAACAATGTTTGAAGCAAGATTAAGTTATTACCAACAGAAACCCTTGGCAGAGAGAAAAAATTGATAAAAAAGAATCTGAGTTTAGGTAGTAAAATTGACTAAGGGAGCGAAAGGATACTTGATGCATATTGCCTACACATTATGCACTTTTCATGAACTTAGACTATAGTTATATTGTTGCACTTGAATTACAACCTGCTTGACATTATTGCACTAAAATACCAAGGAAAAAATAGAGCCAAATTCTGCTTGCCAACACTTGTTGGCATTCCAATCAAAATTTTGTCGAGGTAACATTTTCACAGTTTTTATTTTTATTTTATTTGCATTACTTGAGGACAAGCAATGAGCTGGGTTTGGGGGTGTGTTACCTCTCCAAAAGTATTATTTTTAATGCCAATCTTACAATGTTTTTTTCTTGTTTTTTAGGTACATTGAGTTGTATTAGGATGTTAAAATCATGCATTTACATAAGAAGTTAGGAATTCTGTCTATGCCAGTATGAAAGGTTGTTTTGTTGGCAATTTTACAGATTTGGCATAGTATTTAGCACAGAAAAGCAACACAAGAAGGTATGCCGGAGAGAATGTCGAGTGTTGTTGGCACAAATGGACCAAACAATTCCAAGCACCGGTTGGCAGAGAAGTTAACTTGATGCCATGCCAATAGGCTGTTGAACCCCGAGAAAATAGGATAGGACCAGGTTCCTAAAAGACCGCAATTGGATCAATCTCCGAAAAAATAGTGGATAAGGTGATGCCAAGTTATGTTGGCAAAGACATACCAAGCTTGGATGCCAAGGCAACATCGACATGATGATGTCAGCCCTAGCCTTATCAGTTTATCACCTAATCAACTTATCACCTGATCAGCTTATCACATTCAAATTCAAATAAGATCTCATCTCTTATCCCTTCAGCATTTAAAATCCAAATGCAAAGCCTTATCCTATGACTTCCTCGCATGCCAAGCTTGGTTGCCAAGGCAGCGTTGGCACGATGATGTCAGCCCTAATCCGATCAGCTTATCGTACATCTTGATTTGCTTATCAAGGATAAGATAACTGCATCCTTATCCCTTGAACGTTTAAATTCAAATCAAAGACTTATCCTAGACTTTCTTGAACTCCTATTTAAACACCAAGCAAGCAAGCATTTGGAGAAGAATGAATTGAAGAAGGAGAAAAGGATGATGAAAAAGATGAAGGCTTGAACTTGAGAAGCGGTCTGCAACAATGGAGAAGAAGGGATCAGAGACAACAAGATCAAAGGCTTGAAGATTCCATGAGACGCCAGGAATCCATTGAAGGGCTGCATCGAGAGACCTCCTTCCTTGCTTTAATTCTTGTTGATCTTTTTTATTTCTTTCCTGTCTTTAAGAATGATTTCAAACCTATCTTTACTGTGTTTTATATTTAGTTAATAATTCAAACGCCCTGACATTGTTCATTTATCTGGCATGCTTTACTATTTTCTAATTGTATTGCCAAGTGAGAGCTGTCATTACTGTTTTCTAAATACTTTGCCAAGCAAGAGCTGGTATTGTTGGCCTATTGCTCCTCAATATCTTAACAGACTTGGGTGGCAATGATCAGTTGCTGGATACTTCGAGAGAAGAATTTCAAATAGATGAACTTACTTCGGGAGTGAGTCTACCCCTTGGGAGTATAGATTGGGACTTAATCAAATTGATTTATGAAACGCATCGCTATAGAGATATAGGAGTTTTTGCATTGTTAATTTCGGGCATTTCCATCAAGAGAGGCAATGCCAACTTTGAATCTTCCTGGTAAACAATGCCAAGGCAATACATTATTACTAGCCGTCATTGCTAGCATAAAATTTTGACATTCTATGACAAATATTTTTTTTTATCATTCTTGCACCCTTTGGTTGCCAGACAATTATCATTCTCCACTTTACTTCAATTCTCTTTATCATCTTTATTTCCTTAATTCTTTTATTCTACTCATTCCCTCAATCAATTGCCATCACTTTTATTTTCTAGTTCACAAGTATTAATCGTAGCAATTAATTCCTAGGCAATCCCTATAGAGACAATGCTCAACTCTCTACTATATTACTTGCTGACCGTGTATACTTGACCGTAAAAGACGTATTCTTGGCATTGTTTTTACTTGCTTTTTTATACTGAATACTTAATATTTTTCCATGCAATATTACGTCAACACATATCGATACCCAATAGCAATTAAGTATAAAACATTTTCCAGTAGCTAAAATTCGTATCGATACAGGCTAAGAGTGTATCGATACGCCTGGACCAAATCAGGCTATTTGAGTACAAAAACATTTGGAAAATATTTGGGGTTTTAGTTTTTGACTTAGAAACTATTTGAAGTTCGAATTCTTATCATTTTTGAGAGTTTTTCGTACTTACAAATTTATCCAATTTTACAAATTGGTCCTTAAAAATCCTTTTTAGATCAAAATTAAATGTTGGTTTTACAATCTCCCACTTTTGATATAACAAAACCAAAGTAAATTTTTAAGTCTTTTGAAAAATACCCCTTTCTTTAAGGCTAAAACATAGTTTATTTGAAAAAAAAACTTTTAAAAATTTAATCTCAATTCTTCTCCCCCTTTTTGTTAGATCAAAATCAATAGGACAACTATATATGCAAGACATATGCAATGAATAACTCCACACATAATTATTATTAAAAGCATAATTCAAAAGTAACATTAAAATCCAACTTAAATCCTAAAAACACAATCCAAAAGCATAACAAACTTAAAGCAAAAAAAAAAACATAGGAGTTCAAACAAATAACATAGGTGCATAAACTCAAATCATAAATATGGTATGATATGCAAGAGCCTAAGGAGCGTTTTCATCATCTTCATCCTCATCTTCATCTTCCATGCCATCATCACCAAGAGAGTGACCACGCCATTCACCATGGAATGCGGTAAGGGTTATGTCCATCGAAGCTTGACAATTATCAATGGAAGTCACTTGAGCATCCAAGGAATTGAAACGAGCATCGAGAGTATCAAACCTTGTCTGCATCTTAGTAAAGCGAGTATCCATGGTAGCAAACTTCCCATCAAGATAGGCCATGAGAGCAACAAGGGAAGGTTGATCAACAAGTGCAACCGGAGCAACGGGCACATTTTCCACTGGATCGGGTTGAGCATCACCGAGTAGATCTGCAATACGAATCCATTCTCTATTGTAGATGGTAAAATTATCACGACAAAGAGAATGTTCATCGATGGGGTTGATGAGAGGCAATCCAAGATCATATGTGCAATCAATCCCAAGCTTGTGGAACATGTAACTCAAGGCGGTGCCATATGCGAAAGATGTGACAAGGGTGGTATGACGGTTTTGAAAAAGAAAGACAAGCTCGGCAAACATAATTTGGGCTAGGTTAGGACGCTTACCCTCACGGAAACAATAGAGATAAAAGTCATCGACTTGGCGAATGGTAGACCACTTACCATCGGATGGCCGAAACCACCAAGTGATGAGGAGGTGAAGGAAACATTCATGAGCATCAAGTACGGTTACAGAGCCACTATAGAGGCAAGGATAGGATTCTTTATCATCTAGACCAACATCTTCTAAATAAAGAGATCGGCTATTTTTGTAGAATCAAGTAAAAAACTTTGACCCATAAGGTAAGATTTAAAGCAACGACCTCTGTTTTCTCTCGGTTATAAACACATCAGGCATTAGAGTAAAAAGTAAGGACACAATTTTTATAAAATATGACAGGTATACCTAAAAAAGTCATGAACTTCCATTCTCTCATTAAATCAAGATATCGAAATTTAAAACCATCGAAAGTCATGAAAGGTAAAGAAACCACTCGCTCACGATGGATTTTGAAATTTTGGTATTGTTTAAAACGATCCATGGTGCGAGCATATTGAGGCTCGTTAAAAAATGTTGAAAAATATAGGCTAAGTTTGGTTTTGTACCTTTTTTTGGAATCAGGTTCATTAGGATTAGGATTGAAGGAGCTAGATGCGATCTCTTTTCTTGCTCTCTTCTTAGGACCATTGATAAAATCCTGAAAAACAATTCAAACCACAAAAACAATGTATGCATAAACATCACATTCAATCTAATAAGTCAATCCAATGATCAAGGTATAGTTAACAAAATATATAATGTATAGTTTAAAAATCATATACAAGTATAAGAAAAATTTTTGTGAAAAGAAATTTGAAAAATAGTGAAGAAAAATATACTAGTATATTTTTATATTCGAACAAAAAATTTCAGTTTTGAAAAGAATTTTTGTAAAATATTTGAAAACAATGTTATATATATACTAAATATATAAATTTTGATGAATAACAGTATACAAATATAAAATAAATCGAAAAAGAAGAAAAAGAATATATACCTTGAGAATGTGGATTATGGATGAATGAAGAGATGATTGTGCACAATGCTTGATGAGATTGCTTGGGTTTGATGTTAAAACCAAAAGCCCCTAAATAAATTTTGAAGTTTTGTGAGAAAAACAAAGGGTTTGAAGGGTTTATATAGGGAAAACTCAACGTAGGATTTTAGAGAAAAACTAGAGTTTGTTTTAAATTAGGAAAACCTCTTTAAATACCTATTTAAGGCTTCATCGGCTACACATATCGATACGCTATATCGCATATCAAAACCATGTATCGATACAGTTTTTAGCCGTATCGATCATTGACCCGTATCGTACAGGTTCACTTATACCGAAACGTTGCCCCTAGTACCCGTATCGATACCCCCTGACTAAATTGACATATTTGGCTACAAGGGACCTAAAATTTCAATTTTACTCGAATCGATATACATGTAAATGATATGAGATCATCATGAATGGGAAAAAAACAGATGCATACTCCCCCAACAACATGAATAGATGCATATAGGAGCAAAATCATGCAAGCATGAAACTCAACCAAATTCAAGCAAGATTAAGTCCAAAACAAGGCTCTAAGGTTCAAGAAGGGCTAGTAAGCCCTAATTATCTTCTAAGAGTCTAAAAACACTCTTTGTCTAAAGATTTGGTAAAGATATCTGCTAATTGGTTCAAGGTGTCTACATATTCTAGAACTACGTCATTTCAAGACATGATCTCTAATGAAACGATGTCTTATCGCTATTGCTTGGTTCTAGAATGTTGGGTGGGTTTCTTAGTGAGACAAATGACACTAGTATTGTCGCACTTTAAAGGAATGGTACCTACATCAATTCCATAATCTAAGGGCTGTTGTTTCATCCAAAGGACTTGCGCACAACATCTCCCGACCAAAACATACTCTGCCTCGGTTTGTAGATAATGCTACACTATTTTGCATCTTAGAAAACCACGATATGCGCATACTACCTAGGAATTGACAAGTACCAGATAAGCATGCAAACTGAAGGAAGAGTCTCTAGGACACCAAAGGCCTAAACAAAGTGTGTCCTTAAGGTATCTAAAGATTCTCTTAATGGCTTGTAGTCTAGGACTAGCTTGAAATTTAGCACAAAAGAAAACACTAAACATAATATCTGGTCTACTTGCGGCAAGATAAAGAAAAGATCATATCATTGATATATAAAGCTTTAAATTAACACACTTACCTCCTTCAATTTTGTCAAACATTGTTGAAGAAGTCATTGGTGTGGCTTGAAGTTTCACGTTCTCCAAGCCAAACTTCTTGAGCATGTCTTTGATGTACTTAGCTTGATTGATGAAGATGACATCCTTCCTTTGATTGATTTGAATTCCCAAAAAGAACGAGAGCTCCCCCATCATGCTCATCTCAGATTCACCTTGCATCAACTTAGCAAAATCTTGGCAAATTAATTCATTAGTAGAACCAAAAAGAATATCACCAACATAAATTTGTACTACTAAAATGTATTTGCCTTTTCTTTTAATAAAAAATGTAGTATTCACCTTTCCTTTGTCAAAACCTTTTTCAATAAAAAAATATGACAATCTTTCATACCAAGCTCTAGGAGCTTGTTTCAAACCATATAAAACTTTTGAAAGTTTGAAAACATGTTTTTGGATATTTTGGATCTTCAAAATCGGGTGATTGTTCTACATAAACTTTTTCATTTATAAAACCATTTAGAAAAGCACTTTTCACATCCATTTGAAAAATCTTGAATTCACGATAACATGCAAATGCAGGCAACATCCTAATCGCTTCCATTCTAGCTACGAGTGCATAGGTTTCATCAAAATCAATTCCTTCTTCTTGAGTGTAACCTTGAGCAACAAGCCTAGCCTTGTTTTTTCACTATGTTACCACTCTCATCTAGCTTGTTTCTAAAAACCCATTTAGTTCCTATGGTAGATTTATTACTAGGCCTATCAACTAATGTCCATACTTTACTTCTCTCAAATTGATTTAACTTTTCTTGCATGACCAATATCCAATAATCATCATTTAATGCTTCTTTGATATTTTTAGGCTCAATGCAAGAGAAGATCTAGTGGTTACTCGTTTAGATGGATTGCCCAAAATCTCACAACCTTTGACATAGTTGAAGTCCTTTTAGTATGTGACCTCCTTTTCCTCTAGAGTCATGTCCTTCATGGCTTCTAGAGGTGGATCTTTTGGTTCGACTTTTGATGGAATTTTGTCTACCTTTGATGATTGTCCACCACCATCACTGGCATAAAAAATCCCTACATCATCATCATCACAAGAATCCTTCCTCGAAAGGAGGTTATCATCGAAAACCACGTGTATAGACTATTCTACTACTAACGTTCTCTTGTTAAATACTCGATAGGCTTTAGAGTTTAAAGAATATCCTAGAAAACTAGCTTCATCACTTTTAGCATCAAATTTCCCTAAATTGCCTTTTCCATTGTTTAAACCAAAACATTTACAACCAAATGGATGAAAATAACTAATGTTAGGCTTTTTAGATTTGAAAAGTTCATAAGGTGTTTTCTTCAAAATATGCCCAATCATTACTCGATTAACAATACATCATGTTGTATTAGTGGCTTCCGCTAAAAAATATTTAGGAAAATTATTTTCACAAAGCATGGTTCTAGCCATTTCTTCTAAAGTTCGATTTTCCTCTCAACAACACCCTTTTGTTGAGGTGTGCGAGGAGCGGAAAATTTATGGCTAATACCATTTGAGTTACAAAACCCCTCAAAACCTAGAATTTGAAATTTGGTTCCATGATCACTCCTAATGTGAGAAATAGAGTGACCAATATTATTTTGATTAAGTTTTGAAAATGTGATGAATTTTTCTAAAGCCACACCCTTGTTACTTAAAAATAGAACCCAAGTATATTTAGAATAGTCATCAACTAAGACAAATGCATATGATTTTCCGCCCAAACTCATTGTTTTAATAGGGCCAAAAAGATCCATGTGGATCAATTGTAAAACTCTACTTATAGAAACATCATGAATAGGTTTGAAAGAAACTCTTTTATGTTTGCCTTTTGCACAAGCATCACAAATTTTGTCATAAGAAAACTTTATTTTTGGAAAACCTCTTATTAGATCATTAAAAATCAAATTTTTTAAAACACTCATGCTAGCATGTCCTAGATTTCTATGCCATAACCATGAATCATTCTCATCTTTTGCTACAAAACATGCATTGGAAATGTGAATGTCATCTAAATGCACCATGTATTATGTTTCCTACGTGATGACATTTATCACAAAGTTGACTTATGCTCAAAAGATTATGCTTAAGACCTTTGACATACAAAATATTATCAATGAGTATATAAGAGTGATTACTAATGGAACCAATTCCTTCAATATGGCCTTTGGATTTGTCACCAAATGTCACTACTCCACTATTTTGTTTTAGTTCCAAGAACCGACTCTTGTCACCGGTCATGTGTCTTGAGCATCCACTATCAAGGTACCATGAATTTGCACTTGAAGCTTTTGCCTTGTAGCAATGCTGCCCCTACAAACAATGAATTACGTCTTAATTTTTGGTACCCAAATCATTTTGGGTCCGTGAACACTAGCTCCGAAAAACTTGGTTCCCTTGGGAATCCAAGAAGCAATAGCACTAATATTATTAGAAGCGACAAGTTCCTTAGGAACCCAAACACTCATAATCCTCTTACCTCTAGAGGGCCTTTGGAAGCCTCTTTGTTTGTACCCATCAAATTTTCTTTTCACATAGTTGGGATTTGAAGAAGTTCAATTTTAAAAACTAGATTTCCCAACTTTGTTCAAAGAAGCTTTGAGATCACCAACTTCCTTTTGGTAATCATCATGAACTTTAGAAAGAAGGTTGTTTAGGTCCTGAATTTTCTTTTCAAAATCATTTTGTTTTGCTTGTAAATCATGAACCTTCTTCTCAAGTTCTAAGATGGTTTTAAATAAGGAATCATTTTGATTTTTCAAAATTGAAATTGTTTTCACGTTTTTCAAAAGTGATTCCTTATACTTATCCACCAACTCATAGTATACCTCTTGCAACTCATCATAAGCTTCTTGAAGCTCATCATGTAACGCCCTGGTTTTGGGCCTAGATGTTTTAGAGGTTGAATCGGGCCGGTCGGGAACGGTTCTAACCCTTAAGGTTGATTTAGGGAACACCTAGTTCGGGATGCTTTAAAAATATGGAAAAGTATCTAAAAATCCTCATTTATTACATGAATGATTGTGGTGAAAACATTTTTACAAAATGTGATTTGGAAATATTACATTTTGGTGTAGTGACCAAAATGCAGTTTTTTGCAAAAGTTGACTAGTGACTGTTTTGTAAAGGATTGAAACTTTGAATCTTTAAGGAGCTAATTTTACCAATTTTTTTCATCAGATTTCTCTTTAATCTGGGAGTTTTTAATAATGATTTAATTAAAGGAATTAAAAGAAAAATCAAAGGTTGATTTTTCATAACTACTTTACGATAGTTTTCTCTCTTTTTATTTTCTCTCAACTTCCACTCAGCCAAACACTTTTCCCTCACCAAATAATCTCTGGTTTTCATCTCATTTGCTTAGATTTCATCTTTCAAAGGATTTCCTATCTTTACTTCATCAAATCCTTTTTGTTTTTGCTTTGGATTTTCAAGAAATCTTGCCCAAATCAAGGAGAAATCAACCATTAGAGGTAAGCTTCATTCTTCTCCTCTAATGATCAGTTCTTTACTGAAATTTAAAAGTTATCAATCATTTGTTAATGGTTTTTAAGTTGTTTTAATGTTATAAACAATAAATATTTGCTAAATTCAAGGTTCTTGATGTGATTTTGATGATTTTCATATTTCTGAGTTAAACTCTATTTTGAGGTTGATTTCTAACATATTTTGGATGATATTTGGTGTTGAGATTGAGGTTTTAACAAGTAAATCCCGAATAGGTTTGTGTTCCTAAGTTTTAGATGTTAGATTTGTGGTTTTTGAGGTGTTTTTGGTGATCTAGTATTGCTGGATAATTAAGGTTGTGTCTGTGATGATTTTTGATGTTGATTGAGGTTTAGAAAGGGTTAAGAGTTGATAGATCTTGGCTGGGCTTTGATTTGAGAAAGTTTGGAGGTGATTTTGGTTATTTCAGATAGCCGAAATGTTGATTTTGAGTAGTGCAACGAGTTAGAATGAGCGGCTGGTGATTTTAATGCATGATGATGCATTAATCCTCTGTTCTTATGTGTAATGAACAACCGAGACTTCATCGGACGCATTTGGTGTTTATCCGGAAGTGTCGTAAGCCTAGAAATCGTTTCGACAAGCAAGCGAAACCAAGCACATGTGTTCTTGCTGGATCTTATGGAATTGCCTTTCTATGGATTCGATGTAGTCCTTGGTATGGATTATGTCCTTGAGCACAAGGCAGTTGTGGGTTTTGAGAATAAGCGGGTTTCGCTGAAACTTGCTGATGATTATGAAGTTGTGGTGGTAGGAGAGAACGTGAAGTTCTTATCTAATGTGGTTTCGACGCTTGAAGCGAGCCGGTTGTTGCGTGAAGGATGCGAAGCTTATTTACCTTTTGTTTTGAATCCTAGCACGAAAGAGGTGCAGGTGCAGGATATTAGAAATGTGTGTGAATTTCCTGGGGGTATTTCTAGAAGAGCTACCTGGTTTGCCGCCTGGTCGGGAGGTTGAGTTCGAAATTGAGTTGTATGAGAACACATCTCCGGTGTCCATCGCTCCCTATCGAAAATGACACCTATGGAGTTGAAGGAGCTAAAGATGCAACTTCAAGAGTTGCTTGACCGAGGCTTTATTCAGCATGGCGTGTCACCTTGGGGTGCACCGGTCTTGTTTGTTAAGAAGAAAGATGGCACGATAAGGATGTGCATTGATTACCGTCAGCTGAATAAGTTGTCTATCAAGAATAAGTATCCTCTGCCAAGGATTGATGAACTTTTCGATCATTTTCGTGGAGCGGCTGTGTTTTCAAAGATTGATTTACGGTCGGGGTATTATCAATTGAAGGTTAAGGATGTGGATGTGCCGAAAACAGCTTTTCGAACAAGATATGGGCATTATGAATTTCTGGTGATGACGTTCGGTTTGACGAATGCTCATACTGGTTTCATGGATATGATGAACAATGTGTTTCATGAGTTCTTGGATAAGTTCGTTGTGGTGTTCATCGATGACATCCTTGTGTACTCTCGTACCGAGGAGGAGCACGAGGAACATTTGAGGATTGTTTTGCAAGTGCTGCTAGAAAATCAGCTTTACGTTAAGCTGCGTAAATGTGAGTTTTGATTGAAGGAGGTTATTTTCCTTGGTCATATGGTTTCGGCTGAGAGAATTCGTGCTGATCCTCAGAAGATTGAAGGGGTGGTGAATTGGAAGCCTCCTAGGTCTGTTCATGAAGTTTGTAGTTTCCTTGGTTTGGCAGGTTACTATCAGAGGTTCGTGGATGGGTTTTCCAAGGTTGCTACTCCTTTGACGAAGTTGCTGCAGAAGGATGTTAAGTTTGAGTGGACGAAAGCGAGACAACAAGCTTTTGAGAAGATAAAGAAAGCTTTGACGCAAGCTCCTATCTTGATTCAACCTGAATCTGGAAAAGAGTTCGTGGTGTATAGTGACGCATATTATGTTGGTTTGGGGTGTGTGCTGATGAAAGAAGGTAGGGTAGGAGCTTATACATCGCGATAGTTGAAGGTGCATGAGCGTAACTATCCCACGTATGACATTGAGTTAGCGGCAGTAGTGTTCGCTTTAAAGATTTGGAGACATTATTTGTATGGTGAGAAGTGTACTGCGTTCACGGATCATAAGAGTTTGAAGTATCTTATGTCTCAGAAGGAGCTAAATCTCTGGCAACGACGTTGGGTGGAATTTCTTAAGGATTATGACCTAACGATCGAGTATCATCCGGGAAAGGCCAATGTTGTGGCCGATGCTTTGAGCAGGAAAGTGGCGGTGGAGTTGAGGGTGATGTTTGCTTGTTTGAACATATCGTGAGATTGTGGCCTTGTTGCTGAGTTGCAAGTGAAGCCATCTTTGGTTCAATTAATAAAGGATAAGCAGTTTCTTGATGATTCTCTTGTTTCGCATGTTCATGATATTGCGGAAGGAGGGCCTTCGGACTTCAGTTTCAATGATGATGGTGTTTTATGCTTTGGGAGTCGGATAGTGGTGCCAAGTGATGTGGAGTTGAGGCGCACTATTCTAACAAAAGCTCATAGTAGTCCTTTCATTACGCACCCTGGTAGTACTAAAATGTATCGTGATTTGAAGGATGAGTACTACTGGGTGGGGTTGAAGAAAGATGTTTCCGAGTTCGTTAGCAAATGTATGGTTTATCAGCGGGTTAAGGCTAAACACCAGGTTCCTTCTAGGTTGTTGCATCCGTTGAGAATCCCAGAATGGAAGTGGGAAAGGTTTACCATTGACTTCGTGTCTGGGTTGCCATTGTTGCCATCGAAGAAAAATTCGATGTGGGTGATTGTAGATCGCCTTACGAAGTGTGCACATTTCTTGCCTGTGCATACTACGTATACCTTGGATAAGCTAGCTGAGTTGTACATTGCTGAGATTGTGCAGTTGCATGGG
Source organism: Hibiscus trionum (assembly GCA_030270665.1). Classification (NCBI taxonomy): domain Eukaryota; kingdom Viridiplantae; phylum Streptophyta; class Magnoliopsida; order Malvales; family Malvaceae; genus Hibiscus; species Hibiscus trionum. The sequence continues at coordinate 10,775,823 of BSYR01000053.1, forward strand.
GTGCCGAAATCTATAGTATCGGATAGAGATCCGAGGTTCACATCAAGGATCTGGGAATGTTTGCATCAAGCTTTGGGTACGCGGCTAAATTTCAGTACATCTTATCATCCGCAGACGGATGGACAGTCAGAGCGTGTTATCCAAGTGCTTGAGGATATGTTGAGGTGTTGCGTTATTGAGTTTCAAGGATCTTGGGAGAAGCACTTGCCTCTGGTTGAGTTTGCTTATAGTTATAACTACCAGGCAAGCATTCAAATGGCATCGTACGAAGCTTTATACGGGAAAAGGTGTAGAACTCCCCTTTGTTGGGCTGAAATAGGGCATAAGTTGATTTCGATGCTAGCTTTGTTGAAAGGAACCACCGAAAAGGTGAAGCTCATTTGTGAGCATTTGAAAGCAGCGTCGAACCGGCAAAAGTCCTACGCGGATTTGAAGCGTAAGGAGATAGAGTTCGCAGTTGGCGAACGTGTGTTTCTGAAAGTTTCACCTTGGAAGAAGGTGATGAGGACTGGCCGGAAGGGCAAATTGAGTCCGAGGTTCATTGGACCATATGAGGTGATAAAACGTGTGGGTCCTGTTGCTTACAAGTTAAGACTGCCTTCAAAGTTGGAAAAGATACATAATGTGTTCCATGTATCCATGCTTCGGAGGTATAGATCGGATCCATCGCATGTTATGCCTGTAGAAGAGGTTGAGCTGAACCCAGACTTGACATATGATGAAGAGCCCGTTGAAAATCTGGATACGGATAGTAAGGTTCTCCGAGGTAAGACCATCGAGCTGGTTAAAGTCTTGTGGAGACATCGTGGCATTGAGGAAGCCACGTGGGAAAGGAAGGCTAACATGAAGAAGCAATTTCCTTACCTTTTTCCACCAGGTAAATTTCGAGGACGAAATTTCTTAAGTGGGGGAGAGTTGTAATGCCCTATTTTTGGGCCTAGATGTTTTAGAGGTTGAATTGGGCCGGTCGGGAATAGTTAGAACCCTTAAGGTTGATTTAGGGAACACCTAGTTCGGGATGCTTTAAAAATATGGAAAAATATATAAAAATCCTCATTTATCATATAAACGATTGTGGTGAAAACAATTTTACAAAATGTGATTTGGAAATATTACATTTTGGTGTAGTGACCAAAATGCAGTTTTTGCAAAAGTTGACTAGTGACTATTTTGTAAAGGATTGAAACTTTGAATCTTTAAGGAGCTAATTTTACCAATTGTTTTTCATCAGATTTCTCTTTAATTTGGGAGTTTTTAATAATGATTTAATTAAAGGAATTAAAAGAAAAATCAAAGGATGACTTTTCATAACTACTTTACGTTAGTTTTCTCTCTTTTCATTTTCTCTCAACTTCCACTCAGCCAAACACTTTTCCCTCACCAAATAATCTTTGGTTTTCATCTCATTTGCTGAGATTTCATCTTTCAAAGGATTTCCTATCTTTACTTCATCAAATCCTTTTTGTTTTTGCTTTGGATTTTTAAGAAATCTTGCCCAAATCAAGGAGCAATCAGCCATTAGAGGTAAGCTTCGTCCTTCTCCTCTAATGATCAGTTCTTTACTGAAATTACCAAGTTATGAATCCTTTGTTAATGGTTTTTAAGTTGCTTTAATGTTATAAACAAGAAATAGTTGCTAAATTCAAGGTTCTTGATGTGATTTTGATGATTTTCTTATTTCTGATTTAAGCTCTATTTTGAGGTTGATTTCTAACATATTTTGAATGATATTTGATGTTGAGATTGAGGTTTTAACATGTAAATCTCAAATAGGCTTGGGTTCCTAAGTTTTAGATGTTAGATTTGTGGTTTTTGAGGTGTTTTTGGTGATATGCTATTGCTGGATATATAAGGTCGTGTTTGTGATGATTTTTGATGTTGATTGAGGTTTAGAAAGGGTTAGAGTTGATAGATCTTGGCTGGGCTTTAATTTGAGAAAGTTTGGAGGTGATTTCGGTTATTTCGAATAGCCGAAATGTTGATTTTGAGTAGTGCAGCGAGTTAGAATGAGTGGCTGGTGATTTTAATGCATGATGATGCTTTAATCCTCTGCTCTTATGTGTAATGAACAAGGGAGACTTCATCGGACGCATTTGGTGTTGATCCTGAAGTGTCGGAACCCTAGAAATCGTTTCGGCAAGCAACCGAAACGTAATCGGTGAGTGCAAATGGTTTTAGAAGTCCTTGAGGGACAAGGAAACGAGGTTTGGGGATTTAGGATTGGTTTGAAACACCATCCTAAGTCTGGAAGTAAGTATGTTTAGAATTTTCTCTCAAAAAGTGGTTGATGCCCCTAAATGCTTTTAACATGCTCTTGATTTGAGATAGACAAATTCCTTCTGTTTTATGCATGATTTATAACATGAAATGATGTTATGTGTTGATCCCATTGGATAGCATGACTTTGTAAAGAGTTTTGAGATTTTGATTAATTGCCATGCATGAATTTTGGTTTTGAAATGGGATGAGATAGGTTTGAGAAATGTTGCATCAAAAACAATAGGTGAGATGATGATTTTAATATAATATATTGACATAAATGATGAGATAGTTGACCGATAGGATAAAAGTGCACTATAAACTAAAAATTCGTACGTGCTCTTTGGAGTCGGGCAATGAGGGTAGTGCCATCCTGATCCATAGTGAGAATCCGATGATGAGAGATACCATCGGGGTAGGTCTTGGTGAAACACCCAAGATTTGTGGCGAAGAGAGATACCGCCATGAGAGTCCGGTGATGTGAGATTCCATCGAGGTAGGACTTGACTTTATGTCAAGCTAATCCGCATATCCGAGTAAAGATATAATATGAAATGCCAATATATTATATTGTATTTGATTCACATGTACCAATGTTGAAATGATGTTTATGCTAAGAGAAATGCATATGAGATTTTGAGATTTGTGAAATGCTTTTGAATGTCAAGCATGTATGGCTTTGCCATGAGATTTGCATTGGTTGAATGCATGAGATAGATAGATATATGGTACATGTGATTTTTAAATGGAGATTTGCTTTGAAATGGTTTTCAAGCATGAGATAGAAAGAGCATGTTGTAGAAAATGGTTTTCTAGAAAGAGATTTAAAAGCTTGCATTGTTGTGTTGGTGTTTTTAGAGCATGCCTCACTAAGCTATCATGCTTAGGCTCTCTTTTACCAACAATGTAGATAATTGACACACTTTGGGAAGTGAGGAGGCTTAAGAAGATCCAAGGGTTTGTAAAGCTCAAGTATGGTGATGTTTGCATTTACTTTAGTAATGATATTTGGCAATGGGATCTAGTGGGTTGCTTTGGGAGATGTATTTTGGACTCCCTGTGGTTGGTGCAAGTTTTGTATGACTTATATGGTTTGTAAAAGGCCTTTATTTTGGTTTTGGTACTTAATCTTGCTATATGGTGTGATTATGGTTTGTGTCTTAAGCATGCTTCATGTTTTGCCTTGCTATGCTTGAGTTAATCAACTAAATGTTGCTATGTGTTTGGAAATGCATGTTTATATATCTGAGTGGGTGTTATAAGCATGTTGTTATGATTTGAGGATGATTAGTTGAAGTTTGAGATGATTTCAAGGCCAAAATTGGGACAGTTCTGGTATGCGTATCGATACACGGTCTTGCATATCGATACGCGTAAGACAAACTTGTGCTTTTCTGCACATGCATTTCGGTACGATTGAGAAGTGTTTCGGTACGGGCTTGAAGGGCGTACCGATACGCGGGGAAGTGTATCGATTCAGTTTCTATGACTTTGGTCACTGCCATTCTGCGTATAGATACGGTTCCAAGTGTACCGATACGCGACCGTTAATTCTGTTAATGACATCTTTATATGTTTGAAATTGTTGCATTTTAGTCCTTGATTTTCAAGTTTGCAATTGGATGTGTTTGGTTAATCGGTTTGTGATGAAAATTTACATAGAAGCATGAAACATGACTAATTGAGTAATGGTAAACTTAAAATCAAAGAAGTCCTCATAATTTCTAGAAATTACATTTTGGTCCTTAAATGTCTAGTTTGTGCAGTTAAACCCCTAAACGAGATTTGATCGATGTGCCGTTTCTTCCTATACTCTTTGGTGATCACATAGGACTAATGGTGAATCTAGAAAAGAAAAAAAGAAAAAAAGGGTCATCAATCGGAGTCGGCTTTAACGAGTTGGCTTCAGTTTTCCCCGTGTAATCACCTCGGTTTAGGTTAATTGTCTAGACCGGGCTAAGGGGGTTACACATCAAATGTAAAATAAAGAAAGATGAGTTAGAGGTTAACTTAGGATCCTCTTCTAGTGCCAAAAGACAAAGATTGGCCACTTCTTAGTCCTCTTCCTCAAATGATTCCTCATCACTCCAAGTAGCAACATGAACCATGAGCTTTTTCTTCTACCATAAGCTCATCTTCTTTAGTTGGGGACACTCAAACTTTATATGCCCTGGTTTCTTGCACTCATAGAAAACTATTTGATATTTCTCTTCCTCCTTGTTCTTGTTCTTGAAATCCCCTCTTCGATGGACCTTTCTTCACCGGTTAGATTTCATGAATCGTGTGAACCTTTTGGCTAGAATAGCAAATTCTTCATCTTCCTCCTCACTAGAATCACTCTCCTCTTGCGAAGCTTTGAAAGCAATTCCTTTCTTCTTCTTCTTCTTCACTTCCTTCTTCTCCATCTTCTTCTCTTCTTTCTTCTTCTATTCCTTTCTTCATTATCTAATGAGTGAGAAGAGACCCTATAAGAGCATCTAGCTTCAAGGTCTTGAGATCCTTGGCTTCTATGATGGCGGTACACTTTCCATCCCATGACTCGGGAAGAAAGTAGATGAGCTTTCGAACAAGCTTTTCTTCTAGAATGACTTCTCCAAGACCCTTAAGCCCATTGACGATTACGGAGAATCTATCGAACATCTTGGTGATGTCCTCATCCGGATCCATTTTGAAATTCTCATAAATCAAGTTGAGGATTCCAATCTTGATCTCCTTGACATTGTTGGTGCCTTCATAGATGGTCTCGAGCTTTTCCCATATCTCCATTGCACTCGGGCAAGAAGACATCTTGGAGTACTCATTCGGTCCAAGAGAACAAAACAAGATGTGCATGGCTTTGTCATTTACTTGCATCTTCCTCCGATCATCATCGGTATACTCTTGTCTTGTCTTAGGGATGTGTCGTTACCTTCATAGGAATGAATGTCCCTTCTTTTACTACATCCCAAATGAGGTTGTTATTGGATTTGATGAAGAGTTTCATCCTATTCTTCCAATAAGGATAGTTATCCCTATTGAAATAAGGCAGTTTGGTGATGAATTGAGACTGGTACAGGTTGTTGCCGAAAGTAGAGGCCATGGATTCTTTGTTGATTGATCAAAACTTCTTCGGATCGACTAAAGAGGATGTTAATTCTTCCAATGAGTGTGGCTCTGATACCAATTGTTAAGATGACCGATTGATGGTGTGTGGCCAATAGGGGGTAAATTGGCAATTTAAAAATGAGTGCAAGCAAATTGGAAAGATAGAAAATTTAGACACAAGAGATTTATAGTGGTTCAACCTTCTAACAAGGTTTACATCCACTATCTTAGCTTCCCACTAAGGATTTTCCCAAATTCACTAAGAATTTCTTCCCTTTTTCTAGGCTCAAGAGGAAAGCTTTAAACAATCAAAGCTTCTACCCCAAAGCTTTCTTAAAACACTCTTTTTACGAGAAAATAAATAGCAAATTGAGAAATCCTCTCAAATATAAATATTTCCCAATTAAAAAGCTCACTCAAACCCAAAACTTGAATCAAAATATTACAATTTAGCTCTCTCAAGTGGGTTACAAGAATTTGACTCTAATAGCTCAAGAATGTTTGATTTGTACTGGTGTAGGGCGTACTGGTACAACCCTATCCATGTATCAATACGGGTTCTGGTAACGATACGAAAATTGGCTACTGAAATTGGAAAATTTAACTAGTACGGGTACGAACCTTTGAGTGTCAGTACGGAAGGCATTTAAGTCAGTTATGAATTGATTTAGCTTATAAAACTTTGCATTTTAGTCCTAAATGACGAATATATTAATTGATTGAGTTATAAATGTCCAAATGAGCCAAAATTTGACCAGTAAGTATGTTTCGTTACGAATTTCACAAGTATGCCTTCAATTTCTAAAAATGATGTTGAAATTCAAAAATTGCATTTTATTCCCTAATTATAAATTAGGGCTTTTAAGTCGATATTACTCTTTTTTTATATGGACAGGTATGATTGGGTAAAAAGAAAGTCTAGGAAATGACTTCAGTTAAGATTCTTGAATTTTAATAAGGTTTACACTTAGTCCCTAAAACTTGTAAAGTTCGCAATTTGACTCGAATGATTAAACCAAACTTAAATCGTTTATATTCTTTGATGATTAATTGATTTCTTTGAAGTTGAATATGTTTGTATTTGATTTGAATGTTTTTTATGTATGTCCCTAATTAAATAAAGGACCTTAAGTTTTTGAAATTTACATTCTAGTCCTTAATAGTGAATTATGACATTTTAAGATAATAATATACATTTGATTCTGATTGATAAGACTTAAATTTAGTAAAAGGAAAAGTTAAAGGATATTTTAGATAAGTCTTTGAACTTTGTAAAGTTTACGCCTTAATCCTCGATTTTTAAAATTTCGCACATTGGTCATTAATGACTAAAATCGAAATAAATTAGAATATGATTTCTGATAACCAATGATCTGATTTAGTGTCAAAATATGTTTTGCATTTGTTTGCATTTGATTTGAACATTTGTTTCTCTGATTTGTTTTCCGGTGACACTCCCGATTCAATTTTCTTCCAACGGGGCCGGGGTGTTACAATTGTGGTATTAGAGCTAGAGTTTAGTCGATTCTAGGACTAAACCAAAGCCTATTGTATGCCCGCATTTTGCATATGCCACCTAGGAGTTTAAATTTGTATGATATATGTGACTTGCAACTGATACGACCCCATTATTTCTGTTTGGCTTCCAAGATGTTGATTTAATTCTTCGAGTCAAATAATGTTTTATGATATGATTTTCTTGTAGTATGAATACATTGATCATGACCCTCTGAATTCATAAGAATTTTGAGTATTTCAAGAAGATGTTGAAATGATCTCGGTTAATAGAAATGTTTTGAAAGTATAATCATTATGTTTACTCCGTTAATAAATAACTAGAAGTAAACTCAGACTTAGTTTCGAGTATAATAAATAAGGACTAGTCCGAAATAATTCAATTATGCTTACTAAACACTATGATATTACATGTCAATAAAACAAGATCAATAAGTTTAAAATCCTCAGACCCTTCTAATCTCTTAGAATCATACATTGATAATTAGGATTAAGAGAAAGTAGACCTTTATATTCCAAATTTCTTCGTAAGACTCAGTATAAGACTAGTCTGACTAATGGTGAGTTTAAGACTCTCTTTGTATAAGAAAATACCCTGTCTTGAACAAAAGGAAAACTCAGTACAAATTAACTCTTCCATATCAAACTCATAATGTGCCCTATGGTTCCATGCTTCGTAGATATTAATCTGATCTATAAAAGTTTCCTCTAAAAGACCATAAGTATGAAAATCAATACAAAGCCATATTAGTAGTAAATGGGTGTTTCGCGTGAAATGACGTCCTGATGGCTCTATTGATCGATACAAAGCAATATTAGTAGTAAATGGGCATTCTCAAGAAACCGGTGGAGACTATTTTGAGACTTCTAGTTTTGGGATGAAACCTGTTACGATTAATGAAATTTCTCAAGTTCTTCTTTAGTTTGGTTTTTTAAAGGCATATACATCACACTTCGTTTATACTAAGCTTAATTCACAACTTGCCCCATAACGTTTACCACTTTTCCCATCTCGGTACCTAACGCATTTTTTGGGATCATGTGCCCCCAAACGTTACCGTTGTTGTTAAATATTTTTTCCGGCCAATGACATTGCGCCACGTCATCTCCTCTTTAATTAAGTCTATAACGACCCAAATTTAGAAATTCATTGGTCGTATCACCAGTCCGTGAACCTCGTGGGTTGACCAAAGGGTTAGGCTCATTGGAGGCCTAAGTCTCCTTAATAGGCTTCCTTCTTGTCTTTTTGGGTTAGGGATTGGGCCTTGCTTATGTTTGGAAGAAGAGAATGGGGTTATAAGGTAATTTACCCCCACTTCAAATTGGAAATGCTAAATTCTCATTAAGGGGCAATTTCAAACGGAGAATTGGTGATATCGCCTTGTTTCGTATCTTCCTCTTACTCTCTACACACATGAACCCCATCCCCTACTCCCCCAAAATGAGAAAGGTTGAATCTTTATCATTTTGAGTTGGATTTTAGGATTTATGGTTGAGGGAAAGTTGATTATCTCTCAAGGATCTATCATTTAAGGTAAGAATGAACAAAAATGGCGGAGTTTGGAGAAAATGGGTTTTGGTGGGGGTTGAGGAGGAAGAACATGAATTGAAGATTTAACTTCATTTCTCGTGGTAAAACTCTTCCTTTTGCATCCCTTAATCTCTCAGCAATGTTGTAACTTGTTTTGCAACATCTCCTTGTAGTGAAAGAGTTTGGAGAAGCTTCTAAGGCTCAAGGGAAAAGGAAGGCTTGAGGTTTGGGATAAGAGCTTCATTCTCAGCTATATGAGTAATGTTAGTACTCTAACTCCTTTGTCTTCATGAATAGCATAAAAATGATGCATTGTATGCTATTTGATGATTTTGGTGTTTTTGGTTGCTCAAGCCTTGATAATAGGAAAATCTAGATTTGGTGTTAAAAACATGTAAAACTAGTAGGAAATCACCTAAAATAACTCTCATAATATGTATAATTTATTTGGAGATATTTAATGGTCGTTTGGGGACCCTTGGTATAATTTTTGAGCTACAGACTCAAACTTCTAGTACAAGATGAACTTGTATCGGTACCCTATGTAAACGATGATGAACACCTGGTTTTATGAGGAGCGTATCGATATGGGCTTCAATCTGTACCAGTCAAGATTCAAGGGTGTACTGGTACGAGTCGTCTTGTATTGGTACCTCCCCAACACCCTTGGGTTATATGGATTCCAATATCCAAAATTGGTACTAATATGCGCGAGGGCGTATTCGTACCCTTTGGTCCTTTGGGATTTTTGAGAGCAATTTCATACCGATATGGGTCGATCGTATTGGAACCTAGTGTTGGTATTCTGGCGTATCGGTACCCAAGATAGGGTATAGGTACCCACTACGCATTCTACTCTGAAACTTTGATTTTGAGTTCGAGGGACTAATAATTCGAGCACTATAGCCCAATAGGTTTCTAAGGTGGTAAAACAAATTAAAAAAACCGTGAAATCGAGAAATGAACCTTTTATTCGACCATAATGTGTAATAAACTTATTAATTTTCTTAAGTGCTTGGATGATATAGTAACCATAGGGTTGTATTGTTTCTATGATGCTATTGCGTGCCATGGGGGCACTTGTTTGGTGGGATTCGGATACTCAGGCAACATGTTGCAACAAAATGATAAGAACCGAATAGAGGATTATTGATGCTTTGTGTCCCCATTCTTCGTTCGAAGATACTCGAGGGGTGATTTTAAGTATGAGGTGTGGAGTCCCGATGCTTGGTTTTCCCAGGCCACCCTCTGAGTGATTGTGTCTCGATGCTTGGTGTCCCCAGGCTTCACTCCAGGATTGCGTATTGATTGTTGATATTTCATATGTTAGATGTTGGGTCTTGGATACTTAAGTTGATCTTAATGTCATGTCATCATTTTTAGATACATGTTTATATTTTTGATTTGCATGAAGCATGGTAGAGTGGTAGTGTACCACTAAGCTTCGTTAGCTCAACGTTTGGAATCGATGTTTCTGTTCACATGTTTCTAGGTAGGCACATGCATTGGAGAAGCACCATCTATGTAGGTTTTAACGCATCGTTTGCTCAAAGTGCAACACTTAGGTCTTATTGGGCTATGTATTCGTATGACCCTATTGTATTGTTGTAACTCTTATTTTGGGCTTGTATTAAGCAAGCGAATGTTTTATTATTTTAAACTATTTGGAGCTCCTTATGTAAACGTTTTAAATTGTTTAAAAATGTTTTAACTTTTGGATTTAAATGTTTATAGTATGAAATTCTTTTGGGCTAAACTAGGTTAAAATTTTGAAGAAATAATTTGGGCTTAAGGCCTAAATGTGAAATATGAGTTTAGGGTGTTACATTTAGTGGTATTAGAGCCTCATTTTAGTCAGTTCTAGGAAACCCTAAGGTAGTTGTAGAGTCATGAATAGGTGTCAAATGAATACATACCCTTTAGTTGAAGTTGTACATGTTTTAATATGAAATTTGATGGTGTAACCTTGTTTCCTTCTCTATGCAAAATCTATCATGCCTAGGAGGGAATGCGGTTAAGAGGAGAGCTGGGGCTCCCATGAAGGGAGTTATGATGAATATTATGTTTCCGACACTAAAGAGATGTCAAATGACGAGAGGGGTCGAGGGACCAACTACTTCTCCCACCTATACCAGGCCCTTCACCTTATTGTAAGGGTCATTTCATGGCCTTCGGCTACTCCTCGAGAACCCCAATTGAGAGGGTTTTCGTCATGGAGCTATAGATTTCTTTGGTTCAAGTTAATACAATTCGGTTAAGGTGGATTAGTGGTTGAGAGACACCCATTGGATTATGCGATAGATGTGTTTGGAACCTGAGGACAAACTGCATGTACCCTTTCTCTATTAAATGAGAATGATCGAGAATAATGGGAAACCGTGGAGTTGGGGTTATACCCTAACCTACCAACATGAATGATTTCTTGGACGAGTTAGAGAGGAAATGTGTGGGTGAAGCCCACATTGATAGTTTGAGAGATTGATTCACTCACTTGATCCAAAGGAGTTGGTCTATTTTCGAATATGAGCAAGAGTTTATACAGCTAAGCATGTATGCCCCAAAATTGGTTGCTACAGAATAGATGAGGTGCAAGAGGTTTCAAAAGGGGTTAGGAAAGGAAATTCAAGTGTATTTGACCATTGACCGACCAAAGGTGTTTTCAAATTTGACCACTAGTGCCAAACCTCTCGAGCAAATTCAAGGCATGAAATATAGTCGGGCTGGTGAGCAAGGAGGCTCAAGTAGAGGAAACCATACACACTCTAACTAGTTATAGTCACACTCTCAGGGAAATAGAGGCCAATGGAATCAGACTAGGGGAGCATCGAATTAGAGCGAAAGATCAGATCGTAGGTCGGAGTCTGCTAACCGTAGTAAATAATCGTCTTCTTCTAGGATGAGTTATGGAGGTTCAGCAAGAGGTTCTAGTGCACTGATGATTGTTGAATAGTGATGCAATTTAGAGCAAGTATACTCGTCATATCAAATAATAAAGTGATGAGTAGAGTGTCCAACCCACGAGGATTGGCTCAATAACTACGAAATTATTATGCTTAAGAATGTGTTTGCAAGTGATGGTAGTTGTTTATTTAAGTAAGAAAAAACAATTAAACTAAAGATAACTATGATTAAGATGAACAACTGTAGCAAATAATAGATAATTATAGAGGTTGGGATTATTGCTAAGGATATATGCTCGATTGTTTATTACAATGCTATAGCGATCAACAATACATGTTTGCGTAAACCTTTAAGATCTTTATCTACTCGATAAGATTTTCCAATAAATTTCTGACTCTCTTGATACCTAGAAGCTAATAATATTGAAGCTAAGGTAATACATGTCTGCGTGAACCCTAACAACTATATTATTTGTTTAAGAACTCCCTTTTAGTCGTTAAAACCCTAAACTTATGTTTAAGCTAGATGAGAACTAAGTTAACAACTTAGCCCCATTGTTCACGTTTGTATAACCTCACACTCTTGATATTAAGTCACAGATTAATAGTTAAAGGCCTCTCTCAATAGCTCTTACAATAACTACGCATGAAGATCAATGAACATAATAGATAAAGGGAAAAACAACTATAGCATTATGATAAATAAATCAAAACATAAAATCCTGGGACGCAATAATCCCAACTAAAGTTTTTAGATAGCTTCTGTTGGTTCTGCTGTGATGAGATTTCTCTAGCTTCCTCTCCGGTGGTTCTTCGAAAGCTTTTAGACTAGGATAGTTGTCTATAATCGTGCTCCCTTTGAAGCGGCGTCCAAGTCTATCTTATATAGGCGGTGAAACTAGGGTTTAAGAACCCTAAAGTGCAAGCAGCTTCATTAAAAAAGGCCACTGATTTCCTGCTATCTTTATTGTTCCATATCTGGAAGAAAGTTCATGTGGGAAAAATTATATTCATCTCCAACTCTTTATGCCTCGTCAGCTCTAGCCATGAATTTTTCTATTCTTTCGCTCCAACATCCTCCAACATTCACCAGCATCATGCACATGCACCACAAAGAACAAGTGGTGTAACTCCCTATCTACATGAAATATATATATATATATATATATATATATATACATACAAACTACCTTAAATGAAAACTATATGAGCTTAAAAACACGCAAAAGAAAAGTAAGAAGGGCATAGAAAATAGGTCATTTACATACTCGTCAAATATCCCCCAAACTTGAACTATTGCTTGTCCTCAAGTGATGCAAAATGGAAGCAAGAAAAATAAAAGCAAGCAATAAAAAAGTAAACAACCCATAAGTCCCAAGGTTCCACTAAACTATGGTTACAGAGATTCCATGTTATGCTGCAGCAGTAATTCATTACCCAGCTATGTTGATGAGATACAATGCATTAGAGCTCACAGTTCTGTTCTGAAGATCAAATCTATTGTAGGTGCAGTGTGTGCTAAGTTACATGCATTCATTGCTTTATAGCCTTAGAGAAACTTAAGGGTTAGTTTCTTTTGATGCCCCGACATATTGTTTTTCTCTTTGCAACTCATTGTTTTACTCCCTTTTCTTTTTAAGTTAGAAAACCACATCCTTGAAGCTTCAGCTTATCACACTTACGCTTCGGTACCTGAAGATGGAGTGGAGCAAACAACCCATCCTCGAGCCCTACGAGAAGTTTTGTCCTGTGAAGACTTTCATTCACTCTTTGCCAATACTATATTTCCTATCAGGGAAAGTTAAATGGAGAAAACACAACTCACCTAGTGTACTAAGATATAAAGATGTACAAAAGAGTGTCCCTTAACATTTTTGTTTAAATTATCAAGTCTTAATTAATTTTCTTGATTTTTTAGGGAATTTTGAAACCTTTATTTTTTTATATTTTGCATTAAGTTCATTCACTTTGATTCATGCTTTGGCATCAGAAAGTTGACCTAGAGCTTTCATAAGGTTTCTTAAGTGTTTAGAGTGCATACAACATTTGTTTTTAAGGGCTACAACAGATTCATCATTAAGTACAAAACATAAAGCTCTTAACACCTTGTAAAGCATCAACATAGATCCATCATAAGGAGTCATGATCAATGCAATAGCAGATTCAGAATCAAAGGAATCATATCAAAGGGAACCTATCATACATATTAGGCAATTTACAAGTTCTAAAAAACAATTTTTTAAAATTTTTTAACCTAAATTTAACCTAATATATATGGGTATGTACTCCCCAAACTTGAGAATAGTATTGTCCCCAATGAAAAAATAAAAGAAAAAGAAAAAGCAAAACAAATCAAGGAAAAGCAAATATGAAAATACAAGAATATGAAAAAATAAACTAAAATAAAAGAAAATTAAAAATAAAAGAAAGAAACGAAAAGATAACACATATAGTTACTGGGGCGGTGGTTCCCAGATGATGATGCCCTTGCTTTTGTTCCAGGTAGACGTTTATTTCTTGGCCGGGAAGGAGGAGGCGCCAACATCAGTATCCGGTCGCTGTCTCCTTCTAGTGGTGGTGTTCAGTGTAGGTAATTATAGAAGCTTTTAGGGAACCGACAGAAATTCCATTGGCTCGTCGTACAATAACTTCCGAAATAAATTTTGGAGCTGTGCTTTCCTCCGTTGAACGGTTAAGAAGTGCATGCGGAAGGAGGTGTAGAAGGTGTTTGCCACAATATCACATATAGACGGAGGTGTGGTAGAAGGAATAGATGAAGGTGCAATGTTGGCATAGCCTTTTAATTCCTCATCTTCTGACGGAAGCAGACCTTGGAGGGCTTCAATAATCGTGTCCCCTTCCTGAGTTGGGACTCCTACTTGAGTGCAGAGAACGATGATCAAGTTAGAAAAAGGTAGACCATTAGATTGACTTATTGTGACAGCTCTCTCCATAATGGTGGCTCGAATCAATTGTGCCAGAAATAAGTTGCGGCCTTGGAATCCAAAATTAATTCCATACTGATAGGTCAGGGTGAGAGAAGTTGATCAGCATCGTTTTGAACTCTAATGTAGTCATGCCTTCGCGAGTTACTTAGGTTAGGGATATCAGCAGACCATTATGGGATAGAACTGAGGATCCCAGCTTCAATCCATTTGATAGCCTCATTCATAAGCACTGTCTTCATGGTTGGAGTTAATATTAGTATGATCGGATTGTGCAGTTCATCTGCAAGGAAAACTTTATACATACACAATTTCGAGATTACATTCTTTGAATTAGTTATATGCCAACAAATAGTTTTCTCTTCTAGAAACACCGCATGGGTATTGGAGGTGTTTGGAGTCGGTGTTAAGTAAGTAGGTATATCTACCTGTGAATGCTCAAGTGATGGGTTGGGAGATTTGAACTTAGAATAATCCAAGGGTTCAAAAGTCATATCTGGTTTATTAAGCACCACATTGGATTGTTCAATCTCAACCTTACCTTCTTCATCAACTTCATGCATGGCCTCGTCAAAGTCAGTTGGCTCCTTAGCAGTACGCATATTGCTGCAACATATTTCTGGCAAACTTTCTTTTACTAAGGCTTCTTCAGTTTTCACAAGCTAGCATTCTTCATAGTCATTCGCGTACTTGGGTATGTTGAAGACGTTAAATTTGATCTTATGATCGTTCATCTTCATGGTGAATTAACCTTTTTTACAGTCGATCACGATATGCCCAGTGGCTAGGAATGGTCTCCCTAGGATGATAAGACCATTCTTATCAGCTTCACAATTAGGGATGATAAAGTCTAGCGAGAAGACAAACCTATCTACATTTACCAGAACATCTTCAATTATGCTCTTGAGTCATATTTGTGATCGATTGGCCAACTGAAGGATCATTGATGTGGGCTTTGCTTTTCCCATCCCTAGTCGTTTGAACACAGATTTCGGTATCAAGTTAACACTTGCACCAAGATCACATAAGGCACGACTAGAATAATTATGACCTATGGAACAAGAAATGGTAAAAGTGTCAGGGTCCTTCATCTTGGGTGGCAAATCACTCAACATAGCTACACACTTGCTCGTAGTAGTAACAGTTTCAACTTCACCTACCATCCTTTTCTTTGTCACGATCTTTGGCATGTATGGAAGAATAAGTCGTGTGTTGGACCTTTTGGTCATGCAATGGAAAGAACCTGAGAAAAATAAAAATAAAAAATTAAATGCAAATAAAATAAAGTCCTAAGCGCAATTAAAACGTAATTATCAATTGCCAATCCTCGGCAACAACGCCAAAAACTTGATGCTTGTCGAATAGTGATGCACTTTAGAGCAAGTATACTCGTCGTATCAAGTACATAAAGTGATGAGTAGAGTGTCGAACCCACGAGGATTGGATCAATAACTATGAAGTTATTATGCTTAAGAATGTGTTTGCAAGTGATGGTAGTTGTTGATTTAAGTAAAACTAAAACAATTAAACTAAAAATATCTATGATCAAGACAGACAACTGTAGCAAATAACAGATAATTATGAAGGTTGGGATTATTTCTAAGGATATATGCTTGATTGTTTATTATAATGCTATAGAGATTACCAATATATGTTTGTGTAAACCGTTAAGATCTTTATCTACCCGACATGATTTTTAAATGAACTTCTGACACTCTCGATGTCTAGAAGCTAAAAATATTGAAGCTAAGGTAATACATGTCTGCATGAACCCTAACAAGTCTATTATTTGTTTAAGAACTCCCTTTTAGTCATTGAAACCCTAAACTTATGTTAATAGCTTAGCCTCACTGTTCACGTTTCTATAACCTAACTCTCTCGATATTAAGTCACATATCAATAGTTAAAAAGCCTCTCTTAATAGCTCTTACAATAACTGCGCATGAAGAATAATTAACAAAATAGATAAAGGGGCAAACAACTATAACATTATGGTAAAGAAATCAAAACAAAAACTCATGGAATGCAATAATCCCAACTAAAGTATTTAGCACATGTCTAAACCTAAAACATCCATACAAAAAATATGAAGTACTGGCAATTTATCAAGCAAGGAAAAGAAAAGAGTCGAGCGTCCTCGACAAACTCTCTCCCTGTCGTCTAACTATGTTGTAGGTCTCCCACTCCGTTGGCCTCTCTCGAAGGCTTTTTTTGTGAGGAGATTTCTCTAGCTCCCACTCTGGTAGTTCTCCGCAAGCTTTAGACTATGATTGTTGTCTATAATCGCTCTGCCTTTGAAGTAGCGTCCAAGTCTCTCTTATATAGGCGGTGAAAGTAGGGTTTAACAACCTTAAAGTGCGCGTGGGAAAAAGTGGATTCATCTCTAACTCTTTATGCCTCATCAAGTCCAGCCATGAGTTATGCTACTCTTCCGCTCCAGCACCCCTCTAACATTCACCAGCATCCTGCACATGCACCACAAAGAACCACCTTTTCCGTAAAAAGCACCAATATATATGACATTAAAGCACATGTGGTGTAACTCCCTATCTACATGCAATATATATATACAAACTACACTAAATGCAAACTATATGAGCTTAAAAACACGCAAAAGACAAGTAAAAAGGGCATACAAAATAGGTAATTTACAAACTCATCATGCACCATTGTGTGATCAGTGTGGACAGAATCATCATGGGGAGTGTTATGGGTACGTCAACTTATGATATGGTTGCGGTTCACCGGGCCACCTTTTGAGGGATTGTCATGATGCTGTTGACACCACCCCGATACAAACTTTGAGAGCTCCTTACACAGCCCAGAGGGGTCGAGGTTTTTCTAGAGAAGGAGTGAGTCATGTGTTCAAACATCAGTGTGGAGGGACATTCCACTCCACAGCTAGGGCACCAGCGAGGTAGTATGCTGTTAAGGCTCAGGAGGAGTACGAGGCTACCAACGTCATATCAGATTCCTTTACCTTTTTCATTGTTCCTATTGTTGCTTTAGTATACTCGGGGTCTACCCATTCCTATATTAATAGTAGGATTTCCCATCAGTGGCATATTCCTACCAAGGACCTTGAGGTTGGGGTTTGGGTGAGTAGTCCCTTGGGTTATGATGTTCTTGTGGATAAAGTGTTTAGGAGATGCCCAATTGAAGTTCAAGGATGGATATTCCTGGCCGATCTTATGGTGTTGTTGTTCCAAGAGTTTGATGCTATCCTAGGAATAGATTGGTTGTTTGAGCACGATGCGAGTTTGAGATGTAGGACGAAGGACATCAGAGTGGGAGTACAATCCAGTCCACCATGAGGGCACCGACGAGACAATATGCAGTCAAGGCTTTGGAGGATTGTGAGACAAAATTTCTTGGAGCGTATTCGAGCTTTGGGTCACTTTTTGGAGATGTTTGAGAGCTATTCGAGAAGGAGTTGTACTCGAGTTCTTCATTTCCGTCAAAACCTCTTTTTTTTCTTTTTTTTAAATTTTTTTAGTGTGTTTCTCTTTTATTCTTGGTTGAATTTTTCTTTTTGTGTGTTTTTTCATGTTTTGATAGGTTGCATTTTTATAATTGGAGGACCGGTTCTAGAGTTTGGGCAATAATTTCGTTTATAATTTTGTTTCAATTTTTTTATTTAATCTTTCATGTTCTTATAAAATATAAAAACCATGTTTCGAAGGTTTTAATCCGTTTGCATCTTTAAAAATTATAATTTGAAGTTGTTGGAAATTTAGTTCTTTTCTAGAATTTTTTGAATTTACTCTGTATTGAAAATTAAAAATGAATGAATAAAGGTGGTTGATAGTAAAGAAATTTTGAAATAAAGGGCTTTGAAGAAAACTTTAGTTTTTAAAATAAAAGATTTTTTAGGGAAATTATAAAATAAAAGGTTTTTTTTGAAATAAAGTAAAGAAATGAAGGTGTAAAAAAATAAAAAGAAAGTTTTCAAGTAAAAAATTCAAAAGAAAAATAAAAACATTTATAATAAAAGTTTTTTTTAAAGAAAAAAAACAACAAAAGTTTATGATGTGAAATTTTAGAAATAAAATGGGTTTAGATAAAAGATTAACAAATAAAGAAGCATAAAAGAATAAAAACATAAATAACCTTTCAGAAAAATAGAAAACCATAAACATAAAAAGTAAAAAACTTTCTAAGTGACAAAAAGCTTTTAAATAAAAATGTTTCAAACATAAGATATTTTCTTGAAATAGAAATAAAAGTATTTAGAACAAGTAATTTTTTTTAAAAGAAAGTTTAGATTTCAAATATTTAAAATAAATCATCTTCAATAAAGAATAAAGGAATAATATAAAAAAAGGGTTTCAAGTTTGCTTTGGGTAGTGTAGAACTAAGTGTTTTGATATAATATTTGAAAAATGTTTTGGACTAAATTGAAAAGAATTTAAAATATGTTTTTAGTCAAAAACAACTTGAAAATATGTTTAAGGGTTTTACAAGGCTTTGGAATGATTTAAAGTACATTTAAAGTAGTCAAAACCAGCCTTTTTAAGTGCCCGTACCGATACGGTCTTGGACCGTACCGATACGCCTTAGGGTTTCAACTACCTAATTTTTCCAGTAGCCAAAACCCGTACCGATACGCTTAGCCGTATTGATACGGTGTGTTTTGAAATAGTCCAACGACTATTCGCGTACCGATACGGGTGTATTGCGTACCGATACGCCTAACTACCCCAACGGTCATTTTCCAAATGGTCTTTTAATTTGCAGGACCGTACCGATACGCTAGGTAAGCGTATCGATACGCATCAGCTGAAGAGCACAACGGCTAATTCCTCTTCGAGACCGTATCGATACAGTTTGAAGGGTATCGATACGCCAAGCTGCAGAACTGCATTTATGGTGGGAAATAAAGGCTCCAACAACTCTATTCCAATCCCAACGGTCCTAAACGGCTACAAACTCAATTGGGAGTATAAAAGGGACCTCCAAGCATCAAGAACAAGTTAATGCTTCAATTGTTACAACATTATGATGTCAAAATATGTCTAGAGCTTAAATTGTAAATTCCTTGCTTAGACAACACTTGTGAGCTTACATTGTTATATTTGCTCAAGTGTTTAGGTTTTGGGTGAGTGCTTAGAATTGCAAACAAACACCTTTTAGAGGGATTTCAAGTTTGCTATGTTTTTCTTGTAAAAGAGAGTGTTTCCTCAAGCTTTGGGTAGAAAGCTTTGAGGGTTGTAAAGGTTGCCTCCTTAGCCTAGAAAAGGGGACGAAATTCTTAGTGAATTTGTTTGGAAATCCTTAGTAGGAAGCTAAGGTAATGGATGTAGGCTTTGGGTTAGAAAGCCGAACCACTCTAAATCATTGTGTTTATCTCTTATTTTTTAGCTTCCACCAAATCACCCAAAAATCCAATCTTCTCCAAACTTGGCAACCACATCGGTTGAACGAAATCGAGCCCCTAAAATTCAACAGGTAGTCTTACGTGCCTTTAGAAATAAGTTAAACTTTAGGATTAGGTCCTTCAAGCCTAGATTAGAGACTTGGTTGTTGGAAAATTTTCTTGACAAAGAATAAAACACACTTAATAAAATCAAACCCCTAATTAGGAATAAAAGACTTAGATTCTTTTAGGGTAAATTTTCTAGTTTAGAAATAATAAAAATGTTCAACATATTAATTTTCCTTGTTGCTTGAAAAATGAAATTAAATTAATGCGGCGTCTTATCAAATGGGAATGACGTGTTAGCGCTAGAAATTTTGGGGGTGGTTAAAGCTCACCTCCCAAACGATAAGGCAGTTAAAATAGATTGATATTCATTAAACAGACAAATAAAATCGAATCTTTGTGAACTTGCAAATTCCAATTTTGAAATCAATGAGGTACCAATTTTGGGCGTCGTGGGGGTGCTAACCCTTCCCCACGCGTAACCGACCCCCGAACATGTTTTTCTAGTTTTCGTAGACCAAAACCGTTGTTTTATTAAAACAAAACGTTTTATTAAAATAACCCCGTTTTAAAGTGATCCAATCACACTTTTCAAAAAAAGATTGGTGGCGACTCTGTGTTTTTAAAAGTTCTCCAAAAATTCGAAGCTAGAAAGGGTTGTGACATCTTGGCGACTCCGCTGGGAACGTGTTTTTGTTTTTTTTTAAACAAACGAGGGTCAGACCACAAATTGATTTTAAATGGTTTTCAAAAAGGTTTTTTTTATATAAAAAACTAATGGAATTTGCAAGTTCATAAAAGGTTTAATTTATCTATCCGTTTAATGAATATAATTCTATTTTTTATATTTAAGATTTAATTCCAAGCTCTGTACCCGAGCTTTGTCCCGTTCGTTTAAATGAGGGGAACACGGTTTGCTCATGTAAGAATATTGATTCCTCGTATGAGCCTAGCAAGTACCTTTGGGAATCATTCCCTTTGTCTTTGTAAGAATATTGATTCTTTGAGAAGGCATCGGTGGTGAGTCCTCCTGAGTTGAACTCGATTCGTTTGAAGCTTGTGATGGGTGGGAATCGAGGGCCTTGCTACCCTAGGTAGGGGACATCAAGGACAAATCGGGTATCCTTTTAGAACTGAACTAAGTTTGAGAATCTAGAGCCTACCCCAATAGAGCCATGCGGAAAGTCTAGGGTTTTGTGTCTGGTCAAAGTCGCAAGAATAATCTGTGGAGGCGTGTCCTGGAATGTTGGAGTGGCTGCCCAGAATTATTATGCAATTATTTTGGACTACTTCTTTTTCCTTTCTCGCTTTTAATCTTTGCTCCCTATCTTGTTTGTTTTGCATGTGCATCATTCCATATCTAGAAGTGGCTGATTCTAGAAAATTGCTCAAGCAAAAAAATCCCATTATGGACGGAAGGCTCTTGAAGAATGAGGATGAGAATGCAAAAGTACGTCACTGATCTGAGGTCAACCAAAAAGTGTATGGGGACAGTTTGGTTGCGGGTCATAAGACAGAAACTTCAGAATATGCTCATATTAGTGTCAAGAAGAACAATGTACAAGAGCTAAGAGAGATTTGGGATCGCTTTGATTCTAAAACCAAGCATTTGTTCCGTGAGTCCTATGGTGACATAGCATATCTTTTGTATGTAAGGGTAGATGAGCCGTTTTTGAAGGCTTTGATCCAGTTTTGGAACCCCGGGTACTGTTGCTTTACCTTCAATGGAGAGGATATGATGCCTACTTCCGAGGAATACTTGGCCATGTTCACTATGTCCGAGGTTAAGGAGAATTGGGTGTATGCAAAGCCTCCTAAAAACAAGAACTCACACTCAAGACTTGCCACATTTGCTAGAATGAGTGATGAATGGGTTGAAGGGTTGATACTAAAGAAAGGGGGAAGTTTTAATTTTCCCTGGTCATGCATTCGAAACATCATTCCTGTTCATCCGGACATAGCGAAAAGGGTGGATCTCCTGGCTATCACAATATATGGCCTAGTAATTTTTCCGAAAGTGTTGGGAAATATTGACGTGACCTTGTTATATTTCTTTGAGCAATTGAAGAGAAACATCAATCTAGTGCCTGCAGTGTTAGCTGAAACCTTCATTTCTTTGAATGCTTGCCAGAAAATTGAAGGTGTGCGTTTCGGGGGATGTGCTCCTTTGCTCCAGGTTTGGGCCTTTAGCCATTTCTGAGAGTGTCCAACTTTGGCCCTACCGAATGTGTTTTCTTCGAACTTCTACCCACTTCGGGAATTTTTGGCACAAGATTGGATGAATGTCAAGAGAAGCAAGTGGGTAGACATCTTCAAGGATCGTCGTGACGAAGATATCAAATAGAGGGTTCCATGGATGGGTCATGCTAAAGTAAGGTACAAATGCGAAAATTATAACATCTTGATGCTGTTGGGATTATGGGGATGAATTGGTTGTGCTCCCCTGCTAGTTTCACGTCATTATGGATCACGGCAGTTCATTCCTTTCACTACCAAGCTTGGCACATCAGAGTTCGAGTTTCAAGGAGAATTTAGACGGAAGGTACAACAAATTAGTGATTTATGGAAGGATTGTTACTATATGAAGTTGAAGTATGACAAGCATTGCATGTATACCCCTGATTATGGTATTTGGAGGCATACAAGAATGAATGACAAGATCATGCTACTTACCCATGGGCCTGCCAAATCTTTAGAAGAACATTTGAAGGTAACTCCTTTTGAGGCTGAAATTCTAAGAGAAGAGGTAAGACAAGCTAAGTTGGAAATCGAAGCTCTCAAAGAACATAATCAGCGAGAAAAGTTTGAAGCCAACCTTGATGTAGAAAAATACAAGGGAGAAGCCAACCGAGTGACAAAGATGTACGTGAATTTAGAAGAAAAATATGAGATTCAAAGGGTTGACTTCTTCAGGTTTCAAGCTACCGTTCAATATGCTGACCTCAGAAAAAGCCCAGAACAATGGAGGCATTAGATAGAGCAAGCTGTAGGGAAAGAGAAGGAACACAGTAAAAAAGAAATTGAGAAGTTCCGACGAGCTTTGGCTGAAGAAAGAAAGAAAGGGAAACAAGCAGTGGAAAAGTAGAAGGGCAAGCGGCTTCGAGAGAAGGAGAAGGAAAATTCGGCTGCATGGAAGAGGAAGGCTCATGACAACAAAATGCGTTTGCTAGAGTTATAGTCAGCCTATGACAAAGCATGTAAGAAGTTGAAGCAAAGTCAGACCTTTATCACAGTGTTGGAGGCCAAGATAGAGGGCTTGAACCAAACAATTCACAAGATGCAAGATGACCATACCTATGAGGAGCTCCAAGCTAGTTTGAGCGAGAATGACTTCCTGAAAGAGCGAGTTAAAGAAATGGAAAACCTTCTCCAAGAATACATAACAAAGATCTTAGTTCTTGAAGATGTCGCTAAAGAAGGAAATGATTATTGGTTCACTCACCTTAGAGATAATGCCCGGAGGTTTCGAGAACGAGATGAGTTCGATAGGATGGTAATGACATAGGTCCCAGATGTGGCCAAGCACGTGACAATGTTGGCAACTGAAGCTGCAGCTCTTTGCCACTACATTATCCAATTGGAGAAGTTGGACCAAGACTTATGTGGCTTATAGAAGAAATTAAGGAGTTAGGAGTTTGTGCTGAAAAATATTTGTAATTTGAAAGATGATTTGATGTAATAAAGAACTTTCGTATTCAATAAAGAGTTTTCTTTTATGAGCAAGTTCTCAATGGAATTAATGGCCCTTCGGCTGCATTCATCCATTTGCACTGCTTTGTTTACTTTGTTGTCTGGTTTTGTGAATTCATTTGTGCATACATTCATTCACGACAAAAACTAGTTGAATATAAAAACGATAAAATATTCAAAATAGGTAAGACAACACATAAGTATGGTACACATACCCAAATCCGAGCCATGAACACTGAAGAAAGGTTGAAAGCCTTGGAGGCAAACCAAAAGAGCACTCAAGACAAGTTGGTGTAACCCCCTTAGCCCGGCCTAGACGCTTGACCCGAACTACGAAGATTACACGGGGAAAACCAAAGTCAACCCAAAATTCAACCTTGATTAACGACCCCCTTTTTTATTTTAATCTTGTCTAGATGCATATTAAGCCTAAGTGAGCACTCACGAATCATGTAAGAGAAAGGCAGGGCGATCGGATAACATTTAGGGACTCAATTGCTTAAATTACGCTTTTATAGACCAAAATGTAATTTTTGGAAATTATATGGACTTTACTGATTTTAGGATTACCAATATGAAATTAATCATGTTACATGCTTCTCTGCTAAGTTTCAGCTTTAAAAGACATTCCAAGCTCAAGCAATTTCATCCACAACAGTTAGGACTAAAATGTAAAGCATGAAAACTCAAAACAATTCAAAACAACACCAACGATCAACTGTATCGGAACACCTACCTATCGTACCGAAACGTCCGTATCGAAACGGTGTTTACCGTTTCGGTACTCGGGTGTGTTCCGAGACCAGTATTGAAACAGACTTCACCAGTAGCCAAACTGTTTCGAAACAACTTCAACTGTTTCGAAACACCAAGACCATTACAGGCCCCCGTTTCGAAACAATTGAGGGTGTTTCGATACACCTTGACCAATGACAGTAGATTTTGCTGGTTTTTGACATCTCAAGCCATCCAAACACACATCAATGAGCATCTAAGCATTCCAACAACTTATTTAGCCACTAAGGAACATGTTTAAGACCCCAAAACCCGACCATGGCATCAAACACAAAAGCACACAAACTAAAGGCATGCTCCCTAGTCTAAAAACAAATACAAGCAACCAAACCTCAACCAAACATTTAGGACCATTTACAACCCATAAATGCCAACATAAACATGCCACCAACTTAGGGAGTTCAAACATATCTCCCAAATACAACCTTGGTTTCCCATTTCCATTTATCAAAACTAAAGTGTATGAAAACATCACCATACATGAGCTTGTACTTCCTTGGATGTTCTTATCCTCCTTGATGCCCGGAAACACCTTAATTATCTGCATTATTGGTAAATGAGAGCGTAAGCACAAATACTTACTGAGGCATGCTCTAAAGAAAACCAACTCAATAATGCATTTCTTGAAAACACTTTCTCAAAAGCTTTTTAACAACATGCTCATTCAATCTCATGCTTGAAAACCATTCAAAGCAACTTCTCCTTGAAAAAACATGTACCTCAATTCTATCTCATGCATTTAAACCAATGCAAAACTCATGGCAAAGCCACACTCATACTTGTAACCCCAAAACATTTCATATACAAATCTCATATGCATTTCTCATAGCATAAATCATTTCATCAAAGGTACATGTGAATAAAAAAAATTTCATGTATTATATTGGCATTTCACATCTCATTATTACTCGGATATGCGGACATCTCACTAGACACTTCCGGTGGCATCTACCATCACCGTACCCACTCGTCTAGTAACATAATTTCCGGTGGAATCTCACATCACCGTACTCACATGGCGGAATCTCTCATCTCCACAAAGCTTGGGTATTTCACCAAGTCCTACCCGATGGAATGCCCATCATCGGTTCTCTCCCTTTGGATTTAACCAAAGAGCACGTACGGATTTTTAGTTTATAGTGCACTCTCATCCTATTGATCGATCAATTATATCCGGTAAGTATTTGAACATCTATGCCAATATATTATGTCAAATCATCATCTCACCTATTGTTTTTCATGCAACATTTCCAAATCATTCTCATCTCATTTCAAAACCATATCATTTGTCATGCTTTAAAACAAAAGCTCAAATCTCAACCATGCAACATGTTATCTCATAAAATCATCTCAAGCATCATTTCATGCTACAAATCATGCATAAAAACAGTAGGAATTTATCTATCTCAAACCATGAGCATGTAAAAGCATTTTAGGGGCAACCACCACATTTAAGAGAGAAAATTTAGCCAATACTTACTTCCGGACTTAGGAAGGTGTTTAAAACCTTTCCTAAATCCCCAAACCTTGATTCTTTGTCCCTCAAGGACTTCTAAAAACATACGCACTCACCGATTATGTTTCTCTTGATTGCCGAAACGCTAACTAGGCTCCTGGATCAACACCAAAGGCATCCGAAGATGTCTCCCCTGTTTATAACACATAAGAGCAGAGGATTAATGCATCATCATGCATTGAAGTCATCAGCCACACACCTAAACTCGCTGCTCTACTCAAAAACCACATTTCTGCTACCAAACACAACCGAAATCACCTCCAAACTCTTCCAAAACAAAGCCCAGCCAAGATCTATCATTTCTAAACATCAATTAACATCAAAAACCACCACAAACTCATCCTTATACCTCCAGCTATGACAGAATACCAAAACCACCCCAAAAACCATCATTCTAGCATACATAACTTAGGAAACCAAACCTATTCGGGATTTGATTGATAAAACCTCATTTGTAACATCAATTAACATCCAAAATACATTGGAAAACCACCTCAAAACAGAGCCCAATCATTCACCACGAAAATCTTCAAGATCTCTTCCAAAATCTTGAGTTTTAATACAATTTCATGTTTCTAACATTAAAACCACTCAAAAATCATTAACAAGTGATTGATAACTTGAGAATTTTAGTAAAGAACTGATCATTAGAGGAGAAGGACGAAGCTTACCTCTAATGGATGATTTCTCCTTGATTTGGGCAAGTTTTCTTGAAAACCTAATGTGGAAAATAAGAGGATTTGAAGAGGAAATGATTAAGAATCAAAAGAAGATTGAAATCTCATCAAATGAAGTGAAAATCAAAGTATAATTGCTGGAGAGAATGTGTTTGGCTGAAAAGAATTTGAGAGAAAATGAAATGAGAGAAAATTTGTGAAAAGTAGTTATGAATAGTCAAAGGTAGTTTCTCATTTAATTAACCTTCATTTCCTTTAATTAAAACATTAATAAAATCACCCAAATTAAGGAAAAATCTGATGAAAAACATTTTGGTAAAATTAGCTCCTTAAAGATTCAAAGTTTCAATCCTTTACAAAACAATCACTATTTAACTTTGTAAAAACTGCGATTTGGTCACTACACCGAAATGAGGTATTTACAAACCTTATTTTGTAAAATTTATTTCATCATAATCTTTCATATATTAAATGAGGATTTTTAGATATTTTTCTATATTTTTAAAGCATCCCGAACTAGGTGTTCCCTAAAGCTCCCTTTAAGATTCGAACCGTTTTCTGACTGGTCCGATTCGGAATCTAAAACATCTAGGCCCAAAATTGGGGTGTTACAACTCTCCCCCTCTTAAGAAATTTCGTCCTCGAAATTTACCTGGAGGAAAAAGGTAAGGAAATTGCTTCTTCATGTCATCCTTTCTTTCCCACGTGGCTTTCTCAACACCACGATGTCTCCACAACACCTTAACCAGCTCAATGGTCTTACCACGGAGAACCTTATTGTTCGAATCCAAAATCTCAACTGGTTCCTCATCATAGGTTAAATCTGGATTCAACTCAACTTCCTCCACAAGCATAACATGCGAAGGATCCGATCTATACCTCCGAAGCATGGATACATGAAACACATTATGTATCTTTTCTAGCTCTTGTGGTAGCCTCAGCTTATAAGCAACATGACCCACACGTTCTATCACCTCGTATGGTCCAATGTATCTAGGGCTCAACTTGCCCTTCCGGCCAAATCTCATCACCTTCTTCCAAGGTGAAACCTTCAAGAACACACGATCACCTACCGCAAATTCTATCTCCTTACGCTTCAAATCCGCGTAAGACTTTTGTCGATCCGATGCTGCCATCAACCGCTCAAAAATGAGCTTCACCTTCTCGGTGGTTCCCTTCAACAAAGCTGGCATCGAGATCAACTTTTGTCCCGTTCCAGCCCAGCAAAGAGGAGTTCTGCACTTCCTCCCGTACAAAGCTTCATAAGGGGCCATTTGAATACTCGTCTGGTAGTTGTTATTATAAGCAAACTCTACCAAAGGCAAATGCTACTCCCAAGAGCCTTGAAACTCAATCACACAGCACCTCAACATATCCTCAAACACTTGAATAACACGCTCCGACTGTCTATCCGTCTGCGGATGATAAGAAGTACTGAAATTCAGCCGCGTACTCAATGCTTGATGTAAACACTCCCAAAACCTTGCAGTGAACCTCAGATCTCTATCCGACACTATAGATTTTGGTACACCATGTAGGCGTACAATCTCAGAAATGTACAACTCTGCAAGCTTATCCAAGGTGTACGTAGTATGCACAGGTAAGAAATGCGCACACTTCGTAAGGCGATCCACAATCACCCAAACAGAATTCTTCTTTGCTGGCGATAGAGGTAAACCAGACACAAAGTCCATGGTGATCCTCTCCCATTTCCATTCAGGGATCCTCAACGGTTGCAACAACCCCGAAGAAAACTGATGCTCAGCCTTAACCCACTGACAAACCATGCACTTGCTCACATACTCAGCGACGTCCTTCTTCAAACCCACCCAGTAGTACTCATCCTTCAGATCACGGTACATCTTTGTACTACCAGGGTGCATAGCAAAAGGACTACTATGAGCTTCGGTCAGAATAGTACGCCTCAACTCAACATCATTCGACACCACTATCCGACTTCCAAAACCTAGAACACCATCATCATTAAAACAGAAACCCGATGGTCTATCCTCAGCAATATCCTGAACATGTGGCACAAAAGAATCATCCAACAACTGCTTATCCTTTATCAACTGAACTAGAGATGGTTTCACTTGCAATTCAGCAACAAGACCCCCATCCCGCGATATGCTCAAGCTAGCAATCATCGCCCTTAACTCCACCGCCACTTTCCTCAGAGCATCGGCCACAACATTGGCCTTTCCCGGGTGATACTCGATCGTTAGATCGTAATCCTTAAGCAACTCCACCCATCACCGTTGCCTAAGATTCAACTCTTTCTAAGACATCAAATACTTCAAACTCTTGTGATCCGTGTACACAGTACACTTCTCACCATAAAGATAATGTCTCCAGATCTTCAGAGCAAAAACCACCGCAGCTAACTCAATATCATGCGTAGGATAATTGCCCTCATGCACTTTCAACTGACGCGATGCATAAGCCACCACCTTACCCTCTTGCATTAACACACACCCCAAACCAACGTAGGATGCGTCACTATACACCACAAACACTTTCCCTGATTCAGGTTGAACCAAGATAGGAGCTTGCGTCAAAACTGTTTTAAGCTTCTCAAAAGCCTGATGTCTCGCTTCCGTCCACTCATACTTAACATCTTTTTGCAACAACTTCGTTAAAGGGGCAGCAATCTTAGAAAAACCATCCACGAACCTCCGGTAGTATCCTGCCAACCCAAGGAAACTACGGACTTCATGAACAGACTTAGGAGGCTTCCAATTCATCACCGCCTCAACCTTCTGGGGATCAACTCGAATCCCTTCAGCCGAAACGACATGACCTAGGAAAACAACTTCCTTTAGCCAAAACTCACATTTGCTCAACTTAGCATAAAGCTGCTTTTCCAACAGCGCTTGCAAAACAATTCTCAAATGGACCTCATGCTCCTCCTCAGTACGAGAGTACACAAGGATATCGTCGATGAACATCACAACAAACTTGTCCAAGAATTCATGGAACACCCTATTCATCATGTCCATGAAAGCTGCAGGAGCATTCGTCAAGCCAAACGGCATTACAAGGAACTCATAATGCCCATACCTCGTTCTAAAGGTTGTTTTCGGCACATCCACATCTTTCACCTTTAACTGATAGTACCCTGACCTCAAGTCAATCTTTGAAAACACAGTCGCTCCCTGAAACTGATCAAAGAGATCATCAATCCTCGGCAAAGGATACATGTTCTTGACGGTCAACTTATTCAGCTGACGATAATCGATGCACATTCTCATCGTGCCATCCTTCTTTTTCACAAACAAGACCGGTTCACCCCAAGGTGACACGCTAGGCCGAATGAAGCCACAGTCAAGCAACACCTGAAGTTGCGTCTTCAACTGCTTCAACTCTTTGGGTGCCATGCGATAGGGAGTAATGGACACCGGAGTTGTGTTCTCATACAGCTCAATCCTAAACTCCACCTCTCGACTAGGCAGCAAACCAGGTAATTCCTCCGGAAACACTCTAGGGAACTAACACACGGTTCTTATATCCTAAACGCGCACCTCCTTTGAACAAGGATTCATAACAAAGGCTAGGTAAGCCTCGCAACCTTGCCGCAACATCCGGCTCGCTTCCAACGTAGACACCACATTGGCAAGAAACTTCACATTTTCTCCCACCACCACCACCTCATAATCATCTGAAAGTTTCAACGAAACTCACTTACTTTCGAAATCCACAACGGCTCTATGCTCAACAAGCCAATCCATGCCAAGGATTACATCAAAACCATAGAATGGCAATTCCATGAGATCAACAAGAAAAACATGATTTTGCACCTTCAAGGGACATCTCCTATACAACTTTCTTGTTACAACCGTCTCACCAAAGGAACTAGCCACACACATACCAACATCCAAAGACTCAACAGGTAAACCAAGCATTTGAGCATGTTCACGCAATATGTACGAGTGTGTAGATCCAGAATCAATCAAAGAAAGTAATGACAAGGATTGCAAAGTAAAGGTACCGACGATCACGTCCGTGTCATTCCTTCCCTCACGATGGGCATACACTCGATCCTGACCACCACCCTCAGGCTGGACAGCCACAACATGAGCTAAGTTCCTTCCACCATCATCCCTACGGTGAAAATTTCCACGGCCGCGCCTACGACCTCTCTGTGGCTCAACTGCTCTCACCGGAGCCTGTCCCTCTCTCAGCGGTTGAGGACAATCTTTCTTCAAATGCCCTCGGTTTCCTTAATTCCAACATGTCCCAAGGTTACAACAACACTCACCACCGTGTCTCCTACCACAACGGTTACACTCAGGAGTCCTCAAGACAACATTAGGTCCTTGCTGACCTCTACCAGGGTTACCACCCCCACGTCTAGCATCATAGTGCGGCTTCCTATCCTTATGTCTCTTGTTGCGATCTCTACCATAATCGCGTTCTGCAGCTCGCTTACCCGAGCTAGAGCCACCTGCTCGGCTCGCCAACCCAAGATTCAATTCAATGTCCTTGGCTCTAGTGACCAAGACATCGAAATCGGTGTAATCAGCTGCAAGCATATAGGTCTTGACATCGAAATCAGCTCGCACTTTTCCCGCTCATTAGGGATTAGCTCAGGTGCATACTGGCTAAGGCGAACAAACTGAATCTCATATTCAGCCATAGACATGTTCCCTTGCATAAGAGACATAAACTCTCTCTTCTTCTCATCAAGGTAACACACTCCCAAATACTTCCGCTTGAATGCATTCAAGAAGAATGTCCAAGTCACCTCATCATCCTCCATTCTAGAGATAGTGGTCGTCCACCATGTATAAGCATCACCATTCAGCAGCGGCACAATGCATCCCAGCTTTTGCACATTATTACAATTCAACTGACCAAGAATCCTCTTGGTGCTCTCCAACCAAGACTCAGATCCTTCCAGTGACAAACCTCTAAACTCGGTCCCTCCAGACTGCGGAGACGCTCCAAAGGCAATCCCACGTTAGCACCATCCTGAGGTGCAGCTCCATGAGCTCCAACTACTGCTGCCTAGAAAGCTCCAGCAATAGGCTGAATCATCACAGTCATATCCGGAGCAGCTTGCCCCTGACCATTCTCGGGTCCAGCAACCCAAGCACCAACTCCAGCATTACTAGCCCCAGCTCCACCACCACCAGGTGGTCCACCAGGGGGAGGAGGAGATAAATCCTCAGCATTCTCCGCGTTCTCATTATCATCCATAGATCTATTATTGATTCTCAGCTCTCTACGTGGCCCCATAATAAAAACAATGCACTGACAAAATGTAATAAACACAATTAGGCATATTAAGGTAAGTAATCCAAGTACCCAAGCTCATTTTCGAAAACAATTATTCTCATTAGTTTTGATATGGCAAAGGGAACCCCAACCACCGTCCAAACATAGCATAGCATCACAAAATCATCTCAATTGAATCAGACATCAATGTTCATACATCAAACTTCCACTGATAAGACACAACCATGCATAATCACCTACAACAACCACATACCAAGCCCCAATTATTCGATAACATGGCTCTGATACCAACAAATGTAACCCCCTTAGTCCGACCTAGACGCTTGACCCGAACTACGAAGATTACACGGGGAAAACCAAAGTCAACTCGAAAGTCAACCTTGATTAACGACCCCCTTTTTTATTTTAATCTTGTCTAGATGCATATTAAGCCTAAGTGAACACTCACAAATCATGCAAGAGAAAGGCACATCGATTAGATAACATTTAGGGACTCAATTACTTAAATTACGCGTTTAGGGACCAAAATGTAATTTTTGGAAATTAGAAGGACTTTACTGATTTTAGGATTACCAATATGAAATTAATCATGTTACATGCTTCTCTGCAAAGTTTTAGCTTTAAAAGACATTCCAAGCTCAAGCAATTTCATCCACAACATTTAGGACTAAAATGTAAAGCATAAAAACTCAAAACAATTCAAAACAGCATCCAACGGTCAACTGTATTGGAACACCTACCTACCGTACCGAAACG
The DNA here is from genome assembly GCA_030270665.1 of Hibiscus trionum. Classification (NCBI taxonomy): domain Eukaryota; kingdom Viridiplantae; phylum Streptophyta; class Magnoliopsida; order Malvales; family Malvaceae; genus Hibiscus; species Hibiscus trionum. Next base: position 10,808,151 of record BSYR01000053.1, read on the forward strand.
TCCGTATCGAAACGGTGTTGACCGTTTCGGTACTCGGGTGTGTTCCGAGACCAGTATTGAAACAGACTTCACCAGTAGCCAAACTGTTTCGAAACAACTTCAACTGTTTTGAAACACCAAGACCATTACAGGCCCCCATTTCGAAACAATTGAGGGTGTTTCGATACACCTTACCCAGTGAAAACAGATTTTGCTGGTTTTTGACATCTCAAGCCATCCAAACACACATCAATGAGCATCTAAGCATTCCAACAACTCATTTAGCCACTAAGGAACATGTTTAAGACCCCAAAACCCGACCATGGCATCAAACACAAAAGCACACAAACTAAAGGCATGCTCCCTAGTCTAAAAACAAATACAAGCAACCAAACCTCAACCAAACATTTAGGACCATTTACAACCCATAAATGCCAACATAAACATGCCACCAACTTAGGGAGTTCAAACATATCTCCCAAATACAACCTTGGTTTCCTATTGTCATTTATCAAAACTAAAGTGTATGAAAACATCACCATACATGAGCTTGTACTTCCTTGGATGTTCTTTTCCTCCTTGATGCCCGGAAACACCTCAATTATCTGCATTATTGGTAAAAGAGAGCGTAAGCACAAATGCTTAGTGAGGCATGCTCTAAAGAAAACCAACTCAATAATGCATTTCTTGAAAACACTTTCTCAAAAGCTTTTTAACAACATGCTCATTCAATCTCATGCTTGAAAACCATTCAAAGCAACTTCTCCTTGAAAACACATGTACCTCAATTCTATCTCATGCATTTAAACCAATGCAAAACTCATGGCAAAGCCACACTCATGCTTGTAACACCAAAGCATTTCATATACAAATCTCATATGCATTTCTCATAGCATAAATCATTTCATCAAAGGTACATGTGAATCAAAAACATTTTCATGTATTATGTTGGCATTTCACATCTCATTATTACTCGGATATGCGGACATCTCACTAGACACTTCCGGTTGCATCTACCATCACCGTACTCACTCATCTAGTAACATAATTTCTGGTGGAATCTCACATCACCGTACTCACATGGCGGAATCTCTCATCGCCACAAAGCTTGGGCATTTCACCAAGTCATACCCGATGGAATGCCCATCATCGGTTCTCTCCCTTTGGATTTAACCAAAGAGCACGTACGAATTTTTAGTTTATAGTGCACTCTCATCCTATTGATCGATCAATTATATCCGGTAAGTATCTCAACATCTATTCCAATATATTATGGCAAATCATCATCTCACCTACTCTTTTTCATGCAACATTTCCAAATCATTCTCATCTCATTTCAAAACCATATCATTTGTTATGCTTTAAAACAAAAGCTCAAATCTCAACCATGCAACATGTTATCTCATGAAATTATTTCACGCATCATCTCATGCTACAAATCATGCATAAAAACAGTAGGAATTTATCTATCTCAAACCATGAGCATGTAAAAGCATTTTAGGGGCAACCACCACATTTAAGAGAGAAAATCTAGCCAATACTTACTTTCGGACTTAGGAAGGTGTTTCAAGCCTTTCCTAAATCCCCAAACCTTGATTCTTTGTCCCTCAAGGACTTCTAAAACCATACGCACTCACCGATTATGTTTCTCTTGATTGCCGAAACGCTAACTAGGCTCCTGGATCAACACCAAAGGCGTCTGAAGATGTCTCCACTATTTATAACACATAAGAGCAGAGGATTAATGCATCATCATGCATTGAAATCATCAGCCACACACCTAAACTCGCTCCTCTACTAAAAAACCACATTTCGGCTACCAAACACAACCGAAATCACCTCAAAACTCTTCCAAAACAAAGCCCAGCCAAGATCTATCATTTCTAATCATTTCTAAACATCAATTAACATCAAAAACCACCACAAATTCATCCTTATACCTCCAGCTATGACAGAACACCAAAATCACCCCCAAAACCATCATTCTAGCATACAAAACTTAGGAAACCAAACCTATTCAGGATTTGATTGATAAAACCTCATTTGTAACATCAATTAACATCCAAAATGCATTAGAAAACCACCTCAAAATAGAGCCCAATCATTCACCACGAAAATCTTCAAGATCTCTTCTAAAATCTTGAGTTTTAATACAATTTCTTGTTTCTAACATTAAAACCACTCAAAAATCATTAACAAAGGATTGATAACTTGGGAATTTCAGTAAAAAACTGATCATTAGAGGAGAAGGACGAAGCTTACCTCTAATGGATGATTTCTCCTTGATTTGGGCAAGTTTTCTTGAAAACTCAATGTGGAAAATAAGAGGATTTGAAGAGGAAATGATTAAGAATCAAAAGAAGATTGAAATCTCATCAAATAAAGTGAAAATCAAAGTATAATTACTGGAGAGAATGTGTTTGGCTGAAAAGAATTTGAGAGAAAATTTGTGAAAAGTAGTTATGAATAGTCAAATGTAGTTTCTCATTTAATTAACCTTCATTTCCTTTAATTAAAACATTAATAAAATCACCCAAATTAAGGAAAAATCTGATGAAAAACATTTTGGTAAAATTAGCTCCTTAAAGATTCAAAGTTTCAATCCTTTACAAAGCAATCACTATTTAACTTTGTAAAAACTGCGATTTGGTCACTACACCGAAATGTAGTATTTCCAAACCTTATTTTGTAAAATTGATTTCACCATAATCTTTCATATATTAAATGAGGATTTTTAGATATTTTTCTATATTTTTAAAGCATCCTAAACTAGGTGTTCCCTAAAGCTCCCTTTAAGATTCGAACCGTTTTCTGACCGGTCCGATTCAGACTCTAAAACATCTAGGCCCAAAATTGGGGTGTTACAGTCGGAGAAGATGAAAACTGACTTGAAATAGCAAATTGAGTCAGTTCAATAGCTGCCATGCTAGGATTCAAGGATCCAGATGCAGTTGAAGAAGCAGGAAACACCGGTACAGTCCCACGATTTCCCGGAATGACCTTTAAGAAGGAGGCTGATGCCGAAGCCAAAACCTCTATCCACGTTGTTGAATCCTCTGCTTGTATTCCAAACAGAGAAGCTAATAACTACGAGGTACCTGACCTCGGCGAAATTGCTGACAGGGTTAAGACTGAGAAGAAGTGGGAAGACAAGTATGAGAATCTAGAAGGCATAATCAAATCCTTCTAGGATGGAATTGCTCATGGTGGAATGGATGCCAAAGACCTGAGCTTGGTAACTGACTTGGTTGCGCCGCCAATGTTTAAGGTCCTAGATTTTGAGAAATACAATGGAACTACATGCCCATCAGCACATTTAACCGTGTATTGTAGAAAGATGTCAATGTACCTTGACAATGAGAAGTTGCTCAATCATTGCTTCCAAGACAGCTTAGTGGGATCAGCTACGCAATGTATTTGCAACTGAGTCGAGTAAATATCAAATCATGGGGCGACCCTTCTTAGCCACAGGAAGATCACTAATTGATGTGGAAAGAGGAGAACTCATTATGAGAGTGAACGATCAAGAGATCAAGCTAAACGTTCTCCAGGCAATGAAACATGCTGATGCAGGAGAAGAGTGCAAGACCATCACTGCAATCACCTTTGACCAACCCTGCATCAGGTCGGGCTGCCACGACATCAAAATTGGTCACTGCCTCGGCAGCCATTTAGAAGACTGTCACAAGAGCACCGACGACAGCAGCTCCTTAGAATTTGATACATCTGATATTGAAGATCAGGAGGAGGTAAACTGGATAGGCAATCGTCCAGGTAAGTTATTCGAGCCTTTAAATTATACCTCGGATAACCATGCAATTCAAAAGCCATCAACTGTTGAGCCCCCTGTTTTAGATCTTAAGCCCCTGCCAGGGCAGCTAAAATATGCTTTTCTTGGTTTAAATGATACGTTGCCTGTAATTATCTCTTCCAAGTTGATGCAAGAATAGGAACATCAGTTAATAGGGATGTTGCAGCAGCATAAAAAGGCTATTGGATGGACGATAGCCGATATTCAAGGCATTAGTCTGGCCTTATGTATGTATAAAATTCTTCTAGAGGATGATCATAAGCCGAATATTGATGCACAAAGGCGTCTGAACCATGCTATGAAAGAGGTGGTGCGAAAAGAGATAATCAAATGGCTAGATGCTGGAATAATCTATGCCATCTCGAACAGCAAATGGGTGAGCCCGATGCAGTGCGTTCCCAAGAAAGGAGGAATAACCGTGGTGACCAAAGAAAAGAATGAGCTGATCCCAACCAGGACTGTGACCGGTTGGAGGGTTTGTATGGACTATCGGAAGCTTAACAAAGCTACCCGAAAGGACCACTTTCCTTTACCCTTTATTGATCAAATGCTTGATAGATTAGCGGGTAAACCTTACTATTGTTTTCTTGATGGTTATTCAGGTTACAATCAAATCTCTATCGCACCGGGCAATCAAGAAAAGACGACATTCACATGCCCATACGGAACTTACGCTTTTAGGAGAATGCCTTTTGGATTATGCAATGCACCAACCACCTTTCAAAGGTGCATGATGGCCATATTCTCCGATATGGTGGAGGACTTTCCAGAGATTTTCATGGATGACTTTTCAGTCTTTGGAGACGACTTTGAAAGCTGCTTAGGCAACCTACAAAAGGTGCTCGAAAGATGTGAAAAAGCAAATTTAGTACTGAACTGGGAAAAATGTTACTTCATGGTGGATGAAGGGATAGTCCTTGGCCATAAGATTAGTTGCCGTGGCATAGAAGTCGACAGAGCCAAGATAGAAGTGATCGAAAAGCTGCCGCCGCACACCACAGTCAAGGGAATCATAAGTTTCTTAGGACATGCTGGTTTTTATCGGAGGTTCATTGCAAATTTTTCAAAGATAACCAAGCCCCTATGCCATCTTCTGGAGCAGAATCGACCCTTTGACTTTAACAATGAATGTACTGAGGCATTCAAGGTTCTGAAGGAAAAGCTGGTAACAGCCCCAATAGTACAGCCACCAGACTGGACACAGCCATTTGAGATCATGTGTGATGCTAGTGACTTTGTTGTCGGGGCAGCACTTGGGCAGCGAAGAGACAAACTTTTTCACGTGATATACTATGCCCGCAAGACACTGAACGACGCCCAAGTGAACTACACCACCACAGAGATGGAGTTATTAGCTGTGGTATTCTCCATTGACAAGTTTCGTTCTTATATACTTGGAACGAAGGTCATAGTGCATACAGACCACTCTGCATTGAAGTATCTGTTCGCGAAAAAGGATGCAAAACCTCGATTAATACGTTGGATCCTGCTATTGCAAGAATTCGACCTTGAAATCAAGGACAAAAAGGGGACATAAAATCAAGTGGCAGATCACTTGTCAAGGTTGGAGAAGGGACAGAGTCTACCGACAGATGAGACAAACATATTGGAGACCTTCCCAGATGAGCAGCTCTTTGCTGCCACAGTCACTGCCGCGACAGCCATGGCGGCAGGTAAGTATTCTAAACTTCCTTGGTATGCAGATTTCATTAATTTCTTAGTTAGCGGAATAATTCCTCCTGACCTTAATTATCAAGCTAGGAAGAGGTTCCAAAATGATGTTAAGCATTATTATTGGGACGAACCTCTTCTTTTCAAAATCTGTCCATATCAGTTTATAAGAAGATGCGTACCACAAGATGAACAGGAAGATATACTTCATCACTGTCATGCTTCACAGTATGGAGGACACTTAGGAGGCAACAAAATTGCTGCCAAGGTTCTGCAGTCAGGATTTTATTGGCCGTCATTGTATAAAGATGCTCAAATCTTCTACAAGAGCTGTGACAAGTGCCAACGGACAGGAAACATCTCAAGGAGACACGAGATACCGCTGCAGAACATTCTTGAAGTCGAGATCTTCGACGTTTGGGGGATCGATTTTATGGGACCATTCCCATCTTCGTGTGGGAATCTATATATCCTCCTGGCAGTAGATTATGTATCTAAGTGGGTTGAAGCTATCGCCACTCAAAAGAATGATGCCAAGATAGTTCAAAGGTTTTTACACAAAAACATCTTTTCCAGATTTGGCATCCCTAAGGCGATCATCAGTGATGAAGGGAGACATTTCGACAATAGGGTTATAGCTGCTGCCTTAAAGAAATATGGTGTTAAGCATTGGATCGCAACATCATATCACCCACAGACCAATGGACAAGCTGAAATTTCCAACATGGAAGTTAAGAACATTCTTGAAAAAATGGTTAAGCCAACTAGGAAAGATTGGTCTTTACACCTGAATGATGCGTTATGGGCTTATAGGACAGCTTTCAAAACTCTATTGGGAATGTCTCCTTACCGATTGATTTATGGGAAAACATGCCATTTACCTGTCGAGATAGAGCACAGAGCATACTGGGCAATCAAGGCAGTGAATATGGACTTGGACAAGGCAGGGCAGAAAAGGCTATTGGATCTGAACGAAATTGAAGGAATACGGACAATGGCCTATGACAATGCAAGAATCTACAAGGATAAAACTAAGAGGTGGCATGATAAAAAGTTGTTGCCACGACAGTTCTGCCCATGGCAGCTTGTATTGCTATTTAACTCTAGATTAAAACTCTTTCCTGGGAAGCTGAAATCTAGATGGTCTGGCCCATTCCAAGTTGTACAGGTTTTCCCCCATGGTGCTATCACGATCAGATCTCTAAAAGAAGGGCTCCAATTCAAAGTCAACGGACAGTTCTTGAAGCATTATCAGGGGACTGAAGCCCCAAAAATGCAGGACGTGGTTACCTTAGGAGCTGCCCCACCTGGCATCCCTAATTTAACCTAAAATTTATTTTTAGTTTTCTTATAATTTATTATTTATATTAGGAAATTAGATTTATTTTATTTTTAATTAATGTCTTTATTTTTATGGCTATTAGGAAATAAAGGAGACAAGAAGAACAGGAGAAGTGAATTCAGCCCACCATCCTTACACCAGCCCAAAAAGCCCAAATTTTGGAGCCTGCCGTTTCAGCTGCCGCGACAGACGCAGAAAATACAGGCTGTCAACACGCTGTCGCGATAGACACGGAAACGCGTAACAGACGCGCAGCAGACACGGAAACGCGTGACAGACGCGTCAGACACGCAAACGCGTAACAGCTGGCCCTGTTATTCGCGCATGCCGTTACAGCTCCAACGGGCATCAAATTCTTCTCTATATAAACCCCGTTTCATTTTTCATTTTCACTCACTTCTACTCTTCTCACTTGCTTCCTCTAGAATTTATTTGCTTTCCTTTTTATTATCTCAACCCTTGCAACAATGTCTTCCAGAAACACCCGTAGGAATGCTGCCTCCAGCTCCACCCCGACAGCAACCACCCCACGCTCATTTCAGATCAGAGATATGTGGGAAGAAAGGGGATTCATCTACACTTGAAGGAGGGAAACTTCGGCCTAAAACTGTTCATTGCTCGCAAAATAAGGGCTCTACAGTGGCAAATCTTTGCCGAACAACCTGAGGAGATGAACATCTCTTTGGTGCGAGATTTCTACGCCGCCATCAACAGCAGGATGGCGACAACAGTCACCGTATGAGGGAGGGAAGTGTCGTTCGAAGCTGAATATATCAACACCTTGTACGGGTTCTACGTCGACAGCAACAACGACGGCCACCAACAGTTCCTGAACACCCTTGACCCTATTGCCTATGATGCTGTCATGGCAGAGCTGACAGATGAGGGGACTCAGTGGAATACCAGCCGTAAGAACCTAAGGACGGTAAAAAGAACTCAACTCCTGCCGGAAGCCAAGTTATGGAACGCTTTCATCAAAAAGCGCATCATGCCGTCGTCGCACAATACCACCCTCGACCAGCCCAGGTTAGCCTTAATTCACTCCATTTTACATGAGAGGCCCATTAACGTGGGCAGCTATATCCGTGAGAGCATTCTGGAGTGCGCACACCGGCCGACGGGACCACTCTATCTTCCATACCTTATCACAGCCCTCTGTCGCGGCCATGGGGTACCTGAAGTTGTCACCGACCTTAGAGTCCAAGGGAAGGGATGGACGGACAAGAAAATACTCAGCTTAATGGAGCTGACTGTTGCCACCCCTCTGTCCTCATTTGATCCAGCTGCCGCAGCAGCTGAAACGACAGAACCGACGGAGACTGAACCTGCTACAACAGAAGCCAGGCAGCATCCAGCAGCAGCAGCCCCGACTGACTCCTCCTCCCAGATTCTTGCTGCTATCCAGAAGATGGAGGAACGGCAGCTCGGTCTTATGAGCTTCGTAAGGGATTTCACCGCAGCTACGGTACAATTCATACAAACTTCTTTGAATTTCCCTGATGTCATATTTCCTACATTTCCCGCCCATTATTTTTTTGTACGAACCCCTGCCCACACCCCAACTCCTGCTGCCACACCACGGACACCTTCTGCAACACCCACACCAACCCCTGCCACGACAGCCGCCGGCAGCAACCCTGCAGCTGAGACTTCTGCCTGTGGAACAAAGAGAAGAATGACCTCGGAAGAACTTGAGGCATTCGTCGCCGGTTTCTCTTCTTCCTCCATTTGGAAGGAAAGCGACAACGAACCCTCTGTTAAGAGGAATCTAGCCAAAGAGTTCACACTGATGAAACGACAGAAGAGAATGGTAGACAAAAAAAAGCCGGATAGCGGCAGTGGCAGCATTAGCGCCAACGACAGCGGAGATGAGAGCCGCAACAGCTTAGAGGTCCAAGTTGTGGAGAAACCCCCTCACATCTCCCCAACAAGAATTCAACCCCCGAAGGAGACTAAAACAAAGAACACATCTGCCTCCCCCATCCGCCAGCCAGCTCCGACGGCTTGTGCCCGCCACCAGATCCGAGTCAGCAGCAGCAGTGACGACAGCGCTTAAAAATTTGAGTTTCTCAATCTATTTTTGCTGTCTGCCTATATATTTTGTGATGTACTGTTTTTATTTTGATTTTATTTTGTCATTTGCATTGAGGGCAATGCAACCCTCGAGTTTGGGGGTGGCATCCCTCCATTAATAGAGTCTAATTTAGTTTGAAAATTATGTCTTTTACTTTGTTTATTTTTGGTTAAAAAAATGAAAAATTGAAAATTTTGGCTTAAGTCTGTAAACTGAACTTACCTGCCGTGACAGCTCTGTCGTGACAGTGCCTTTAGGGTAGTCTTAGGAGAAGTTTAGAGCATTTCTATAGTTCTGAAAACTTCAACACCATTGTGACTGTTATACTGCTTAGAACTCTTTTAGTCAACTAGAATAGGAAGCTTAGCACTTGAATATCCCCTAGAGGTGCCTAACACTGGCTCTAGGAAAGAAGTTCAACAAAATAGACTCAACAGCCCTAGAGGTGCCCGAAACCGGCTATAGGAAGTTAGCTAGAGGTGCCCAAAACTGGCTCTAGTAAAACTTTAGATTAAAGAAATAATGAAATCGAGTCAAAACAAAAAAAATCAAAGGAGCATAAGAAGTGCCTTCAAAAAGATAAACTTTGGCATAAAAATTCGAGTTAGAGGCTGAAATATTCTAGTAAAACTAAGAGAGTCTTGGCGTATAACTGTTCACAAGCATGCACAAACTGCACGAGGACTATGGTGAGACTCCGGACAAATCCTAAGTTATCCGACAGGGTGCTGCCGTCACAGAGAAGGAATGGAGGTTAAGAGAAAGTTCACTGTTTTAAGCTAAAACAAAAATATTTTATTTTTCTTTTAGGTCTTAGTTGCATGAGGGCAAGCAAAAACTTGAGTTTGGGGGTGTGTTGAGTGTGCAAAAGTTCTATTATTTAACCCATATTTCTGCTGCATTCAAGCATAATTCATTGCATTTAGGTCAGTTTACAGTTAGACATCACAAATATATTAAAAGGTACAGTTTCTACTAAAATTGGTTGCTTTTGCAGGTTGCTGCTGTAGCAGATTGAGAGGCAGGCACTGGGCAGAATTGCAGCAGAGCTGCAACTGGACGAGCAGTCAAAGAGGACGATACTGCCATGGTTGCTGCCGTGACAGCAAAGGACGACAGCAGTTTTGAGGAGAAGAAGCAAAGTGGACCTTGACAGAAAGAGAAAATTCAGCCCGTCTGTCGTGTAATACCACTATATTTTTCCAAGCCCTAGATCAGAATGAAGGCCAAGCCCAAGGTTCAAGGAAGATATCCCAAGAAAGAAGGAAGGACGAAATAAAGACTGTTTTTCTTAAGATTTAGTCTTTATTAGAATTGTACTTTGATTTAAAGTTGTATTCCTTCCATATTAGAAAACTTGAACCCAAGGCCTATATAAAGGCATGTAATTCGACCTAGGGGAGGAGATATCCTATCTCTAGCCTTTTTCCCAAAACCCTAGCCGTTTTCATCCTCTCATCATGTTCTAAATTCCCCTTAGGGCCACGGGTTGATTTGTAAAGTAGTTGCAAGGGTTGCTTTTGTTTTAGGAATTTTCAGTTCAATAAAATAAACTTCAAGTTCTCTTATTCTGGTTATTAACATCTTGCAAGAGTATCGGGAGAGCATTGCGAGGTTATTTATTTAATTAATATCGGGAGAGTTAAGTATACGAAAGGGATAAGTGCGAGTTCTCTAGTTCATAGTTGAACTATCTCGGACCTAGGGATAGGACGAGGTTAAGTGGCTAAAGAAGAATTCAACAACATCGGCGTTCATCCTTCGATTCACGCCGGGAGGTATCATCAAGACGTGTTCATCGACAGACTTGGACCTAGGGATAGGCCAAGGCACAGCAGGGATTCTTGCCAAACTTGAAGTACTGAGTTGGGTAATCGCTATCGCGATAACCAACGGACCGCTGCCGCGACAGGTGCTGCCGCGACGGGGACGACGACATCGCTGATATTCCTCGACTTAGCAATACCTGCACTACTGAGCAATTCAATACCAGCCCATTCTCTCTATCTTGATTACTTTACTTCTATTTTCCAGTACTCTTTATATTTCTCGTGACAAAATCTTAAATCATTCTTTTTACTCTCGTGCAGTAATTCAAGGTGAAGCTATTAGCCCAGTCCCCGTGGAGACGATATCCGATACTTCCGTATCACTTTACTACTTGCATCGTGTACACTTGCACTACAATTGCGATAGACACTTTTACACGCAACACGCACAAAGATGAAGGGACATAGCAGCACAAGTACAACCTTCGCTTCTAGAAAATGAAATTACCCCAATGTTCGTGGAAACTCTAAAGGGTCCTTTCTATGATTGCATGCCCAATCATGCCACGAAGAACTTTGCGGACATGCTAATGAATGGAGAACAAATCCTAGCGGCTATGAAGAGTGGAAAGTTGGATAGTGGAGAAACAAAGAATACATACAAGAAGAGAGATAATGAAGTCAATGCTACAAATGTCTATAACCCTAGCTATTCAACGGGCGTGGTGTTTAACAAGCCCAACACCCCAGTTGCAGCCTCGGCAATTGCAAATGCACTAAAAGGGGCCCGAAGATATCAAGGGAACTCAAGACCTTACTTTCCTCCCATCCCAATGACGTATGCGGAGCTATTTGTTGAGTTGGTCAAATCACAGATGGTGCTGCCAAGACATGTTCCCCCGTTCTCACCTCCATACCCGCCATGTTATGATAAGAAGGCCCAATGCGAACACCATGCATAAGTAAAGGGGCATACCATTGAGAACCCCACTACATTCAAAAGGGTGGTTGATGATTTAAGGAAATCGAGCATGTTATCATTTGAAACATCCGAAGAAAAAAGGTAACCCTTTGCCAAACCACCAGAAGACAGAGGTAAACATTGTGATCGAAGAGGAAGAAAGAATGGTTAAGGAATATGTTGGGGAAATCGAGGCACCCATGAAGTAGGTATGGGCCCAGATGGTCGCAGTTGGGGTTTTGAAGGAAGAAGTCTAGAAGATGAAGATTGATGATAAATTCCATTGTGAGTACCACCAAGTTGAGGGACATGAGATCCAATATTGCTTAGAGTTTAAACAGGTGGCCCAAGCCAAGATGGATAACAAAGTACTTATGTTCTTCAAGAAAGGAAACGCGAAGCATGTAATGGATATATGTGCGTTAGAGGAGACTCCTTTTGGAATGCAAGGAAAAGATGCTGAAGAAGGAAATGGAAGGCTTTATCATGTGGTTATCCCTGGAAAGAGGGACCGATTTGGCTTGGGCTTTAGGCCCAATAAATGGAAAAAGAAAGCTGAGACTAGGAAGCAGCAGGAAAGAAGAAAAAAGCTGAAGGAAGAGGAGATCAAGTGGGAGCCAATGACGTGCCCACCCTTGAGTCACACTTTCAGGACCGGAGGATTCCTAGACCCCAATGCCCGCTTTGATGAGGAAGAGTAAGGGAAGAATGAAGTATATGAGGCTTTTGAGAATTTGAGCATTAATTTTGTCACAGACGAAGAAGGAGGGGAAAACAAATACTTGTCCAAACTTTTCCCCAGTGCCGAGCTGAACAATTGGACCGTTGAAGTAGTCCCTGAAGTTTTTAAGACCGCCTCAAAGTAATTCTCAAACCAACTCTTTTACCCTTAGACCCAGGGGTAATTAGAGATCTTATGTAAAAGGGTCTATGTTAAAACTGTATTTCTTATTTCAATAAAAGATGCATATTTTCCAATAAATTTGTATGGAAAACATTCCTTCGCAAAGAAAAACAAAAAGCAAAAGATCGTAAAATGAAAACCAAAAAGCAAACCTTAAAACGAATCATACCATTTCATCCATTCTTTCTTTCTTGGTATATATTCTTTATTTTTTATTGCAGGTTTTTAGATACCAACGGTACAAATGACTCTGAGTCAGACTCTGAGGTTAATTTTGAGTTACCACTATGTTTGGAGGAATTTGGGGATATTAATGGTGAAGAAGAATATGACTTACCCAATGATTTGCTCATAATGGTAGAGGGAGAGGAAAAGCAAATTCTACCCCACAAAAAAGAGTTAGAAGTTTTGAACCTTGGAACCGAAGAAGAGAAGCGTGCAGTGAAGATTTGTACTACCATCTCAGTTAAGACGCGACAATGCTTGATTGAGATTCTGCAAGAGTATAAAGACATTTTTTCCTTGTCGTATCAGGATATGCCTGGCCTTGATACATATATTGTTGTGCATTGGCTTCTTGTAAGGGTGGTATGTGAGCCTGTAAAGCAAAAGCTCAGAAGGATGAAGGGTAATACACTTTTGAAAATCAGAGATGAAGTAAAAAAGCAATACAATGCAGGATTCCTCGAGGTGGCGAAATATCCAGAATGGGTGGAAAACATTGTTCCAGTACCTAAGAAAGATGGAAAAGTAAGGATGTTTGTCGACTACAGGGATCTTAATAGGGTAAGTACCAAAGATAATTTTCCACTGTCGCATATCGATACCTTGGTAGAAAATACAACTGTCCATTCCCTTTTCTCTTTCATGGATGGATTTTCTGGATATAATCAAATAAAGATGTGCCAAGAAGATATGGAAAAGACTACTTTTGTAACACTTTGGGGAACCTTTTGCTATAAAGTAATGCCTTTCGGATTGAAAAAATGCAGGGGCAACTTATCAGAGAGCTATGGTTACTCTTTTCCACGATATGATGCACATGGAAATAGAAGTTTATGTTGATGATATGATTGCCAAGTCTAGAACCGAGGAGGAACATCTAGTGAACCTGAGAAAGCTTTTTCAAAGGTGAGAAACTTTTAGCTAAAGCTTAACCCTGCCAAGTGCACATTCGGGGTTACCTTCGGAAAGTTGTTAGGCTTTGTAGTAAGTAGAAGAGGAATTGAGATTGACCCTGATAAGATAAGGGCCATACAAGAGCTTCCACCACCCAAACACATAAGCAAATTCGGGGATTCTTGGGAAGGTTAAATTACATAGCACGTTTCATCTCCCAATTAACGAATAAATGTGATCCAATATTGATGTTACTTAGAAAGAATAATCCAGGGACATGGAATGAGGAATGTCATGCAGCCTTAGAAAAGATCAATGAGTAGTTAACTAACCCTCCAGTGGGTTGTGTGTTGGGGCAATATGATGAAACTTGAAGGAAGGAAAGGGCAATATATTACGTGAGCAAAAAGTTCACCGACTGTGAAACAAGATATACCCCGATTGAAAAACTATGTTGCGCAATGGTATGGGCTACTAAAAGGCTTAGGCATTATATGTTGTATCATACCACATGGTTGATTTCAAAGCTGGATCCGTTAAAGTTTATGATGGAAGCCCCAGCCCTATCGGAAAGAATAGAACGATGGCAGATGTTGCTCTCAGAATACGATATTTAGTATGTGAGTCAAAAAGCGGTGAAAGGAAGTGCCATAGCCAATTTTCTGGCAAGTCGTGCTCAAGATGATTATGAGGCATTAGATTTCGATTTCCCCAATGATGATTTAATGTGTATTACAGAAAATGATGAGCCACCAACAGAATCCTGGGTCATGCACTTTGACGGTGCTGTAAATGCTTTAAGATGAGGTATTGAGGCAGTTTTGTCCTCACTAGAAGGATATCATTACACTTTCACTTGCGGCTTGAATTTCTTTTGCACAAATAACAAGGCAGAATATGAGGCATGCATATTAGGTCTGAGAGAGGCCATTAATAGAAAGATCCAAAATTTGAAGGTTTATGGGGACTCAGCGCTGATCATCTATCAAATACGTGGCCAATGGGAAACAAAAGATGCAAAATTGATAGAATATTACAAGATGATCCTTGAATTAACTAAAGAATTCGATGTGATCACTTTTAAGCATCTCCCAAGAGAAGATGTTGAGTGGATCGAATTATCGAAATAAACCAAGAGGGGGTGAGTTGGATTTTTAAAGCTTTTGGTGGTGGAATTGACAAATAAAAATGGTAGACAAGGAATTTTAGAGTGGTTCATGTTCCAATCGAACTCTGTATCCACTACCTTAGCTTCACTAAGGATTTGCAACAATTCCACTAATTGCTCTTCCCCTTTTCTAGGCTAAGGAGGTAACTGTTACAATTTTCGGTCAAATTTTCTACCCAAAATTTGACCCAATCCTCACACAATAGAAACAAAGAAGTTGTTGGCTAAAACAAGTATCTCTCAATACACAATATAGCCCAATTACAAGCACTCAACCCAATTAAAATGATAAGAATGAAAAATACAATTGGGGTTAAAAGACAATAATGTGATTTAGGGACAAATGCTTGGATTTGATATTTGGATGTTTCCTTTTGGATCAATAGTTGTTGTCGAAGCTTTTAGAGGTCCCTTTTATACATTCTCATTGAATTCTAGCCGCTGTGGTTGATGCATTCATCAATAGAGCCGTTGGGGATGTTATCTTCCCTCCATAAATGCAGTCTGCAACCAACCGTTTCAAAACGCCCGACCCTGTTTCGAAACAGACCAAAATAGAAAGAGCCGTTAGGGTGCATTTAAGAGCCCATATCGAAACGGTTAAACTTGTTTCGATACTCTAAGAGCCGTTTCGAAACCCGTTTCGAACCATTTTTGCCACTGTCAAGGATCGTATCTAAACGGGTTGAAACGTTTCGATACGCCTTAACGACTTGTAAAAATTCAGTTAAAAACTTTCTAACGGTCATATTTTTTAAATCTGATTGAATACCGTTTCGAAACATTTGATGTCGTTTCGATACGGTGTCTCGAGATTCTTAAGCCGTTTCGAAACTAGTTTCGAAATAGGGGTTGACAGTGTTGAAACTGTTTCGATACCCGTTCTGAAATAGGAGCTCACAGTTTCAAAAGTGTTTCGAAAATCACTGTTTTGGCTTTGAGAACACTTAGAAAACATTTGATAAAATCAGTTTTTTAACTTAGGCATTTTGTTTAAAACATATAGAGAGGTTTGAGGACTTAAAAATTCGTTTTCACATTTTCAATTTAGTCCTTAAGTTCTTTAGTTATATCAAAATTAAATTATCAGTTTCACCGAAGATAACCAGATGGCCGATGCCTTAGCTACTTTAGCTGCCATGTTTAAAGCAAGTGATAGCTCCGAGATGATGCCTATTAAGTTGCAAATGTTGGAATCCCCAACTCATTGTTACAACATAGAGAAAGAGGCAGACGACTTGCCATGGTAGCATGACATCTTGCAACATATAAAGTTTCAGCAATACCAGTACAGGCTTTAGAAAATAAAAAGAAGATGATTAGGAAAATGGCATCAGGATACATACTTGATGAAGAAATCCTTTACAAAAGAAGTCTTGATCATGTGTTTTTAAGGCGCGTGGATGCAAAAGAAGCTCAGTTGATTCTAGAAGAGGTTCATGAGGGAGTCTGTGAAACTCACCCTAGTGGTTTCACTATGGCAAGAAGAATTATGCGGCTCGGATATTACTGGTCAACGATAGAAGGAGATTGCATTAGTCACTCCCGCAAATGTCACAAGTGCCAAGTTTACGCTGATAAGGTCCACGCGCCTCCTCAGTCTCTCCATGTAATGTCATCTCCCTGGCCATTCTCTATATGGGGCATAGACGTCATTGGGCAGATTCATCCAAAAGTGTCAAATGGGTATCACTTTATTTTGGTAGCTATCGATTAATTCACAAAATGGGTTGAAGCGGCCTCGTACGCAAATGTAACTAGGTCCAGTGTTTGCAATTTCTTAAAAACGAAGATCATTGTGATATGGTTTACCGGAGAGCATAATCACCGATAATGCCTCCAACCTGAATAGTAGAATGATTGCTGGGGTCTATGAACATTTTAGCATTAAGCACCGCAACTCAGTAGTATATCGCCTGAAGATGAATGGAGTAGTAGAGGCAACCAATAAAAATATCAAGAAGATAGTTGCAATAATGACTGACACTTATAAAGATTGGCATGAAAAGTTACCGTTCGCCTTATACGCTTACCGAACAGCGGTACGAACATCTACTAGGGCAACTATGTTCTCATTAGTGTACGGAGTAGAAGCTGTGGTACCAATTGAGGTTGAGATACTGTCGCTGCGTGTCTTGATGGAAGCCAAGTTAGAAGAAGCTGAATGGGTTCAGGCAAGGTATGACCAGTTTAATTTAATTGAAGAAAAGAGATTGAAAGCCTTATGCCATGGTCAGATGTACCAAAGGAGAATGATAAGGGCTCATGAAAAGAAGATTCACTCTAGAGAATTCTAAGAAGGTGATCTTGTATTAAAGAAGAAGCTACCAATCCAAAGCGATCCCCGTGGGAAGTGGGCGCCCAATTGGGAAGGACCTTACATTGTGACAAAGGTTTTTTTCAGGAGGAGCATTGATCTTGGCTAAGATGGATGGAGATGAGTTTCAAAACTCGATAAACTTGGATTCCGTTAAGAGGTATTATGCTTGAAGAAAAGGAGGGAAAAAAGAAAAAGGAAAGGAAAAAAAGGAAAAAGAGAAAGAAAAAAAATGAGAAATGAGGGTTCGAAATGATAACTCGCAAAGGGCATTTTGAAACCAAAGAAGGATCTGAGTTGAAAACCCATAAAGGGCGGCTCAGGTAATTTGCAGAATAGTTTTCGGGGGTTTATGCATCATACTCATCCTCAAAGACTCCTCAACAAGGGTGGCGTTCAAGATTTCTTCCGATGTTTGATGGGGGGAGTTTGGACTGCTGATATCTGAATACTTGTTCACCTTTCCTATTTATAAACTTTCTTATGTTTGCCACAACATTAATAAATTTTGTTTCATGGACCTTCTTTTTCTTTCTTTCCTATTTCCTTCCCTATTATTATTAGCATCTTGCTTTGAAATGAGAATTAATGGATTTGACAATCATTTAGATATACAAAAGATATTTTAGCATTACTTTGAGAAAGTTTTAAAAAATACAGGGACTATGAGGCGTTTCATGATTAAGATTATTGCTTGGGGCATGTGACGTCAATATGAAAGCATTTGAAGTGGAAAAAGCCTTACTGCAATAATTTTCAAATGAACCCAAACGGGAAGAAAAGTGAGGATTCTTGAAAAGCCTTACAAGTGTCTTGGTGCCTAAATAACATTGTGGTGTTTCCTGATCACCAGTCTTTCTTACATGATAATGAGAACAATTTTACAAACACTAGAAATGTCAAAATTTGACTGAAGGATTTTCAATCATGCTCTAGAAGAAGCTTGTCTCTGAATACACATGCATTAACCAATGATGACAGATGTGAATCAAATGTTTTCAATGAAGCAAAGGATGAGATGTTCTTCAAGTCAAGAATGCAAGATTGAGTATGCAAAAGATCAGAAACGTTTTCAAATGAAGCAAAAAACTAGAAGTGTTTATGGTGCTAGACTCATGTCGTGGCCTCGTGGCGTTTTGGTGAACTCCTAATTCTACCTAATAAAAGTAGGCAACTGTGGAGGCTTTCTTCCAAGGAATGGTGGACAAAATTGATAAAGCCATTTAAAATTGAAAGACAAGGTGAAGCTAGCTTTCTTACTTGCACAAAGTCCGAAGGAAACACATGTTAGTTGGGCCGGAATCGATGACCATCATTTTACCAGAATTGAGGAACTAGTCCAAGCAAAAGAAGTTTTAAAAAAAGAGAGAAGAAAAAGCTTGACATGCATTCATGTTTTAGGCATCCCCAGGGGCATGCACATCATAATTGCATCCCATATTGCATTTTGTTTTTCAGGTACACAAAAGACCTTTCAGCAAAAGGGCACGCTCATTCATCCAAGCATAAGGAGGATGAATTTTTTTAGAAAAATCACCTATCCATTCAGGTATAAAGAGAATGGAGTTTGCTTATTCATCCAAGCATAAGGAGGATGAAGTCTTTTGGAGTTGGTTTATTCATCCAAGCACAAAGAGGATGAAATTTTTCATAAGAACCTGCCCATCTATTCGGGCATTTGGAGAATAGATCCCAGCTCATCTATTCGGGCATTTGGAGAATAGAACCCATATCATCTATTCGTGCATTTGGAGAATAGAACCCAGCTCATCTATTCGGGCATTTGGAGAATAGAACCTAACTCATCTATTTGGGCATTTGGAGAATAGAACCCAACTCATCTATTTGGGCGTTTAGAGAATAGAACCCAACTCATCTTTTCGGGCATTTGGAGAATAGAACCCAGCTCATCTATCCGGGCATTTGGAGAATAGAACCCAGCTCATCTATTCGGGCATTTTGAGAATAGAACCCTGCTCAAATATTCCGGCATTTGGAGAATAGAACTTGCCTATCCGTTCGGGCATCAGGAGAATGGAACCAATCAGCAAATCGGTGAAAATCAGTGTCTTTTGGTCTTTCCTCTATCCCTGTTTCACAGAGATGAGTAAAGAGGGGCAGTAGTTGTCACTGAATTTTCACCCCGTTTTTTTTACTTATTATTATTATTTAGAGCCTAAAAAATGCAAAAAAATAAGAGATCGTTTGAGTTAAATAAGGGTCCTTTTTAAAACCCATTTGTTTTAATAAATAGTAAACCCATTTTGTTTTAACCCATCCCAAAATAATAACCCATTCCCAAATATAAAACAAAGAAATTAGCCCAATAACCCATTTGTTTTTAAGGTTTAAAATAGGCCATTAGATTAGGGGTAATAAAATCAAGGGCCAAGGATTGATCAAGTAAAAATAAGGATAAAAAGCTATAAAACAGCAAAAAAATAATAAAACAATAAAAAAAGAGGCAGATGCGCGCAGCCATGGGCCCAACTATATGGGCGTATCGATATGGTCCAATGACCGTTTGAAATTTTTCTGAAATCATAACTGATACGGTACGCTATGCCTTAAAGTTAAGCCCAGATAAAATATCGTATCGATACGGGTATAACCATATCGGTACGCTGTTTTCGATTAAAATTCTAGAACCTAAAAACCGTATCGATACGGCTATAGCGTATCGATACGCCTTAGCGTACAAGAAGGTTTTGGGCTATAACACTTAGAAAAATTTTGTTTGAACAATTTATTTGGTTTAGAAACATTTTTGGTTCAAATTTTCTTGTCAATTTGTGAGACTTTGAAATATTTAAAAATTATTTTTGTTACGAATAGGTCCTTAGACACTTTGTTATATCAAAATCAAATAAGGTTTTACAATCTCCCCTCTTTTTGATATAACAAAACCGAAGTAAAATTTTAAGCATTTTGAAAACTTTTAAAAGTTTACCCCCTTAATTTAAGATTGGTTTTCAAAAGTTTGTAAAAAATTTATGTTTTTACACTTCTCCCCCTTTTTGTTAGATCAAAACCAATGCAAAAATTTAAGGAGATAGACAAGATATAATAATAAAGCACAAGGTATAATCAAAGCATAATAAGCAATATAATATCATTAAAGTTCAAATAGAAATCCAAAGCAATACAAGTTCAAAATAACATCAAACTTAAATCCAAACTTAATCCTAAAAACAAAATCAAAGCATAGGGTTCCTAAAGACAAAGGTGCATAGTAAAAGATAAATCCTAAAAGATATGATATGTAATGATATGCTCAAAGACTACTCGTCCCTATCGCCTTCGTCTTCTTCATCTTCATTATCACGGTTGGCTTGAGATTTCCGAGTATGATTGAGCCAAGCACCATGGAAGGCGGTGAAAGAGACATCTATGGAAGGTTGTTGTTGTTCAAGGGCCTTACTCGATCCTCCAACTATGTAAAACAAGCATCAATGGCCGCAAATCCTGCATCCATATTATTCCCTAAGGATGCGAATTGATCATTAAGATACTCCATGAGTCCATCCATGGAAGAATGAGCTTGTTGGACTTGAGGACCTTGTGGAGCGACCGAAGGAGATTGATTGTCTTGAGAAGGAGGGCGATTAACACGAACCCACTCATGATAAATGCACTCAAAGTGAGCATGAGTAAGGGAATGTTCATCAATCGGTTTGCCTAGAGGCTCGGTGGCATCATGGGAACAACCGATCTCCAAGGAATGGAATAAGAAGCTCAAAGCTGTGCCACAAAAAAGGACTTGACTTGATCGGTGTAACGTTGTTGAAAACGATAAACCAAGTCGGCGAAAATAATTTGCAAATGTTTGGGCGCTTATCCTCTCAAAAACAACGGAGCCAAAAAGCATCAACTTGGCGAATGGTAGAGAATTTCCCACCGAAAGGACGGATCCACCAAGAGATGATGAGATGTAGGATATGGTCATGGGCATCAAGGACGGTTACGAAGCCAAGTTGAGAATGCCCCAATTAGTGTTCATCATCAATTCCCAAATTTTCAAACCCAAAAACATTGCATAAAACACTTTGGTTAATACGAAATTTCTTGCCCATAAGATAGGATTCAATGGAAATTACACTTTCCCTTGCTTGATCAAGGATGCAACGAGCATTAGCATAGAAAATTAAAACGAGATTTTGGTACAAAATTAGGGGAACACTTAGAAAATTTATAAATTTCCATTATTGTAACAACCCAAAATATTTGAACTTAAAACGTTCGGAGTTTATAAAAGGGATTGAAACAACTCTTTCATCCCGAATTGAAAAATCTTGGTATTGTTTATAATGGGCCATAGCCGAAGGGGATTGAAAACTATTTTGAATTATAAAACCAAGGTTCGGTTTAGTAATACTCTCATTTTCCGAATTGGGATTGGATGAACTAGAAGTCAATTCTTTCCTTTGTCTATTTTTCAGCACCATAATAACCTAAAAAACATCAAAATCATTCGAAAACAATGTATGCAATTATCGTCACATTCAATCCAAAGAAAAATTCCAATAATTTAAGGTATTAACAAAAACACTATATTTTATAGGTTAAAATTATATACAAGTATAAAAGTAAATTTTGGTAAAGAGATTTTTGAAAAATAGTTTTAAAAAGTATACGATATATTTTTATATTCGAATAAAAAAATTTGGATTTTAAAGAATTTTTACAAAAACTTCAAAACCCATATTAAATGTATATGTTTTACACAAAAACAAGTTAAAAACTACAAAGAAATTAAAACGAAAAATAAAAAGAAAAGAAAAGAGTTTATAGCTTGAGTTATCGAGAATGGATGAATGAAGCGATGAGAATGCACCAAATTACTAGCAAAGCTTGGCTTTGATGTTTTGATGAAAAACTCTCAAAGAATTTAAGGTTTTGTGCGACAAATTAGAGAGATTGAGGGCATTTTTATAGATAGGTTCATCTAGAGTTTAGGAAGAAAAGAAAGATTTGATTTTTAATTAAAATTGAACTCTTTAAAGCCCGATTTAAAGCTCCAGCGATTACCGTATCGATACACTGATGAGGTGTATTTATCACCGTATTGGTACGATTTCCAAACCGTATCGATATGCGTGGCCGTATCGATATAGTGCTGACTGTATCATTGCCCATTAAAGAACCCGTATCTATACGCCGTTACCCGTATCGATACCCTTTTACTAGAAATACATTTTTGAGCTGACTTGAGTTCAAAAATTGGATTTTAAATGATAGTAAATGCATGTTTATGATGAATAAGCAACATTTATGGACTAAAATAGATACATACTCCCCTAGCAACAAGCATAGATGCATCAAGAGGCAAAATTGCATAAACAAGATCATCATTCAAATTCAAGCAAATTTTTGACACTTAAGGGCTCTAAAAGGTCAAGATAGGCTAGTTAGACCTAACTCTCTCCGAAGAGTCCAAAAATGCTATTTGTCTAATGGCTTTGTAAAGATATCCACTAGTTGGTTTGAGGTATCAACATATTCTAGAACAACATCATTCTTGAGGACATGGTCCCTAATCAAATGGTGTCTTATCTCTATGTGCTTGGTTCAGAATGTTGGATGGGATTCTTAGTGAGACATATGGAACTAGTGTTGTCACACTTAAGGGGTATGGTACCTACAACAATTCCATAGTCTAGAAGTTGTTGCTTCATCCAAAGGACTGGAGCACAACAACTTCCGGCCGATATATACTCCGCTTCGGTGGTAGATAAGGCTACACTATTTTGTTTCTTAGAGAACCAAGATATGAGCATACTACCCAGGAATTGGCAAGTGCCGAAGGTACTTTTTCTATCTATCTTACAACCCCCATAATCTGCATCGGAATAAGCATGAAGGTTAAAGGAAGAGTGTCTAGGATACCAAAGACCTAAACATGGTGTGTATCTAGGGTACCTAAAAATTCTCTTAATGGCTACAAGGTGTGATTCTCTAGGGCTAGCTTGAAACCTAGCACACAAGCAAACACTAAACATGATATCATGTATGTAACCCCCTAGACTCGCCTATGCATTACAACGGATCCTAAGAAGTCACATTCGGGTCACAAGAGTGACCCACCGTAAAAATTCACATAAAACCATTTTTCTTTAAATACATTAAATATCATAATATAAGCTTCTGTTTAAATATCATTTCAGGAAAACCATTTAACCTGTAACGGGAACTCAGAAATATATTACATACTCTGACATAAGACAATACACGACATACATGCCCACTAATTGTACCAGTACCGTACTCTAAGAGTAACACCGAGAGAACTCCAACACTGATGTCAATCACCATACCAAGATATATATCTCTTCTAACCTACGGTGCTAAAAACAAAATGAGCTTGGGAAAAGCTCAGTAATACAAAACTACCAAAAGATGCTATGAGCACATACATGTATATGGTAGGCATAACGTCATGATATTCCATGCAACAATAGTCTCCATTTACGATTCGCTATTTCAGTGTAGCGTTATACTTGAGGACAACGAGATTTGTTCTTTATACAATCATTGAATATCAAGTGAGAGCTTATCGTTCAGAAAGTCGGTAGGGTGATGAATTAAGGATATTGAATCAAGAAGCCTAGTGTGTTCCAACAGTGCAACATTAATGCATGGTATGTAACAATGCAATAAACATTTTATTGCGAGAACATATGATTCATATAACAGTAAGGTTTATTATAATTCTTCATTTACCCTCCAACCAAACTCCACGATACAGTTCCCTAGAACGATATCAATTACTGTCATTAACCCAAGCCCATTGGGCGTGGGTACCATCCCAAGGAAATACTTTAGGTCCGGGCAGAATTACCCTAGCCGAAGCATATGAACCTTATACGGGCAGAATTACCCTAGCCGAAGCATAGGAACCTTATACGAGCATAATTACCAACCAGATCAGGGCTGAACCTTACGATACTTCATATCATAACCCAATTATCCCAATTAATTAGTCCATGCAGCTTCATACTATGCAATATTAAACAGTGATAATAATAATTAATAAACACATTTCTATACTAATAAACGGTAACCATAGAACATGCTTGTCATACAAGGTATTAGGGCATATATCAATCACATAGTATAATCATTCTTATTTCATAACACATGTTATGTTCATATGAAATTAAGTTTGACAATCAGGTGCACATGATTAGTTTAATAAAACATGTAAATCAATATACAATCAGTCGTATAGAACACAAGAAGCGCACTAGGTGGATCAACTTATTTCTCGAATATACTTGGTATTTACGGAATGGGACACAACTTTTGACAATTTGAACGAATTTCAGAAACGAGGTCCCTATTAAATAGGATTTGTATTTTCGGCCCAATCAGACATTTCAAGAGTTGATACATCAAGATCTTTGAAATTCATATATATCATGAATGATTCAATCATTTAAGCTTATGAGGGCATTATAGCCATTTTGATGTTCATGGGCATTTTGGTGATTTAAACTAACAATGTGTAACCCCCTTAGCCTGGCCTAGACGCTTGACCCGAACTACGAAGATTACACGGGGGAAACCAAAGTCAACCCAAAAGACAACCTTGATTAACGACCCCTTTTTTTACTTTTAATCTTTTCTAAATGCAAGGTTAAGCCTATGTGATCACTCAAGTTCATAAGAAGGGAAGGCACAACGACCGAAATTCATTTTAGGGGTTTAATTGTAAGAATTAGACTTTTAGGGACCAAAACATAAATTTTGGAAATTACGAGGATTTTGCAGATTTTAAATTTACCATTATGCAATTAATCATATTTCATGCATCTCTGTCAAAAATCAACTTAATTAGACATCCCAAACCCAACCAATTGCATCCACAATCATCAAGGACTAAAATGTAAGAAACAAGAACTTGAAACAATTCAAAATACAGTTCAACGGTCTGATGTTCCGAAACCCCGACCCTTGTATCGAAACGGCCGTATTGAAACGGAGTTGACCGTTTCGGTACTCGGGTGTGTTCCGAGACCCGTATCGGAACATGGCACTCTAGTAGCTAAAGTGTTCCGAAACACTCTTACCCGTTCCGAAACACTATGGCCATTTTAGGCCCCTGTTCCGAAACAGTTAAGGGTGTTTCGATACACCCTGCCCTGCAACTATATAATTTTCTGGTTTTTGACAACTTTACACATTCAAACACATCCCAAATCATACTGTAACACACCAACAACATAATTAAACATCAGAGAACATTATTATAAAGCTTAGGCTAAAGCATGACATCAAACATGTTATCATTGAGTCTATAGGCATGCTCCCTAGCCATATAAAGCCATATAAAGCCACAAACTACAAACTAAACCATATAGGCCATTTACAAACTTCAAAAACCATATTAAACTTGCCACAAACATAGGGAGTTCAAAACACATCTCCCAAACCAACCAAAGGCCCCCATTGCCAAATATCAATACTAAAGCTTACGAAAACATCACCATACATGAGCTTCTCACTTCCTTTGATGACCTTAGCCTCCTTGCTGCCCAAACTGTTTCAATTATCTGCAATGTTGGTAAAAGAGAGCGTAAGCACATTTTCTTAGTGAGGCAAGCTTTATGAAAACCAACACAACAATGCATCATCAAAACTCTATCTCAAAAACCATTTTCTACAACATGCTCTTTCTATCTCATGCTTGAAATCCATTTCAAAGGAACTCTCCTTTTGAAAACACATGTACCTTTATTCTTTCTCATGCATTAAACCAATGTAAATCTCATTGCAAGGCCATACCCATGCTTATTGAAAACAATAGCATTTCATACCATAAATCTCATATGCATTTCTCATAGCATAAATCATTTCAACATTTGGTACATGTGAATCAAATACAATTTCATATTACATCTTTACTCGGATATGCAGATTAGCTTGACTCGAGGTCAAGTTCTACCCCTGTGGAATCTCACATCACCGGACTCTCATGGCGGTATCTCTCTTTGCCATAAAGCTTGGGTATTTCACCAAGTCCTACCCCGATGGTATCTCTCATCATCGGATTCTCACTTTGGACCGGGATGGCACTACCCCCATTGCCCGACTCCAAAAAGCACGTACGAATGTTTAGTTTATAGTGCACTCTCATCCTATTGGTCGACCAATTATATCCGATAATTATCTCATCTTTTATGCCAATATATTATATCAAAAACATCATCTCACCTACTGTTTTGATGCAACATTTCTCAAATCTTTATCATCTCATTTCAAAACCATAATTCATGCTTTGCGTTAAATCAAAATCTCAAAACTCTTTAATACAACATGCTATCTCATGAAATCTCTACAAAGCATTATCTCATGCTACAAATCATGCATAAAATTGTAGGAATTTGTCTATCTCAAACAAGAGCATGGAAAAGCATTTAGGGGCATCAACCACATATTTGAGAGCAAATCTAGCCATACTTACTTCCAGACTTAGGATTGTGTTTCAAACCAATTCTAAATCCCCAAACCTTGTTTCTTTGTCCCTTAAGGACTTCTAAAACCATTTGCACTCACCGATTACGTTTCGCTTGCTTGCCGAAACAATATCTAAGTTTTCGGCACTTCCGGATCAACACCAAAAGCGTCCGAAGATGTCTTCACTGTTTATTACACATAAGAGCAGAGGATTATTGCATCATCATGCATTGAAATCACCAGCCACTCAAACAAACTCGCTGCTCTACTCAAAAGCACCATTTCGGCTACCCAAAATAACCGAAATCATCTCCAAACTTTCCCAAAACAAAGGCCAGTCAAGATCTATCAATTCTAATCATTTCTAAACCTCAATCAACACCAAAAATCACCATAAACCAGTCCTTATATCTCCAGCTACAACAGAACACTAAGAACACTCCAAAAACCACAATTCTAGCATATAAAACCTAGGAATCCAAACCTATTCGGGATTTGTTTGATAAAACCTCATTTATAACATCAGTTATCATCCAAAATACATTAGAAATCAACCTCAAAATAGAGCCCAACCAAGAGTTACGAAAATCATCAAGATCTCACCAAGAATCTTGAGTTTTACCACAATTTCATGTTTCTAACATTAAAGCAACTCAAAAACATTAACAAAGAATTGATAACTTGGGAATTTCAGTAAAGAACTGATCATTAGAGGAGAAGGACAAAGCTTACCTCTAATGGTTGATTTCTCCTCAATTTGGGCAAGATTTCTTGAAAATCCAAAGTAAAAACAAAAGGTATTGATGAGGTAAAGATTAGGAATCCTTAGGAGAATGAAATCTCAGAAAAATAGATGAAAATCAAAGGTTAATTGATGAAGGAAATGTGTTTGGCTGAGTGGAAGTTGAGAGAAAATGAAATGAGAGAAAATCCAATGTAAGGTAGTTATGAAAAAGTCAACTTAGATTTTCTTTTTAATTCTCCTTAATCCCTTAATTAAAACATTATTAAAAACTCCCAAATTAAAGAGAAATCTGATGAAAAACATTTTAATAAAATTAGCTCCTTAAAGATTCAAAGTTTCAATCCTTTACAAAACAGTCACTACTCAACTTTTGTAAAAATTGCAATTTGTTTACTACACCGAAATGTAGTATTTCCAAATCACATTTTGTAAAATTGTTTTCACCATAACCTTTAATATAATAAATGAGGATTTTTAGATATTTTTCCATGTTTTTAAAGCATCCCGAACTAGGTGTTCCGTAAAACCTCCCTTAAAGATTCGAACCGTTCTCGCCCGGCCCGATTCAACCTCTAAAACATCTAGGCCCAAAACCAGGGTGTTGCATAATGTATAAGCAGTGATTTGCAGAATTAATGAATTCCATTTGCTCATCAGGACCTCTAACCAAGCATTCAAGAATTTCTATATCATGATCTTTTAGGTTATTAGTTACAATCAGGGATGTTCCTATCATTTTGGCCAACGAGTGCATTTTAGTCATTTTACCATCAGGGGCAACTTCGTAATTTAGCCCAAACTGACAAAATGATTGTTTGCAGTGTTTAGGATCTCCAATGGTTTTTGGAGCGTCTAAAAATCCATTCGAACTAACATATCCCAACCATGCAATACTTACGAAACATACATATGTATACATTTCACAAATATCAATTTTGGATGCCGACTATAACGTATATCTGAACGGTCGTCTTCATATTTCACCACCAGGCTTACCACTATGTAGTCGAACTTATATTCCATGCAAAACTTCCAACCTTATATTAATATCATGAGTGATGGACGTACACGAGTCATGCTTTATAACTCTTAGAGGCATTTCAGTCATTAAAGCTTTACTGGTATTTCCAGAATTTTTATCATAGACAATTTTACTTAATCCAAACATGGGGGTGTTTCGATCATTTTTGAGCTTGGGATATATCCACCATTTCCGTCAATTGAACCATTTATCGTATTTCAATCATTTAAGTACTCGATGGTGTTTCAGTCATTCGGATACTTGCGGTACTTCCAAATAATTCATCCATCCAGAACTTGAGGGTTTATCCATCATTTCAGTTAATTTTGTTAAATTTTAGTGCCTGGGATCATTTCGATCATTCCAATCAATTCATCCTCTACTGTCATTTAAATCAGTTCAACGATACGCATAACTTCCACTTATTTTATTTATCTTTAGGTGTGTCTAGAGTTCAGGTAATCCAAGTGTTTTGTTATCATATATATTTGCATCTTGATACCGATGTCTTTCCCACCAGAACAAGAATTTCAGATAAAGTCATCATTTTATCAGACCAAGAGTTAAATTCCTTGTCATTTCCTTTGTTAGGGCATTTAAGTCGTTCTTAATGAAACATTTATGATATCAAGCCCTTTAACATTATTAAGCAGATTGGGAGATTAACGGTCTTATTAATCACTTACTAGACTTAGGGCCCTTTCGATCTATTTACTTTTCTTTCTAATAGTTCGGTCTTATCCATCTTACCATTATTTTATTTCGTAATTGAATTGACTTACTCATATCAAGCAAAGGTGAAAGTACACTTAATTATAATCGTTCATGCAATAGCCGAAACCAATATGTTCCTAAAGCATATAAGGGGTAGTAGTGTATTACCTTAACTCCTTGTTATATCGATCGACTCATTGAAACGAATTTCGAACGCTCTCAAATTTGAATTCGACATCCTCAAAAACTCATACAGAAGGAACTCTGAATACCTTCAATAAAGCAATACCCTTAATCAGTCCTCTTTCATATTGCTCTTAAATTGAATACTTAAACTCACACACTCTTGAGTTCAAGGTCGTATTTGGAGGCTATCGGGTTAGAATTTCACAAAACGGGCTTCAAAATCGAACGCAGGACGTTGAAAAACATGAGATAGAACTTTTCAAAAATTTGAGTTTTTGGTCAACAGTCGAAGTCAATGCTGACGTCAGTAGTCAACGGTCAACGGGTCAAAGTCAACGGTCAACGTGTCAAAGTCAACAGTCAGAGTCAATGGATCAAAGTCAACTTAGTTGACTCGAACTAGTTGACTCGGTTGACTCAGATGAGTTGACTCGGTTGACTCAATTCGGGTCAAACGGGTTTGGGTCGGGTCGAGTGGACACGAGTCGGGTTGGGTATTGGGCCTAACGGGTCAGCCCACTATTTAATTAATGGGGCCCATTTTAATTATTACCGGTTTGAACTGGTTTAGAAGTTGGGCCGGATCGATCAAGGGACCAGGCCAGGTCTAGGCCGGTCGGTTCAATGACCACCGTCCAGGGTGGCCGGAATTCGTACTGGACAGCGCGTGAAGCCCACGCGCGGCCCTAGACGGCTGGAAAACACCCAAAAATGCAAAATAATCACCGAAATTTCCTTTACATCTCTAAAATACCTAGAAATAGGCCAGAATACTTACCAAACTTACCGAATCGTCCAGAAATCAACCGACTGTCTTAGCTCCGACGACTGTCTAAACGGCAACCGTTCGACGTCTGGCGGTATGGGTTTTTCTCGGTTCAACCCCCCTGAAGACACTGGCGGTGCTATCGTCTCGAATGGACATCCACGTCGATTGGAATCAACGTAAAATAGAAGGCTTTGACCCTAGGCTCACCGAACCTATTTCTCTCATTTGTCGATGATCGGACCGACAATTGCGCAAGTGGTCTTAGGGGTTTTGGTCGGGGTAGGGAGATGGTCACATCGGTGCTGGCGGTGCACGCCACGGACGGGCGGTGAGGCCGATCGAATGGGGTGGCCGGTGGTAGAAGCCGAAAGGTTGGGAGAGAGGGAGGTGGGGGTCAAATCTAGATCTGAATAATTTGGTACATGTGGGTGGTTGGGATATTTTGTTTTGTTTATTAATTTATTTATTATAGTTTTCAAGATTCACTTAATAATAAGTGGGTGCAAAATATAGCCAAGAGCTTCTTTAGCTCAAATGGTTGGGTACCCAATTCATAATGCTTAAGGTCATGGGTTTAACTCTCCCAAGCACCACTTTCACATTTTCATTTCATTTTTTTTAATTTTTTAATTTTTATAATCTTAGGGTGTTACAGGGTCTACTTACAGTAAGGTAAAGCAAAGAGCGAATCATAGAATGATAAAGCTTAGAATCAACACACTTACCTTCTTCATCTTTGTCAAGCTTAATTGATGAACTCATTGGAGTGGCTTGAGGCTTCACATTCTCCAAGCCAAAATTCTTAAGCATATCCTTGATGTAATTAGCTTGATTGATGAAGATGTCATCCTTCCTTTGCTTGATTTGGATCCCCAAGAAGAATGAGAGCTCCCCCTCATGCTCATCTCAAACTCACCTTGCTTTAACTTAGAAAATTCTTGGCAATAAAATTCATTAGTAGAACCAAATATAATATCATCAACATAAATTTGTACTACTAATATGTCATTGCCATTTCTTTTAATGAAAACTGTAGTGTTCACCTTCCTTTTTTCAAAACTTTTTTCAAACAAAAAGTTTGGAAGCCTTTCATACCAAGCTATAGGAGCTTGTTTCAAACCATATAAGGCTTTAGTTAGTTTAAAAACATGGTATGATCATTTTCTTTGCTCGCCTAATTGGTATGATCATTTTCCGAATTCTGAGGTTGTTCATCTTCAAAGGTTGGGATCGGATCATTGTCCTATCTTGCTCAACGTTGTTCGTAATATGCCTCATCTTTCTGCCCGACCTTATCGTTTTATTTCAGCATGGAATTTGCATCCCCAATTCCATGACTTTCTTTCTGGTATCTGGAATGAAGACGTGAGTTTGAAGGATAATATTTTAGCTTTCCAAAAGGAAAGCAACGACTGGAATGCTAATGTGTTCGGGCATATTGGTAAGAGGAAAGCCCTCCTTCTTGCTCACATCAGTGGTATTGAAAGGGCACTGTCTAGGAATGAGTCCTTTTTCCTCTTGAATTTGGAGAGAGAATTAAAAAATGAACTTAGAATGGTTCTCGAACAGGAAGAGGAGTTTTGGCATCAAAAGTCTCGGGTAGAATGGATTGATCACGGTGATCGGAATACGTCATTTTTTCAATTGGATGCTTCAATTGGATTGATCACGGTGATCGGAATACGTCATTTTTTCATAGAAGCACCATTGACCGAACTCAAATTGTGCTTATTCCGAAAGTGCCGAACCCGGTTGATATTAAACAATTCCGCCCTATCAGTCTTTGCACGGTATGTTACAAGATCATTTCTAAGATAATTGTTGAGCGTATGAAACCGTTTATGCCGTCTTGGATTTCAGCTACACAGACGAGCTTTGTCCCCGGTCGAAGTATCACGGACAATATAATTTTGGCACAAGAAGTTATGCATTCGATGTCTATTAAAAAAGGAAAATGCGGATGGATGGCTATTAAGGTGGATCTAGAAAAAGCATATGACCATATTGAATGGGACTTTTTGGAGGAGACTCTTATGCTTACGGGTATGCCTTCTGCTTTTATTGAGACTATTATGTTATGTGTTCGTTCTGTGTCGCATCAAATTATTTGGAAGGGTGATCTATCAGAGGTTTTTAAACCGTCTAGAGGTCTCAGACAAGGCGACCCTCTATCGAATTATTTGTTTGTTATCTGTATGGAGAGGTTGTCACAGGAAATTTCGCATAGAGTTGATATTGGCCAATGGCAACCAATTCATTTGTCGCGTGGAGGGCCTGGTTTGTCGCATCTGTTCTTTGCAGATGATTTGATTTTGTTTTCAAGAGCCTCTTGGGAACAAATGACAGTGATTAAATCTGTTTTAGATAACTTTTGTACTATGTCTGGGCACAAGATAAGTGTTCAAAAGACTCAGGTTCTTTTTTCAAAGAACGTGGGTGCGGATTTGAAAGTGGGTGTTGTGCAACATCTTGGTTTTGAGGTTGTTGAGGAGCTGGGAAAATACTTGGGTGTGCCCCTGCTACATGCTCGAGTGACAAAAGCAACATATGCTTATATCATTGAAAATATACAACGTAAATTACCTGGGTGGGCTACTCAGTCTTTGTCATTAGCGGGACGAATAACCTTAGCTAAATCTGTGCTTCAGTCGATACCTGTGTATGCGATGCAATCGGCGTGGCTTCCTAAAGGGGTGTGCGAGGATATTGAGGCATTGATTCGTCGATTTGTTTGGGGTGGTTCTAGTGGTGCATCTTGCATAGCTTTAGTCAAATGGGAAACTCTACAGGGTGATTTGGAGAGTGGGGGGCTTGGCCTCCGGGATATCCATCAATAAAACAAAGCTTTTATGCTTATGATTGCTTTTCAACTAGTGACGGACGATGATACACTATAGGTGAAGGTGATTAAGCACAAATATAAATGGAGGGATCGGTTGCCGGATAACCTTGTTTCGGGAAATGTTTCACGGCTGTGGCGCGGCTTGATAAACATTTGGGACAATCTCCATGATAGTATTGTCTGGAACATTCGCGATGGTCTAAATACTGATTTTTGGGAGGATAATTGGCTCAATTTACATGGACCGTTAAAGGATTATAAGCTGCCTTCTGTAGTTATTTCCAATGTTAAGGTGGCGCATTTCTTGGATGAACATGGTGTTTGGAATTGGGATCAACTGCGGCAAATGGTGCCTGAAGATGTTACTCGGAAAATTGCTGCTCTTCCTCCACCTAATGTGAGTCTTGGTGCTGATACTATTGGGTGGAAATGGGAAGCGTCGCGCTGTTTCACGACAAAGTCGGCTTACAAGTGTTTGGAATGGAGAGAACCGCTTGGTTTGAATCATCAATGGAAAATTGTTTGGTCTCTTAAAGTACCTCAGAGGGTACGAGTTTTCCTATGGTTGGCATTGAGGGGTGGGTTGCTAACAAATGCCGAACGGATGCGTAGACATATGTCGAGCCAAGATAGGTGTGAAATTTGCAAAAATGGCATTGAAGATGTGAGTCATGTTTTGCGCGATTGTGCAAGGGCGAGGGTGATTTGGGCGTCTTTAATTAGCACCAATGATTTTATTTCCTTCATGGGGCTAGATTTCCAGAATTGGTTTCTTGAAAATCTGGGATGCACCAAGCATGTTGGTGATGTGGGGCTGAAGTGGTCTATATTTTTTGTCGTTGTGTGCTGGGAGTTATGGAAAAAGAGATGTTGTATGTTGTTAGATCCTGAGTATGTGGAACATGATGATTTCATTGGTCATTGCTTGCGCCTTGCAGGTGAATTCGAGGAAGCATTTGACATGTCTAGCGGTGTTAGTCATCCCCCTCATGCGGTTGCTGTTATGTGGGTCAAACCACGTTTGAATTGGATGAAGCTGAACACAGATGCAGCCGTGAACACTCGGACATGTGCTGCTGCTATTGGCGGTGTCCTCCGTGACAGTGATGGTCACTGGTTTTGGGGGTACTCGCGAAGTATTGGGGAGTGCTCTGTCCTTTTTGCAGAATTATGGGCGATTCAAGATGGATTATTACAAGCATGGATCTTTGGATTTCGGCAAGTAATTTTGGATTCGGATAATTTGGAAGCTACCCGCATTTTGAACCGTTCTTCTAAAGCTCTTCAATCGCATTCTCTGGTAGCATCTCTGATGGATCTTCTCTCGCGCGATTGGGTGGTCGAAGTCAATCATGTACATCGGACTGCCAATTCAGTTGCTGATTGTCTAGCTCGTCTACACCGTGATGATCCTGCTGGTGTTTCGACCTTTACTGCTCCACCTCCTGAAGTTAGTGCTGCTATGGCTGCGGATCAGTTAGATAAAGCTTGGTCTCTTTGTTCTGTATTAACAAAAAAAACATGGTTTGGGTAAATTGGATATTCAAAACCGGATGGTTTTTCAACATACACTTCTTAATTTATAAAACCATTTAAAATGCACTTTTAACATTCATTTGGAAAAGCTTGAATTCATGATAACATGCAAATGAAAGAAGCATTCTAATTGCTTCCATTCTAGCTACTAGTGCAAAGGTTTCATGAAAATTGATTCCCTCTTCTTGAGTATAACCTTGAGCAACAAGTCTAGCCTTGTTCCTCACTACGTTACCACTCTCATCTAGTTTGTTTCTAAAGACCCATTTAGTTCCTACAGTAGTCTTGTTACTAGGCCTATCAACTAATGTCTAAACTTTACTCCTCTCAAATTGATTAAGTTTTTCTTGCATGACCAATATCCAAAAATCATCTTTTAATGCTTCTTTGATATTTTTAGGCTCATTGCATAAAATAAATGCAACTTTTTAAGTAATCTAAGAGATGATCTAGTGGTTACCCCCTTGGATAGCTCACTTCTTTGATATTTTTAGGCTCATTGCATGAAATAAATGCAACATTTTAAGCAATCTTTGACATAGTTGAGTTTCCTTGGGTAGCTCACTTCCTTTTCACCAAGATTCATATCCTTCAAGGATTCTATGGGAGGATCTTGTGCTTCTTCTTCTTTGGTTGGAACCTCATCCACATTTGATGATTATCCACCATCATTGGCTTCAATGATCCCTACATCATCATCATCACAAGAATCCTTCCTCGGAAGGAGGTTATCATCGAAAACCACATGAATAGACTCCTCTACAATTAAGGTTCTTTTGTTAAACACTCGATAGGCTTTAGAGTTTAAAGAATATCCTAAGAAAATAGCTTCATCACTTTTTGCATCAAATTACTTAAATGATCTTTTCCATTGTTTAAAACAAAAAACGTCCATCCAAAATAATGAAAATAGCTAATGTTAGGCTTCTTTGACTTTAAAATCTCATAAGGAGTTTTCTTTAAAATTGGCCTAATCATTACACGATATATAATATAACAAGCAATGTTTGTGGCTTCCACCCAAAAACACTTAGGTAGATTGTTCTCACAAAACATGGTTCTAGCCATTTCTTCTAAAGTATGATTTTTCCACTCAACTAACCCATTTTGTTGAGGAGTGCGAGGTGCAGAAAAATTGTGGCTAATACCATTATGGTTACAAAAATCCTCAAAACCTAGATTTTGAAATTTCGTTCCATGGTCACTTCTAATATGATTTATTTTTTGACCAAGCTCATTTTGAGTAACTTTTGAAAATGTGATGAATTTTTCTAAAGCCTCATCCTTTTTACTTAAAAAGAGAACCCAAGCGTATCTAGAGAATCATCAACTAAAACATAAGTATATGATTTTCCACCCAAGCTAGTTGTCCTAATAGGCCCAAAGAGATCAATATGGATCAATTGTAAAACTCTACTAGTTGAAACATCATTAATGGATTTAAATGAAGTT
This sequence comes from Hibiscus trionum, assembly GCA_030270665.1. Classification (NCBI taxonomy): domain Eukaryota; kingdom Viridiplantae; phylum Streptophyta; class Magnoliopsida; order Malvales; family Malvaceae; genus Hibiscus; species Hibiscus trionum. Next base: position 10,843,987 of record BSYR01000053.1, read on the forward strand.
CGTTTTTGTTTATCCTTCACACAAGCATCACAAATTTTATCTAAAGAAAAATTTAGCTTAGGTAAACCTCTAACTAGATTTTGGAAACCAATTTCTATAAAACACTTATGCTAGCATGTCCTAGTTTCATATGCCATAACCATGCATCATTTTCATTTTGAGCAACCAAACATGCATGTGATGTATGAATGTCATCTAGATGCACCATTTATATGTTACCTATGCGATGACCAATGAACATTATCTTATTTCTTTTAATGTCCACAACTTTGCAACCATTTATGTCAAAGAGAACATTAAAACCTTTATCACATAATTGATTAATGCTCAACAAGTTATGATTTAGACCATTGACATATAAAACATCTTCAGTAAGAATAGAAGAGAGATTACCAATGGAACCTATACCCTCAATGTGGCCTTTGGAGTTGTCATCAAATGTCACCATTCCACCACTCTTTGGCTTTAGCTCCATAAATCTACTCTTGTCGTCGTTCATGTGTCTTGAGCATCCACTATCAATGTGCCAAGTGTTTTGACTTGAAGCTTTGGCCTTGTAGCAATGCTCCTCCTACAAACAAAGATTAGTTCTTGATTTTTGGTACCCAAATCATTTTGGGTCCATTTGAGTTAGCTCCCAAATACTTGGTTCCCTTAGGAATCCAAGAAGCAATAACATTAATATTATTAGAAACTACTAGTTCCTTAGGAACCCATACATTTCTAATTATTTTACCTTTATGATGCCTTTGAGAGCCTCTTTGTTTGTAGCCATTAAAGTTCATCTTCACATAGTTGAGTTTTGAAGAGCTTGCTATTTCAAAATTTTGTTTCCTAACTACGTTTAGAGAAGCCTTAAGTTCATTCACCACTTTGTGATCATGAACTTTTGAAAGAAGATTGTTTAAATCAACATTTTCATTTTGAAAATACTTTAAATCATCTTGTAAAATTACAATCTTCTCTTCAAGTTCTGAGTTGATTTTGGAAAGGGAATCGTTTTGGTTTTTCAAATCAGAAATCATTTTCTTGTTTTTCAAAATCGATTCCTTGTACTTTTCAACTAACTCATTGTAAACCTCTTGCAACTCATTATATGCATCTTGAAGTTCATCAAATGTGAAATCAAAAGTAGATGGGTTTGAGTTTACCTTAGGATCGTCATCAATGGCCATGAGGCAAAGATTAGCCACTTCGCGATCCTCTTCATCGGATGATGATTCTTAATCACTCCAAGTGGCAACATGGGATTTTGTTTTTCCTTCTTATCGAAGCCCTTTTTCTTGAGTTGAGAGCAATATGATCTTATATGCCCCAGCTTCTTGCACACATAACAAATGAGTTGATCCCTCTCCTCTTCTTTGTTCCTGTTCTTGAAGTCTTTTCTTCTTTGGAACTTTCTTCCCCGGTTAAACTTCATGAACCGAGAGAATCTCTTGGCTATCATAGCAAATTCCTCTGTAACCCCCTCGACCCGGCCTGGGCGAAAGACCAAATCGGACGAGCCACACATGGAATATTGAACTAAACCAGGAAGGTTTACCTCAATAAACGACCATATATTTTCTTTTTATCTTGTCTAGATGCACACTGTTACCCTAAGCCTTAAGACTCACAGTGGAAGAAACATAAACTCAAACGAACATCGATTTGACATTCAATTAATTACAAACACGCTTTAGGGGCCAAAATCTAAATTTCACAAATTACAAGGCCTTCATCTAATTTTTAAGTTACCATCCTTTAATTAGTCATATTATATGGCACGATGTCAAATCTCAGCTCAAACTGATCATTCAAACACATTTAATTGCATTCATAACATTTAAGGACTGAAACGTAAAGGAACAGAACTTCAAAAGAATCTGATTAACTAACTTAACAGCTTCATGTATCGATACACTTAGCCCTGTATCGATACACCCTATTTCGAAACAGCTCTGGGTGTTTCAGAACACGAGCCCGTTTCGATACGGTCTCCAAGACGTATCGATACACAAAATTTTTGTAGCCAACTTAACCGAGCTTGTTTTGATACATCCTTCCCTGTTTCGAAACCCCATTCCCATTTCAAGCTCATTTTTTCGATACAGCCTTAGGCGTATCGAAACACCTGGGCCTGTAATGTCACATTTTGTTGTTTTTTAACAATTTAATGCACCCATAACAACTCAAGCATGCTTCCAACATATATATAACATATCCTGTAAAAACTATGTTTGATTTTGATATAACTAAGTATGTTAAAGATTAAATTGAAAACTTGAAATAGATTTCTAAGTCCCTCAAATGATTTATAAATCACCAAGGCTTTAATCGGATTTGAAAAACTCAAACTCCAAATATTTTCTAAGTATTCCAAAGCCAAAGTATTAAAAAACGTCCAGGTGTATCGATACGCTTCCAGCCGTATCGATACCTTTTTTACAAAGTTGGCTACTGGAAAAGACACGTTTCGATACGCCCCTCACCGTATCAAAACATCGTATCGAAACAGATTGAATCTGTATCGATATGCCCCTCTGTAAAACTGAAGGAGTTTGAATAAGCGTACCGATACGGTTCCACCCGTATCGATACAGATTTAATGGAATTTTAAATTTGAAAAGCTTTTAATGTTTTCGATCGTTGGTGTCAGTTCTTAGGTAACAAAAATTTAAAGTGGTGGTTGTCCCGTACCGATATGCTCCTAGTTGTATCGATACGGAAACTTCCAGTGAGCTAAGTTGAGAAAATGGTATCGATACAGTGTTACCCGTATCGAAACGGTCCCTGTCTCGTACCGATACGCTTACACGTGTATCGATACGCCTTATTGTAATTGTGCAACGACTCTTTTTGTTTTGAGACAGGTATCGATACAAGTCCACGCGTACCGATACGGTAAGCTGCAGAAGTGTATTTATGGTGGAAAGAGAGGGTCCCAACGGCTATAATCAATACCATAACCACCCAAACGACTAGAATTGATAAAGAAGGTATAAATTGAAGCTAATTGAAGATCAGCAACAACTATTGCATCAAAGATAAACATCCAAGCAAAAATTCAAGCTCAAAGTGCTTATTTTCCAATCTATTTTAAACCCCAAATTGTGTAGTGTCCAATTATGATCTTTTTATCAAATTTGGGTTGAGTGTTTGTACTTAAAAGGGAAATCTTGTATTGAGAGATATATTTCTTGCCTTTAATTCTTCTTTGTACTCTTGTGAGGGTTTGGTCAAATTTTTGGTAGAAAATTTGACCGGTTGCGTAAAGGTTACCTCCTAAGCCTTGAAAATGGGAAGAACAAATTAGTGAAATGTTGGAAATCCTTAGTGGTAGCTAAGGTAGTGGATGTAGAGTTTATTTGGAACTTGAACCACTCTAAAATTCCTTGTTCTTCATTTTTAGCCATTCTATTTACTCCAACAACTTTTAAAAACCCAATTCAGCCCCCTATTGTCTTTGATCAATCCTTTGATCCACTCAACAATTGGTATTAGAGCCTACCTCTTTGAAGGATTAACAACCACAATATGAGTTCCTAGGAAGAGTGTGATCATCCAAAAATCAAGCCATGACATCTACCTCTGGGTCAATCATGTATGAATCTCAATCAACCACAAAATTGTCATTCTTCAATGGTGATAACTACCCATTTTGGAAGAACCGGATGCGTCTCTTCATCAAATCTAAAATTATCTAGTTTGGGATGCCATTGAAGATGGTCCCAATATTCCAATGAAGAGAGACGACGAAGGAAGATTGGTGCTAAAGAAGAAGATTGAGATGATTGAAGAAGACAGAAAGAAGATTCAAATCAATGATAAAGCTCTTCACATGTTGTTTTGCTCTTTCGGTCCCGACATCTACTCCAAAGTTTCCTCCATTGAAAGTGTCAAGGAAGTGTGGGATACACTAGAGACCACTTATGAAGGAACAAGTGATGTGAAGGAGACAAAGCTTGGAATTCTCAATCTTAGCTATGAGAATTTCAAAATGGAGCCCGACGAAACCGTGTCAAAGATGTTCGATCATTTCTCAACAATCGTCAACGAGCTTAAGGGTTTTGGAGAGATAATTCCGGAAGACAAACTAGTCTGGAAGCTACTCTACTCACTTCTCGAATCTTGGGATGGGAAGAGAACCACCATCATTGAGGCCAAAAATTTGAAGACACTCAAGCTTGATGAGCTAGTGGGTTCTCTCCTAACTCATGAGATAATGAAGCAAGGAAGGGAAGATGAAAAGAAAAAGGAAGAGATATTAGTGGAGAAGCTAGAGGTAGAAAAGAAGAAGAAGATAGGAGTGTCTCTCAAAGCTTCACTACATGAGGAGAGCACTTCTAGTGAGGAGGATGACCTAGAAGAATTGGCTATGATAGCCAAAAGATTATCACGATTTATGAGGTGCAACCGAGGAAGGAAGATTCAACGAAAAATGGACTTCAAAACCAAAAACAAAGAAGAAGAGAGGGATCAAATCATTTGCTTTGATTGCAAAAAATCCGGTCACATTCGTTCGGAGTGCCCTCAACTCAAGAAGAAGGGCTTTGAGAAGAAGAAGAAGCTCAAAGCCAAGCTTGCTACTTGGAGTGACGAGGAGTCATCTGAGGATGACGAACATGAAGTGGCCAACCTTTGCCTCATGGCAATTGAGGAGGATTCCTCCATTGTAACCTCTAACTCATCATCTTTTAATTTTACATTTGATGAATTGCATGATGCTTATGATGACTTACAAGAGGTATATGATGAGTTAGTTGAGAAGTATAAAGAGTCAGTCATTAGAAATAAAAAGATTATTTCGGAATTAAATGCTAAAATGACTTACTTTCTCAGGCTAACTTAAAATTTGAGAAAAAGATCTTAGGTTTACAAGATGAACTTAAATTCTTTCAAGATGAAAACGTAGACCTAAATAATGTTATTTCTCAATGGAATAGTGAACACCAAAAGGTGTTAGATGAGCTTAACAAGCTCAAAGAGTCTTTCAAAAATGTTGGTAATGTGAAACATGAAAAAGGTGAATAATCTAAAACAAAACAACCTAGGAGAAAGACATATAACTACAAACAAAGTGGTTTCCATAGACATAATAGAACTAAGAAGATTAGAAGTGTATGGGTTCCTAAGGAACTCGTCAAGTCTAATAATGTTGTTGCTATGTCACCTTGGATACCTAAGGGAACCAAGCTTTTGAGAGCTAACACTCGTGGACCCAAAATGATTTGGGTACTAAAAACCAAAGTTTAATATCTTTGTTTGTAGGGGGAGCATTGCTACAAGGCCAAAGCGCAAAGTCAAAATTCATGGTACCTTGATAGTGGATGCTCGAGGCACATGACCGGAGACAAGAGTCGATTCATGGACTTAAAGCCAAAAAGTGGAGGAGTAGTGACATTTGGTGACAACTCCAAAGGCCACATTAAAGGTATTGGATCCATAGGTAATCATTCTACTATTCTCATTTAAAATGTTTTATATGTCGATGGTCTAAAACATAACTTATTGAGCATTAGTCAATTATGTGACAAAGGGTTTAATGTCTTATTTGATAAAATGGGTGCAAAATTGTTGACATTAAATCAAATAATATAATGCTCATTGGTCATCGCATAGGTAATATATACATGGTGCTTTTAGATGACAGTCATACATCCCATGCATATTTTGTTGCACAAAATGAAAATGACGCATGGCTATGGCATAGGAAACTAGGACATGCTAGCATTAGTGTTATAGAAAAATTAGTTTCCCTTGATCTAGTTAGAGGTTTACCCAAAATTAAGTTCCCAAATGACAAAATTTGTGATGCATGCTCAAAGGGTAAACAACATAAATCATCCTTTAAACCCATTAGTGATGTTTCTACAAGTAGGTGTTTACAACTTATTCACATGGATTTATTTGGGCCTATTAGAACTATGAGCTTGGGTGGTAAATCATATGCATTTGTACTTGTTGATGACTATTCTAGATTTACTTGGGCTCTATTTTAAGTACTAAAGATGAGGCTTTAGAAAAATTCACCATGTTTTCAAAATTGACTCAAAATGATCTTGAACTTAAAATTTCTCATATTAGAAGTGATCACGGAACCGAATTTCAAAATCTAGGTTTTGAAGAGTTTTTAAATGAAAATGGTATTAGCCACAATTTCCAGCTCCTCGAACTCGTCAACAAAATGGTGTAGTTGAGAAGAAAAATAGAACTTTACAATAAATGGCTAGAATCATGTTTTGTGAAAACAATTTACCTAAATATTTTTGGGCGGAAGCCACAAACACCGCTTGCTACATTGTAAATCGAGTAATGATTAGGCCACTTTTAAAGAAAACACCATATGAGATTTTAAAATCTAAAAAGCCTAACATTAGTTATTTTCATCCATTTGGTTGCAAGTGTTTTGTTTTAAACAATGGAAAAGATAACTTAGGTAAATTTTATGATAAAAGTGATGAAGCTATTTTCTTGGGTTATTCTTTAAACTCTAAAGCCTATCATGTATTTAATAAGAGAACTTTAGTAGTAGAAGAGTCCATTCATGTTGTATTCGATGATAACCTCCTTCTGAGGAAGGATTCTTGTGATGATGATGATGTAGGAATCCTTAATGCCTTTGATGGAGGACAAACTTCAAAGGAGGATGAGATTCCGACGAAAGAAGAGGATACACAAGATCCACCTCTTGAAGCATTAAAGGACTTGGCTCTTCAGGAAAAGGAAGTGAGCTACCCAAGGGAGTACAACTATGTCAAAGGTGGTGAAATCTTGGGTGATCCATCCAAGGGGGTAACCACTAGATCTTCTCTTAAACTCGTGAATCATGTTGCTTTTATCTCATGCATAGAGCCTAAGAACATTAAAGAAGCATTAAAAGATGACTTTTGGATTTTGGTTATGCAAGAAGAGTTAAATCAATTTGAGTGAAGTAATGTTTGGACATTAGTTGAAAGGCCTAGTAATCAATCTACTATAGGAACTAAATGAGTATTTAGGAGAAAACTAGATGAGAGTGGTAACATTGTGAGAAATAAAGCTAGATTAGTTGTAACACCCTGATTTTGGGCCTAGAAGTTTTAGAGTGTGAATCGGGCCGGTCGAGAATGGTTCGAATCTTAAAGGGAGATTTAGGGAACACCTAGTTCGGGATGCTTTAAAATTATGGAAAATATCTAAAAATCCTAATTTATTATATGAATGATTATGGTAAAAACAATTTTACAAAATAAGGTTTGGAAATACTACATTTCGGTGTAGTGACCAAATCGTAGTTTTTGCAAAAGTTGACTAGTGACTGTTTTGTAAAGGATTGAAACTTTGAATCATTAAGGAGTTAATTTTACCAAAATGTTTTTAATCAGTTTTCTCTTTATTTTGGGTGTTTTTAATAATGTTTTAATTAAAGGAAATAAGGATAATTAAAAAGAAAATCCATCTTTGACTTTTCATAACTATCTTACGTTAGTTTTCTCTCATTTCTTTTTCTCTCAATTTCTACTCAGCCAAACAAAATTCCTCCATCAATTAGCCTCTGATTTTCATTCATTTTTATGAGATTTCAGTCTCCTTTTGATTCCTAATCTTTTCCTCATCAAATCCTCTTGTTTGCACTTTGGATTTTCAAGAAAACTTGCCCAAATTAAGGAGAAATCAGCCATTAGAGGTAAGCTTCGTCCTTCTCCTCTAATGATCAGTTCTTTACTAAAACTCCCAAGTTATCAATCATTTGTTAATGATTTTTGAGTTGCTTTAATGTTAGAAACATGAAATTGTGTCAAAACTCAAGGTTCTTGGTGAGATCTTGATGATTTTCGTAACTTTTGGTTATGCTCTGTTTTGAGGTTGATTTCTAATGTATTTTGGATGGTGATTGATGTTATAAGTGAGGTTTTATCAAACAAATCCCGAATAGGTTTGGATTCCTAAGTTTTGCGTGCTAGAATGGTAGTTTCTAGGGTGGTTTTGGTGTTCTGTTATAGCTGGAGGCATAAGGACGAGTTTATGGTGATTTTTGGTGTTGATTGAGGTTTAGAAATGATTAGAAGTGGTAGATCTTGGGTGGGCTTTGTTTTGGAAGAGTTGAAGATGATTTCGGTTGTTTTTGGTGGCTGAAATGGTGCTTTTGAGTAGAGCAGTGAGTTTGTTTAGTTGGCTGATGATTTAAATGCATGATGATGCATTAATCCTCTGCTCTTATGTGTAATGAATAGGGGAGACATCTACGGACGCCTTTGGTGTTGATCCGGAAGTGTCGGGAGCTTAGATAGTGTTTCAGCGAGCAAGCGAAACGTAATAGGTGAGTGCGAATGGTTTAGAAGTCCTTGAGGGACAAAGAAACAAGGTTTGGGGATTTAGGAAAGGTTTGAAACACCTTCCTAAGTCTGGAAGTAAGTATGGCTAGAGTTGCTCTCAAATGTGTGGTTGTTGCCCCTAAAATGCTTTTACATGCTCTTGTTTGAGATAGACAAATTCCTACTATTTTATGCATGATTTGTAGCATGAGATGATGCTTTGAAAAGATTTCACGAGATAGCATGATGCATTGATGAGTTTTGAGGTATTGATTTAATGCAAAGCATGAGATATGATTTTGAACTGAGATGAGAAAGTCTTGAGAAATATTGCATAAAAACAGTAGGTGAGATGATGTTTTGACATAATATATTGGCATAGAAGATGAGGTACTTACCAGATATAATTGATCGATCAATAGGATTAGAGTGCACTATAATCTAAAAATTCATACGTGCTCTTTGGAGTTGCCAATGGGGGTAGTGCCATCCCAATCCAAAGTGAGAATTCGATGATGGGAGATACCATCGGGGTAGGACTTGGTGAAATACCCAAGCTTTTTGGCGATGAGAGATACCGCCATGAGAATCTGGTGATGAGAGATTCCACCGGGGTAGGACTTGACCTTGAGTCAAGCTAATTCGCATATCCGAGTAATGATGAAATGTGAAATGCCAATATAATAAATGAAAATGTATTTGATTCACATGTACCTAGTGTTGAGATGATTTATGCTATGAGAAATGCATATGAGATATGAATATGAAATGCTTTAGTTTTCATAAGCATGTGTATGGTTTTGCCATGAGATTTGCATTGATTTAAATGAATGAGATAGAATAAGGGTACATGTGTTTTCAAATGGAGATTTTCTTTGAAATGGTTTTCAAGCATGAGATAGAATGAGCATGTTGTTGAAAAAGGTTTGAGGAATTGTTTTGAATAATGCATTGTTGTGTTGGTTTTTCTTTAGGGCTTGCCTCACTAAGCAAATGTGCTTACGCTCTATTTTACCAAAAATGCAGATAATTGAAGTGTTTTTGCGCATCAAGAAGGTTAAGAACATCCAAAGAAGTGTAGAGCTCATGTATGGTGATGTTTTTACACACTTTAGTATTGATAATTGGCAATGGGGTTTCAAGGTTGTATTTGGGAGATGTGTTTTGAACTCCCTATGTTTGCAGCAAGATTGTTGAGGCTTTTGTGGTTTGTAAAGGGTCTTAAATGGTCGGTTTTAGGTTTGAGGTCCATATTTGGTTCATGTGGTTAGGAAGCATGCATATAGACTAAATGTTCATGTGTTTGATGCCATGCTCTAGCTTAAGTCTCTTATATATGTTCCTTGATGTTTAAACTTGTTGCTGGTATGTTATGGTATGTTTTGGAGCATGTTTGATTGAGTTATGATGTGAAAAACCAGAAAATTCTGCTGATGCAGGGCAGGGTGTATCGAAACACCCTTATCTGTTTCGAAACAGGGGCCTGAAATGGCCATAGCGTTTCGGAACGGGTGAAGGTGTTTCGGAACACTTTGGCTTCTAGAGAGGCCTGTTTCGATACTGGTCTTGGAACGCACCCGAGTACCGAAACGATCAACACCGTTTCGATACGGGTGTTTCAGTACGAAGGCCAGCGTTCCAGAACGGTTGACCGTTAGTCTGTGCATTTGAATTGTTGCAAGTTCTCATGTTTTACATTTTAGTCCTGAATGTTGTGGATGCAATTGCTTGAGCTTGGAATGTCCTTTTAAGCTGAAATTTGACAGAGAGGCATGTAATATGACTAATTACCTATTGGTAAACTTAAAATCTGCAAAGTCCTTATATTTTCCAAAATTTACATTTTGGTCCCTAAAAGTGTAATTCTTGCAATTGAGTCCCCAGTTGTTTTTCGATCGATGTGATTTTCTCTCCCTTGATTCTTGAGTAATCACATAGGCTTAATGTGCATATAGAAAAGATAAAAAGAAAAAAGGGTCGTTAATCAAGGTTGACTTTCGGGTTGACTTTGGTTTTCCCCGTGTAATCTTCGTAGTTCGGGTCAAGCGTCTAGGCCAGACTAAGAGGGTTACAATTGTTGGTATCAGAGCCAGGTTAGCGAATGTTTGGGGCTTGGTAAGTGGTTATTGTATGTGTTTGTGAATGTTTGCCACTTTTCGGTGAAAGTATGGTGCGTGGTTATTGATGTTTAGTTCTATTGAGATGAGTTTGTGATGTTATGATGTGCTTGGGGTATTGTTTGGGATCCCATTGCCATATCATTACTAATGAGAAGAATTTTTTTTCAAAAATGAGCTTGAGTACTTGGATTACTTACCTTATTATGCCTAATTGGATTTATTGTATTTTGTTAGTTGCATTGTTTTATTATGGGGCCACGTAGAGAGCTTAGAAGCAATACCCGTTCTACGGCTGAAAACGAGAATGTGGAGAATGCTGAGGATCTACCTCCTCCTCCCCTTGGTGGACCATCTGGTGGTGGTGGAGTTGGGGTTGGTGCTGCCGGAGTTGGTGCTGGGGTTGCTGGACCCGAGGGAGTTCAGGGGCAAGCTGCTCCTGTTATGTCCATGTTGATACAAGCTATTGTTGGAGCTTTCCAGGCAACAATATCTGGAGCTCATGGAGCTGCACCACATGATGGTGTCAATGTGAGATTGTTGTTGGAGCGTCTCCGCAGTCTGGGAGGGACTGAGTTTAGAGGGTTGACCCCGAAAGGTTCCGAGTCTTGGTTGGAGAGTACCAAGAGGATACTTGGACAGTTGAACTGCAACAATGTACAAAAGTTGGGATGCATTGTATCCTTGTTGCATGGGGATGCGTATACGTGGTGGACAACCACAATTGCGGGTATGTAAGATGATGATGTGACTTGGACATTCTTCTTGAATGCATTCAAGCGGAAGTATTTGGGAGTTCGCTACCTTGATGAGAAAAAGAGGGAGTTTATGTCCCTTGTGTAGGGGAGCATGACGGTGGCAGAATATGAGGTGCAATTGTACGCCTTAGCCAATATGCACCTGAGCTGATTCCTAGCGAGCAATAAAGATGTGAACATTTCCGTTATGGGCTAGTGACGGATGTGAAAACCTATATGCTCGCAACCGATTATACTGATTTTGATGTCTTGGTCACTAGAGCCAAGGACATTGAGATGAATCTTGGTTTGGCGAGTCGAGCATGAGGATCTAGCTCAGGGAAGCGAGCTGCTGACCGTGATTTTGGTAGAGATCGCAATAAGAGGCATAAGGAAAGAAGGTCTTATGGTGATGCTAGACGTGAGGGTGGTAACCTTGGAAGAGGTCAGCAAGGACCGAATGCTTTCTTGAGGACTCCTGAGTGTAACTGGTGTGGTAGGAGACATACTGGTGAGTGTTGGGGCAATCTGGGTACATGCTGGAACTGTGGTAATCGAGGGCATATGAAGAAAGATTGTCCTCAGCCGTTGAGAGAGGGTCAGGCTCCGGTGAGAGCAGTCGAGCCACAGAGAGGTCGTGGGCGTGGCCGTGGTAATTTCCAGCGCAGAGATGAGGGTGGAAGGAATGTGGCACATGTGGTGGTTGTTCAACCTGAGGGTAGTGGCCAGGCTCGAGTGTATGTCCATCGAGAGGGAAGGAATGACACAGGCGTGATCGCAGGTACCTTTACTTTGCAATCCTTGTCATTACTTTCTTTGATTGATTCTGGATCTACACACTCGTAAATATTGTGTGAACATGCTCATATGCTTGGTTTGTGTGTTGAGTCTTTAAATGTGGGTATGCGTGTGACTAGTTCCTTTGGTGAGACGGTTGTAACAAGAAGATTATATAGGAGATGCCCCTTAATGGTGCAAGATTATGTGTTTCTTGTTGATCTTATGGAGTTACCATTCTATGGTTTTGAAGTAATTCTTGGCATGGATTGGCTTGTTTAGCATAAAGCCATTGTGGATTTTGAAAGCAAGCGAGTTTCGCTGAAACTTGCGGATGATTATGAGGTTGTAGTGGTGGGAGAAAATGTGAAGTTTCTATCTAATGTGGTGTCTACGCTTGAAGCAAGCCGAATGTTGCATCAGGGATGTGAGACTTATCTAGCCTTTTTTATTAATCCTAGTACAAAGGAGGTTCACGTACAGGATATAAGGACCGCATGTGAGTTCCCTAGAGTGTTTCTGGAGGAATTACCTGGTTTGCCGCCTAGTCGAGAGGTTGAATTTGGAATTGAGCAGTGCGAGAACACAACTCCGGTGTCCATTGCTCTCTATCGCATGGCACCAAAAGAGTTGAAGATGCAACTTCAAGAGTTGCTTGACCGAGGCTTCATTCGGCCTAGTGTGTCACCTTGGGGTGCACCGGTCTTGTTTGTTAAAAAGAAAGATGGCACGATGAGGATGTGCATTGATTATCGTCAGCTAAATAAGTTGACCATCGAAAACAAGTATCCTTTGCCGAGGATTGATGATCTTTTTGATCAGTTCCGAGGAGCGGCTGTGTTTTCAAAGATCTATTTGAGGTCAGGGTACTATCAGTTAAAGGTGAAATATGTGGATGTGCCGAAAACAGCCTTTCGAACAAGGTATGGGCATTATGAGTTTCTAGTGATGCCGTTTAGATTGACGAATGCTCCTGCCGCTTTCATGGATATGATGAATATGGTGTTCAATGAATTCTTAGACAAGTTCGTTGTGGTGTTCATTGATGATATCCTTGTGTACTCTCATACTGAGGAGGAGCATGAGGGTCATTTGAGGATTGTTTTGCAAGCGCTGTTAGAAAATCAGCTTTATGCTAAGCTGAGCAAATGTGAGTTCTGGCTAAAGGAGGTTGTTTTTCTTGGCCATGTGGTTTCGGCTGAAGGGATTCGAGTTGATCCTCGGAAGATTGAGGCGGTGATGAATTGGAAGCCTCCTAGGTCCGTTCATGAAGTTCGTAGTTTCCTTGGGTTGACAGGTTACTATCGGAGGTTTCTGGATGGATTCTCTAAGATTGCTACCCCTTTGACGAAGTTGTTGCAAAAGGATGTTAAGTATGAGTGGACGGAAGCGAGACAACAAGCTTTTGAGAAGCTAAAAGCAGCTTTGACGCAAGCTCCTATCTTGGTTCAACCTGAATTAGGGAAAGAGTTTGTGGTGTATAGTGACGCTTCCTACGTTGGTTTGGGGTGTGTGTTAATGCAAGAGGGTAAGGTGGTGGCTTATGCATCACGTCAGTTGAAAGTGCATGAGCGCAACTACCCTACGCATGACATTGAGTTAGCAGTAGTGGTTTTTGCTCTGAAGATCTGGAGACATTATCTCTATGGTGAGAAGTGTACTGTGTACACGGATCATAAGAGTTTGAAGTACTTGATGTCTTAGAAGGAGTTAAATCTTAGGCAATGACGTTGGGTGGAGTTGCTTAAGGATTACGATCTAACGATCGAGTATCATCCGGGAAAGGCCAATGTTGTGGCCGATGCTTTGAGCAGGAAAGTGGCGGTGGAGTTAAGGGCGATGTTTGCTAGCTTGAGTATATTGCGGGATGGTGGTCTTGTTGCTGAATTACAAGTGAAACCATCTCTAGTTCAGTTGATAAAGGACAAACAACTGTTGGATGATTCTTTGGTGCCACATGTTCAGGATATTGCTGAAGGTAGGCCATCAGATTTTTGTTTCAATGATGATGGTGTCTTATGTTTTGGGAGTTGGATAGTGGTGCAGAATGATGTTGAGTTGAGGCGCACTATTCTGACCGAAGCTCATAGTAGTTCTTTTGCTATGCACCCTGGTAGTACAAAGATGTACCGTGATCTGAAGGATGAGTACTACTGCTCATTCTCACAAACCCAAATCTAGATCTGTTCTTAGCCAGTTTCTGAGGGATGAAAACATCCACCACCACCCCGTGTCGATCAAACACCTGCCATACCCCTTTCCAGTGAATGGATGTAGAGAGATTTCCCACGAATATTATCTAAACCTTCCGGTGACCGAACTCCGTTGGCACTCTCGCTCTGCTCATGTTCTTTAAAGTATTATATAATTCTGGTCATTTATAAGGCTGTGATGATCTTGAGTTTTAATTAACAAATTGAGACACATTGATTTGTTTTAAAGAGTTCAATTGTCAATGTTGAAACGATTGAGATAGATGTATAATATATATATATATATACACACACATGTGTGTGTGTGTGCTTAGATGTACTGATATTATGCTTAGATGAACTGATATTGCTCTAAAAATTTATTAAGTAATCAATTGAGAACCTTTTAGCTGTTATGAATTTTTAATACCTAAATTAATCGGATTGTTGTGGAAGACTTCATTGTTGTAAATTCTATTTATTTTACTTTGAACTCACTCATTAAGCTTCTGCTTAATTAAGTTCTTTCACTACATCTCAAGTAATTAATATGAAATCACTTTTTGTTTAGAACTACTAGGATGGTGGCACTAATGAATGTATTTTGTGATAGTTAAATGCCGCTTTTTATAAGATCTATTATGATTATGGTTTGTAATTATATTCTAAAATGTTTGTGGTTGTTCATGGTTGATGTAGTTAATTGTTTGTCACTGGTTACTACTTATTTCCATAATACTCATGTGTGAACTTAGGACATAAAAACTAGGTTGCTTTTAGTGATCATTAGATTGCTTAGATTGGCATTCATGCAATAAAAATGTTTTAGTTGGTTAGTTATACAACTATTATGAATAATGGAATAAGATAGCTATATTAAAACATTGTTTTGGCTCAGACTATCTAAATGATCCTGATATGGCGCATAGAAAAAATGTAACACCCGGGTTCGGGGTCGGGTGAAAATAATAATTTGATAATGGTTCGGGTTTCGGTTCCTAAATTTTAAATAATAAAATAATGGTTTGGGCCCCAGGTTTTAAGCCAAATAAAAGTAAGTTGGAGCATTTTCAAAACTAGCCCAAATAGCCATGGGTGTCACCTATTGTGGTTTCCTTAATTTATTAAAGGGTGTTTTGGTCTTTTGACTTCCCCATTTTAAACAAACATAAACTATTAGCTTTTGACTCATCTTCTTTTCTCCACACCATCTCTTTCCAACGACAAAACCCATCTCCCTCCTTGAATTACTATTCCATCCCATAGCTCACTCATTCTTGAAGTTTTCTCAAAGGTAAGGTCGTTTTTGACTTGCTCTCATCTTCCTCTCTTTGGAAGTACCACTATTTTTCATTTCTACCCATATTTTTGGAATATGAGTTTTAGAGATTTTTTATTTAAAAATGGTACCTTTATTGCTCTTAGCTAAAGTTTTTGATTGGTTTATGTTAGATATGTTGTTTATGAAGCATAGGGTCCAACTTGTATGATTTTTAAAGCTTTTTGCCAAATTTCCCGGATTTGGGTTTTGGGGAGGTTTTTGGGAGGTTTTGAGTTGAGATATGAGGGTGCTTTATGTGGAAATGAGAGGGCTAATTGATAGGCTATATGCAAGGGCTATTTTGGAGGCTTTAGGGAGTAATTTAAGGGTTGGAATCATTGGTTTTAGGGTGAGTTTAGGGGCTGCTCGGGATTAAGGATTTTGGGTTGTTTTCAATGGAAAATTTGATGTCGTGTGCTTGGTATGTAATTCGGGTTGACTATTTTGGAATGTGGACTGATTTGGGATTGTTTAAATTGTGTTGGAATGTTTAGAAGCAAGAATTTTGGTTGGTGAAGCTTTGGGGACAAATCCGGGGATTTCGGAGTCTTGAGCTTGGTCTTCGGTCTTCTCTTGGGTAACAACGGTGAGTAGAATTGTTGAATTTGCATTATGCTTGATATGGACCCTTTTGGGGTTTGGGTGGGACCTTGTGGGGTCACCTAAACCCGAGTGTAAGCCCTTCTACTCCCATGTTGTTGTGATATGTTGAATGTTCATATGTTGTGATTGCTAAGTGCATTTTAAGTTGTTAATGTGTAGTCGAGTTGAGTTCGTGCCTCACGTGATGGTGGTCTAAACTACGATGATGTGTAGTCCCACTGGTAGTGACTAGTAGGATAGTACTTTGATGTGTAGTCCCATTGGAAATCTACTAGTTGAAACGGTGATGTGTAGTCCCACCGTACGTGTATGTTGGTTGTGCTTGTGCAAATCATGTGTTGTTGTTGAGATAGACCTTTCGTGCATCCATTGCTTTTCTTGCATATAGAATGTGTTTTGGAAAACTGCATGTTGAGGATTGTAGAGCCTCTCTCACTAAGCTAGTTGGCTTATACTCTCTTTGTTTCCAACATACAGATCGTTAGAGTTCGGGAGGCAAGTGGGCGAGGGAGGAGCTTTTGGAGTTCTCAAGCTAGTTCAAGTATGGTTTGCGGTTTGTAATAATGCCTAAATGATAGGGTATAGAGTTTTAGGAGTTGGTGTCAAACTCCTTAGGAGATTGTGTTTGAGCGTGTTAAACTCATGGTTGTGTTATGCTTTTGTTTCATGAATTGCGGTCTATGATTGTCATGTTGCTTATTTGAATATGCCTAAATGTGTATGTTGTTGGCCTATGTATGCCTTATGTTTGAGTATCTAGTGTATGGGGCCTTATGCTTGCTAAGTATACTTTTTTTGTGGAATTGCATGAAGTCTTTGATTTGTATGATTCTCGTTAGATTCAATGCCTCGCATGCTAAATCCCGGTTGTAGTTTTGATGTATGTATGTTTGTATGAGCTTAGGGGAGTCCAAAAAATGCATCTAGAGTTGTGTTTGAGGTCACCAAGATGAAAATTGTGAAATTGCAGAGCAGGGCGTATCGATACGCCTAAGGGCCGTATCGATACGGCCTTGCCCAAAGGCCACAATTTTTGCTTGGCATATCGATACCCTGGGGGTACCGATACCGTCCGAAGTTACTGGAATTCAGTTTGTGCTGGGCGTATCGATACACGGGAGTGTATCGATACCCTCTCAACTCACTGGAATTTTGAGAAATGGGTGAGTGTAGGGCGTACCGATACGGGTTTTACACGTATCGATACGATCCTATTTCGTTAACCCAGAAGAGTTGACCGAGAAGGGTGTATCGATACGCTCAAGGGCTGTATCGATACGGTCTTCCGGGAGTTGACTCTTTGAGTTGACCTGGTTAGGGCGTATCGATACCCCTGGTTAGGGTACCGATACGGTTTGCGATGTAAGCTTAAAAATGGACTAGTTATGTTTGTTCGTGGATCGAAGGTGATTTCCCTTTGGGTGTTTTCGCTGTCGTAATTCACGTAGGACTTAATGTTCCTCTAGACAAGATTAAAATGAGAAAAAACAATAGGGTCGCTAACCGAGGGGGAACCTTAACGGGTTTCGCTTCGGTTTTCCCCGTGTGGCCCACTCGGACCGGTCATCTGGCCAGACCGGGACGAGGGGGTTACATTTATTGGTATCAGAGCCTGAGGTTTCCGAGACCTCGGGCATGTAAGTGAGGTGAGTTAAGGTATTATGAGTGTTTTGCCATGTATGTCTAAATTTTGTCTCTAGCATGGTGTATGAATGCATGCTATAGTGACCTTGCTGTTGTTTGAGAGTTGGTTCGAGTCCCCATTGTTAGGCGTTGTTGTCAAAATAAAAGGGAAAATTGTTTTGGTTTAAAGAGCTTGAGAACCGGAGTCCTTGCCCCTTTGCTAACCTAACGTTTCTTTGTTGTTGTGTGTTTGCTGTTTTAGATTATTTTAAATTGCTATGGTGAGACCGAGGGGACGGCCTAGAGCGGGCGACCAGGCACCCAAGGACGTGCCTCCTGCTCTTCATGCTCCCGATGGTAATGGAGGGAACGTTGGAGGTGATGGTAATGGGCCTCAAGCTGAGGCTAATGTGGGAGGTAATGGGGCTCAAGTGGGCCAAGGTCAGGCAGGTCCAGATATGGCTCATTTGATTCAGACCATAGTCGGAGCTTTTCAGACAGCTTTGGCCGGTATGCAAGCTGCAGCACCACCTCAGGGTGCGGGGACAGGATTACTCCTAGAGAGGCTTCGTAACTTAGGGGCAGTTGAGTTTCGTGGGTTGTCTCCGGAGGGTTCGGAAGGGTGGCTTGAGAGCACTACTTGCATCTTGGGTCAGATGGAGTGTTCGGATGCCCGTAAGTTTGGATGCATCGTCTCATTGCTTCAGGGAGACGCTTATACTTGGTGGACCACTGTCATTTCTGGTATGGCCGAGGCGGATGTCACATGGGAGTTCTTCAGAAATGCCTTCAAGAGGAAGTACCTCGGGGTTCGGTACTTGGATGAAAAGAAAAGAGAGTTCATGGCTTTGGTCCAAGGTAATAGGACCGTGTCTGAGTATGAGATTCAGTTCGTGAGGTTGAGCCAGTACGCGCCAGAGTTGCTTCCGAATGAGAAGGAGCGATGTGAGCGTTTTAGATATGGGTTGACTATAGATGTGAAGACCTACACGCTAGCCTCCGACTACACCGAGTTCGATGTCTTGGTTTCTAGGGCCAAGGATATAGAGCAGAACCTAAGCTCTAGGGCACATGCTGGTGGGTCTGACTCCGGAAAGAGACATGCGAACTGGGATAGATATCATGCCAAGAGGCATAGAGATAGGAGGTATCAGTCAGATACGAGACCTAGGGGTGGTAACCATGGTCAGGGCCGTCAGGGCCAGGGAGCTGTTGGGCACATTCCGGAGTGCTCTAGGTGCGAGAGACGCCACCCAGGTGAGTGCATGGGTATGTTTTGGGCGTGTTGGAACTGTAGCTCCCGAGACCATTTGAGGCGTGATTGTCCACACCCAGTTAGGGTCGGACCGGCTCCAGCTAGGGGCTTTGAGCATCAGAGGGGCCGTGGGCGCAGTCGTGGGAACTTTCAGCCAAGGAATGAGGGTCAGAGGAACTTGGCTCATGTAGTAGCAGTCCAGCCCGAGGGAGGAGGACCGGCTAGGGTGTATGCTCAGCGAGAGGCTGGGAATGACACTGATGTCATTGCAGGTAATTTCACATTACAGTCCTTGAGTTTGCTTTCTTTGATAGATTTGGGGTCAACCCATTCGTATATTTTGGGTGAACATGCAAAGTCATTAGGATTACCTTGTGATTGGTTAGAGGTAGGTGTGAATGTCACTAGCTCTTTTGGTGATACAGTGGTAGTTAGGAAAGTGTATAGGATGTGTCCTTTGATGGTTCAGGGCCACGTATTTCCGGTCGATATGATGGAGTTACCCTTCTATGGCTTTGATGTGATTTTGGGCATGGATTGGCTCGTAGAGCATAGAGCTAGGGTTGACTTTGAGACTAAGAGAGTCTCTTTGAGGCTTACTGATGACTTTGAGGTTGTGGTAGTTGGGGAGAATGTCAAGTTTTTGTCCAATGTGGTTTCGGCTTTAGAAGCTCAGATGTTGTTGAGTTCAGGGTGTCGGGCTTACTTGGCCTATGTAATGAATCCGGATATGAGTGAGGTGAGACCTCATGACATCGGAACTGTATGTGATTTTCTGAGTGTTTTTCCGGAAGAGCTACCAGGCTTGCCTCCAGATAGAGCATTTGAGTTTGCTATTGAGACATATTCTGATTTTGCACCGGTGTCGATTGCTCCGTATAGAATGACACCGAAAGAGTTGAAAAAGTTGAAGACACAGCTTCAGGAGTTGACTGATAGAGGCTTCATTAGGCCTAGTGTATCCCCGTGGGGTGCTCCGGTCTTGTTTGTGAAAAAGAAGGATGGTAGCATGCGGATGTGCATAGATTATAGGCAGTTGAATAAGGTAACGGTGAAGAACAAATATCCCTTGCCTAGGATAGATGACTTGCTAGACCAGTTGAGGGGGTGCTTCTGTGTTTTCGAAGATTGATTTGAGGTTCGGATACTATCAATTGAAGGTAAAGGATGTGGACATACCGAAGACAGCCTTTCGTACACGTTATGGACACTATGAGTTTTTGGTGATGCCTTTTGGATTGACCAACGCTCTAGCAGCCTTCATGGATATGATGAACCGAGTGTTTCATAGGTTCTTGGACAGGTTTGTGGTAGTTTTCATTGATGACATCCTAGTGTACTCTAGGACCGAGGAGGAGCACGATGAGCATTTGAGGTTAGTGCTTCAGACCCTACTTGAGAATCAGTTGTATGCTAAGCTAAGTAAGTGTGAGTTTTGGATTAGGGAGGTGGTCTTCCCAGGTCACGTGATCTCGGCTAGTGGGATTAGTGTAGATCCCAAGAAGATAGAGGCTATAGTGAGTTGGAAACAACCGAAATCAGTGACCGAAATCTGCAGTTTCCTAGGTTTGGCGGGGTAATATAGGAGGTTTGTTGAGAGGTTCTCGAGAATAGCGGCTCTGTTGACCAAATTGCTACAGAAGAATGTTCCGTATGAGTGGTCAGATGCAAGACAGGAAGCGTTTGAAAAATTAAAGAAAGCTTTGACCGAAGCTCCTATCTTGATTCAGCCCGAACCGGGGAGAGAGTTTGTGATTTACAGTGACGCGTCCTACGTGGGGCTAGGTTGTGTACTTATGCAAGAAGGTAAGGTAGTGGCATATGCTTCGCGACAGCTGAAAACCCATGAGAAGAACTACCTTACACATGACATAGAGTTTGCTGCAGTGGTGTTCGCGTTGAAAATTTGGAGACACCATCTTTATGGTGAGAAGTGCACCGTGTATACCGACCACAAGAGCTTGAAATATTTGATGTCTCAGAGGGAGTTGAACCTCGGGCAACGAAGGTGGTTAGAGCTTCTTAAAGATTATGACGTCACCATAGAGTACCATCCAGGCAAGGCAAATGTGGTGGCCGATGCCTTGAGTAGGAAAGTGGCCGTTGAGTTGCGAGCAATGTTTGCAAGGTTGAGTGTGTCTACAGATGGTGGATTGATAGCCGAGCTCCAGGTTAAGCCATCATTGATTCAGTTGATTCGTCAGAAGCAGTTGCGAGATGAGTCTTTGGCACCTCACGTGCAAGACATAGCCGAAGATAGGCCTACCGAGTATTGTTTTAGAGAGAATGGGATCCTATGTTTCAAGGATAGGATAGTGGTTCCGGAGGATGCCAAGTTGAGGCGTACGATCTTGAGTGAGGCTCACAATAGTCCTTTTGCTATGCATCCGGGTAGCACGAAGATGTATCGAGGATTGAAGGAAGAGTATTATTGGGTTGGTTTGAAAAAGGATGTAGCCGAGTTCGTAAGTAGATGTATGGTTTGTCAGAGAGTCAAGGCTGAGCACCAGTTTCCCTCAGGGTTATTGCGACCGTTGAAAATTCCAGAGTGGAAGTGGGAGCGTATCACTATGGACTTTGTGTCAGGACTTCCGTTGACTCCTTCGAAGAAAATTTCAGTGTGGGTGATTGTAGATAGATTCACCAAGTGTGCTCACTTCATACCGGTTCATACTACCTATACATTAGACAAGTTGGCCGAATTGTATATTCGTGAGATTGTGAGACTACATGGGGTACCGAAGTCAATTGTGTCAGACCGAGATCCGAGATTTACCTCTAGATTCTGGGAGTGTCTGCATCGAGCCTTGGGTACTTGGTTGAACTTCAGCACTTCGTATCATCCGCAGTCAGACGGGCAGTCTGAGAGGGTAATTCAGATATTGGAAGATATGTTGAGGTGTTGTATCATTGATTTTCAGGGGTCGTGGGAGAACCACCTACCATTAGTGGAGTTCGCGTATAACAACAACTTTCAGTCGAGCATTCAGATGGCTCCCTATGAGGCCTTGTATGGTAGGAAGTGTAGGACCCCGATTTGTTGGGCCGAGGCCGGACATAAACTTGTGTCGATGCCCGAATTGCTTAAGGGAACCACCGAGAGTGTGAAGTTGATATGTGATCGCTTGAAAGCAACTTTAGATCGACAAAAGTCCTATGCCGACTTAAAAAGGAAAGAGGTAGAATACTCCGTGGGGGATAAAGTGTTTTTGAAAGTCTCCCCTTGGAAGAAAGTGATGAGGTTTGGGAGGAAAGGCAAGTTGACCCCAAGATACATAGGGCCTTATGAGATAGTTGAGAGAATTGGTCCGGTTGCATATAGATTGAGGCTCTCGGCTGAGCTAGAGAAGATTCATGATGTATTTCATGTGTCATTGCTTAGGAGGTATAGATGGGATCCATCCCATGTTATGCCAGTGGAAGAAATAGAGTTAAATCCGGACTTGTCTTACAACGAGGAACCAGTTGAGATACTTGCTTCTAATAGCAAGGTGTTGCGTGGCAAGACTATAGAGTTGGTCAAAGTATTATGGAGACATAGAGGTGTGGAGGAGGCCACGTGGGAGAGGAAAGCTGACAAGCTTGAGCAGTTTCCGTATTTGTTTCCGTCAGGTAATTTCGAGGGCGAAATTCCTTAAGTGGGGGAGAGTTGTAACACCCGGGTTCGGGGTCGGTGAAAATAATAATTTGATAATGGTTCGGGTTTCGGTTCCTAAATTTTAAATAATAAAATAATGGTTTGGGCCCCGGGTTTTAAGACAAATAAAAGTAAGTTGGACCATTTTCAAAACTAGCCCAAATAGCCATGGGTGTCACCTATTGTGGTTTCCTTAATTCATTAAGGGTGTTTTGGTCTTTTGACTTCCCCATTTTAAACAAACATAAACTATTAGCTTTTGACTCATCTTCTTCTCTCCACACCATCTCTTTCCAACGACAAAACCCATCTCCCTCCTTGAATTACTATTCCATCCCATAGCTCACTCATTCTTGAAGTTTTCTCAAAGGTAAGGTCGTTTTTGACTTGCTCTCATCTTCCTCTCTTTGGAAGTACCACTATTTTTCATTTCTACCCATATTTTTGGAATATGAGTTTTAGAGATTTTTTATTTAAAAATGGTACCTTTATTGCTCTTAGCTAAAGTTTTTGATTGGTTTATGTTAGATATGTTGTTTATGAAGCATAGGGTCCAACTTGTATGATTTTTAAAGAGTTTTGCCAAATTTCCCGGATTTGGGTTTTGGGGAGGTTTTTGGGAGGTTTTGAGTTGAGATATGGGGGTGCTTATTGTGGAAATGAGAGGGCTAATGGATAGGCTATATGCAAGGGCTGTTTTGGAGGCTTTAGGGGGTAATTTAAGGGTTGTAATCATTGGTTTTAGGGTGAGTTTAGGGGCTGCTCGGGATTAAGGATTTTGGGTTGCTTTCAATGGAAAATTTGATGTCGTGTGCTTGGTATGTAATTCGGGTTGACTATTTTGGAATGTGGACTGATTTGGGATTGTTTAACTTGTGTTGGAATGTTTAGAAGCAAGAATTTTGGTTGGTGAAGCTTCGGGGACAAATCCGGGGATTTCGGAGTCTTGAGCTTGGTCTTCGGTCTTCTCTTGGGTAACAACGGTGAGTAGAATTGTTGAATTTGCATTATGCTCGATATGGACCCTTTTGGGGTTTGGGTGGGACCTTGTGGGGTCACCTAAACCCGAGTGTAAGCCCTTCTACTCCCATGTTGTGATATGTTGAATGTTCATATGTTGTGATTGCTAAGTGCATTTTAAGTTGTTAATGTGTAGTCGAGTTGAGTTCGTGCCTCACGTGATGGTGGTCTAAACTACGGTGATGTGTAGTCCCACCGGTAGTGACTAGTAGGATAGTACTTTGATGTGTAGTCCCATTGGAAATCTACTAGTCGAAACGGTGATGTGTAGTCCCACCGTACGTGCATGTTGGTTGTGCTTGTGCAAACAATGTGTTGTTGTTGAGATAGACCTTTCGTGCATCCATTGCTTTTCTTGCATATAAAACGTGTTTTGGAAAACTGCATGTTGAGGATTGTAGAGCCTCTCTCACTAAGGTAGTTGGCTTATGCTCTCTTTGTTTCCAACATGCAGATCGTTAGAGTTCGGGAGGCAAGTGGGCGAGGGAGGAGCTTTTGGAGTTCTCAAGCTAGTTCAAGTATGGTTTGCGGTTTGTAATAATGCCTAAACGATGGGGTATAGAGTTTTAGGAGTTGGTGTCAAACTCCTTAGGAGATTGTGTTTGAGTGTGTTAAACTCATGGTTGTGTTATGCTTTTGTTTCATGAATTGCGGTCTATGATTGTCATGTTGCTTATTTGAATATGCCTAAATGTGTATGTTGTTGGCCTATGTATGCCTTATGTTTGAATATCTAGTGTATGGGGCCTTATGCTTGCTAAGTATGCTCTTTTTGTGGAATTGCATGAAGTCTTTGATTTGTATGTTTCTCGTTAGATTCAATGCCTCGCATGCTAAATCTCGGTTGTAGTTTTGATGTATGTATGTTTGTATGAGCTTAGGGGAGTCCAAAAAATGCATCTAGAGTTGTGTTTGAGGTCACCAAGATGAAAATTGTGAAATTGCAGAGCAGGGCGTATCGATACGCCTAAGGGCCGTATCGATACGGCCTTGCCCAAAGGCCACGATTTTTGCTTGGCGTATCGATACCCTGGGGGTACCGATACCATCCGAAGTTACTGGAATTCAGTTTGAGCTGGGCGTATCGATACACGGGAGTGTATCGATACCCTCTCAACTCACTGGAATTTTGAGAAATGGGTGAGTGTTGGGCGTACCGATACGGGTTTTAGACGTATCGATACAATCCTATTTCGTTAACCTAGAAGAGTTGACCGAGAAGGGTGTATCGATACGCTCAAGGGTTGTATCGATACGATGTTCCGGGAGTTGACTCTTTGATTTGTCCTGGTTAGGGCGTATCGATACCCTGGTTAGGGTACCGATACGGTTTGCGCTGTAAGCTTAAAAATGGACTAGTTATGTATGTTCGTGGTTCGAAGGTGATTTCCCTTTGGGTGTTTCCGCTGTCGTAATTCACGTAGGACTTAATGTTCCTCTAGACAAGATTAAAATGAGAAAAAAATATAGGGTCGCTAACCGAGGGGGAACCTTAACGGGTTTCGCTTCAGTTTTCTCCGTGTGGCCCACTCGGACCGGTCATCCGGCCAGACCGGGACGAGGGGGTTACAAAAAAAGATCTTTTAAATAGATGATTAATCGATGCATATTAGATTTGAGTAGTGAGATTAGTGTCTTCAATTTGATTCCTTGAAGACATTTCCCTAACCAAAAACCAGAATCTTGTTGTCATTGAATTTGAAACATAGAGGACAATTTCGTTCTTGTGTAAGAAAATCCTTTAATGTACTCAAAGGATAATTGAATTAATGTGTTAGCTTTGACTCTTAAAAAGGAAAATTTTAGGATAACCTAATGTTTAATAACTTCACTTGATTGCCTAGAACTACACTTAATTGTTTGAATGGAAGCTTGACCACCAAGAATAGTATCCTATAAGTCGAATACTTCAACTTATTATTATTTTTGTTTATATCCTTGTTAAATGGCTCTTTACTGAATGATCGTTCTCCTAAGCTAGTTTTAGGATGTTACATATTGGTAATCAGAGCTAAAGGCTACATGATTCTAGGACCATTGTATGATTAATATTGTTATTGATTACTTGTATTTTATAAGTGTGTTTGCAATATTAACTTTAGTGACACCTAGGAGTTAATTGCATATCTAGTGTGATTTGTATTGATCAAGATCCTCAAAAGTCGGCTGAACTTCAACAAGTTCAGCAGGAAATTCCTGTAATAAATTCTATACAACGAGAATGCTTCTCTAGTCTAAAGAAGATGTTTGATAAAATGGTCGTCTCTATGAGACAAAACCCTCCAACCCCTCTTGATCCTCCAGTAGTAAAACCAGCAAGAGCCGCAATCAACACGTTAGCTCAACATCAAGCTTATACTTTCACCGGAGCAAGTGAAGAGAAGCCGGAAGAAGCTAAATATTGGTTGGAAGCTACAACAAGAATTTTAATTAAGCAGTTACAATGTTCTGATGAACATAAATTGGAGTGTGTTGTAGCCCTGTTGGTTGAGGAAGCACTTAACTGGTGGGATATTACTACTCTTGCAGCACCGGAAGAAGCTGTTACATGGGAATTTTTCCTTAAGGAGTTTAAAAGAAATACATCAGTGAGCAGTATCTTACAAAACGTAAGAAGAAATTTTTGTACTTAAAGCAAGTAGGGAAACCAATTGCGCAATATGTTAATGAGTTCTACAAATATTGTAAGTACGAGTCAAAATTTATAAAGGAGGAGGATAAATGTATAATGTTTATCGATGGACTCAATGATGAGTTAGGCCCCATGTTCACTGCTTTAGGGATTACGGACTTTCAAGATTTGGTCAACCAAGCCATTACTGCTGAGGCTAAGATGAAGACTTCTGGGAAAAGAAAAGAAAATAAATCACGAAGTGATAAAAGATCGAGGGAGGATCACAAACCACATTGGCAAAATAAGAAGCAGCAAGGAGGAAATTCTTACAATTATAACAACTATTCAAAGGGCAATTACTTACCTAAGCCTCAATTAATGGCTAAATTATCTACACCTACGGTATCCTTGAATAGCACCGGGAATAAAAGAAGGGAGACTCAAATCCTTGCTTGTAAAATCTGTCAGAAAAACCATACGGGACAGTGTAGAAAGTTAATCAATGTTTGCTATTTGTGTGGAGACACAACTCACTATGTGAAGGATTGTCCTCAAAATCCGAATAAGTTACCCTCCAATATGTCCAAGGGTTCGAATCTTAATCAGTCACCTAGAGGGAAAGGGCCGAAATAAGCTAACTCTGGAAATTTTGCAAAGAGCAAAGGACAAGGATCAAATACTACCTACCAGGAGTCTCGAGCTCCTGCTAGAGTCTACCAGATCCGGGGGCTTGAGGATGAGGAATCACCTGAAGTAATTGCAGGTACAATTTATCTTGATTGACAACATGTTTATGCCCTATTTGATTCGGGTTCAACCCACTCTTTTATTAGCTTTTCTTTGATTAAAAAGTTGAACTTAAAGCTTGAACCCACAAACAACAAATTAATAGATACAAACCCTATTGGTGATAGAGTGAGGGTAAATCAAATTTGTAAAAATTGTCCCTTGTTTATACAAGGCATGCCCTTTTATGTCGATTTGTTAGCCTTATCCTTCCTTGATTTTGACCTCATTTTAGGCTTAGATTGGTTGGGAAAAACACAAAGCTTGGATTGATTGTAATAAGAAACGATTACATCTTCTCAGGTTAGGAAAAGAATCCATCACCTTGCTAAACAAGGAACCTTTCGAAACACAAGCAATTTTTGCTCCTACATCTAGTTTGAACGAAACCACTTTCCCTATTGAATTTATTTTAATTGTTTCCAAATTTCTTGATGTTTTTCCTGAGGAATTGTCGGGTTTACCTCCATCAAGAGAAATGGAATTCGGAATCAAAGTCAAACCGGGATCAACACCAATATCTATCACACCCTATCGAATGGCCCCGGTCGAACTTCATGAGCTTATGAATCAATTGCAAGAGCTTCAAGATAAGGGTTTTTATTAGACCTAGTTCTTCACCATGGGGAGTCCCAGTATTATTTGTAAAGAAGAAGGATAGATCAATGAGACTCTGCATTGACTATCGACAGTTAAATCAGTTAACGATCAAGAACAAATATCCTTTACCGAGAATTGAAGACTTGTTTGATCAATTGAAGGATGCCTCTACCTTCTCTAAGATTGATCTTAGATCGGGATATTATCAAATGAAAGTCAAGGAGGCCGATGTGCCGAAAACTGCTTCCTGAACCCGATATGGTCACTATGAATTTTTAGTGATGCCTTTCGGCTTAACTAATGCCCCTGCAGCTTTCATGGATCTCATGAACTGGGTTTTAAAACCTTATTTAGACAAGATTTTCGTAGTCTTCATAGTTGACATTCTTGTTTATTCAAATAATAAGAAAGAGCATTCCAATCATTTGAGAATTGTATTCCAAACTCTTCGGGAGAAGCAACTATAAGCAAAATTTAGCAAATGTGAATTTTGGCTCCCGGAAATATCTTTCCTTGACATGTAATATCTTCTGAAGGTATTAAGGTCTACCCAAAGAAAATTCAATCCATTGTTGATTGGAAACCACCGAAGAACATCAGGGAGATTAGAAGCTTCCTTGGTTTAGTTGGGTATTATAGAAGATTTGTAAAAGGATTTTCTTTATTAGCTGCTCCATTAACTCGACTCCTAAGAAAGGATGTCCCATTCGATTGGGCTGGAGACCAACAGAAAAGCTTCGATCAATTGAAACAGGTCCTTACTCGAGCTCCTGTTCTAATTCAACCTGAACCGGGAAATGATTTTACAGTATTCAGTGATGCCTCCCGTCTCAGTTTAGGGTGTATTTTAATGCAAGATGATTAAGTAGTTGCTTATGCTTCCCGACAATTAAATTACTCGACACACGATTTAGAATTGGCTACGGTCGTGTTTGCTTTAAAAATCTGGATGCATTGTTTATTTGGAGAAAGATGTCACTTATTCGCTGATCATAAAAGCTTAAAGTACATCTTAACTCAAAATGATTTAAACCTCTGGCAAAGAAGGTGGATAGAATTTCTCAAGGATTATGATTTGATCATTGACTATCACCCGGACAAAGCGAATGTAGTGGCTGATGTACTCAGTGACAAACGTTCTTATGGTAAGATCACATACTATCCATGGTTCAATTCATCTTAATTGAAAATTGTAGCTTAATGTCCCTAATAATGTCCTTTAGATTGTAGCCTCAACAACTTTCAATGGTCATTTTAAGCTTCAGAAGTATCAGAATCATGGAGCTGAGCTTCAGATCCACTCGGAATTAAATTCCAGAATCAAGATGCTCCAAGAGAATGATCTCGAGCTTTAGAATATACTAAGAAAAATTGAATATGAATCAAACTCTGATTTTTCTCTAAAGCTGAATGGTGTCCTTTTTTAAGAATAGAGATTGTGTGCCTAATGATCAAACCTTGAAGAGAGAAATGTTACAAGAAGCTCATAGTAGCCCCCTTTCTATGCATCCGGGATCAGTTAAAATGTATAAAGACTTAAAAGAAATTTATTGGATGCCAGGATTGAAAGAAGAACATCGCGTACCTTCTGGACTCCTCCAACCAATAGAATTGCCACAATGGAAGTGGGAGCAAATAACAATGGATTTTGTATCGAGATTGCCTCTTTCACCAAAGAAACATAATGTTATTTGTGTAACCGTTTATAGATTCACAAAATCGGCCCATTTTCTACCTGTTCGAATGGATATGAAACTTGAACAACCACCTGAATTGTATATGAAGGAAATAATTAGACTACATGGTGATCTTATATCTATAATTTCAAACTGAGACTTTCAGTTTACATCCCGACTTTGGAGGGCACTTCAGAAAGCTCTAGGAACTCATTTGAACCTCAGTACTACCTTTCATCAACAATCCGAAAGAGTAATTCAAGTTTTAGAGGATATGCTTAGGGTGTGTGTAATTGACTTCGGAAAGAATTGGGAATATTTTCTGTTAGTGGATGAATTTGCTTACAATAATAGTTATCAATCCTCTATCAAAATGGCACCATTCGAAGCCTTATATGGCAGGAGGTGTAGAACTCCTTTATGTTTGTCCGAACTAGGTGATAGCAAGGTTTTAGGGCCTGATTTGCTTCGAGAAACTGAAATTCAAGTTCAAATAATACAAAACCAATTGAAAGAAGCTTTCGATAGATAGAAAGCTTATGTTGATCTTAAGAGGAGAGATATTCAATATGAAGTGGGAGATAGAGTGTTCATGAAGGTATCTCCTTGGAAGAAAATCCTTAGATTTGGAAAGAAAGGAAAATTGAGTCTCGTTTTATCAGACCCTTTGAAATTACAGAAAGAATTGTTCCAGTTGCTTATAAGCTTTCTCTTTCCAAGGAATTTGATAGAATTCATAATGTCATTCATGTGTCGATGCTAAGAAGATATCGATCAGATCCCTCGCATATTTTGGAACCTGAAGAGGTTGAGCTTAATCCTTATTTATCATATAATGAAGAACCAGTCCAAATTCTTGATAGTGAAGTAAAGAGACTTCGGAACAAGATGATCCCATTGTTAAAGTATTATGGAGAAATCATAATGTTGGAGAAGCTACATGGGAACCCGAAGAGATTAAGAGAAATCAATACCCGCATGTCTTCTCCTCAGGTAAATTCGGGGACAAATTTCTTTAAGGGGGAGGGAATTGTAATATCTCCGAATAATGATAGGTTTATAACGTAACTATTCCTTGATAAATAAAATCTTAATTAAAACTATGAGAGAGTTGGAGGGATCATTTTGAAAGAATTGAGGTAGTAAGAGCCAAAAGAAAGAGGACTAAATTTTAATAAGATGAATAGTTGATTTTTTGCATGGTAATAAAAACATTTCCTAGGGACAATACATTTGTCTCTCTCTCCATCTTCAACCGAAGCATAGCTAAGGGGAATATTATCTCCTCCCTTGAATTAATCGAAGCAATTGAGGTAGTGAGAGAGTGAGAACTGTCAAAATATTGAGAAGCTTGTTTCAGTTGGAGAGGGAGACGCCTTGCTTGTTGAATTTTCATACTAGAGAAGGTAAAACTTTCCTTCCTCATAGTATTGCATTAATGATTAATAGAGATAGATTTTGAATCCTAAAAATTTTGGATGAAATTGTGATTGAATGATTGGATAGAGCAGATATTGAGTTTAAATTCAAGAACATTGGTTATGATTTAGTGAATGCATGTAATTCTTGAGAAAATTCTTAGATTGACCGGTGATCTACGAAATGGTACAATGATTTATTGTAAATGGGAGTTGATTTGATCTCGTCGTTCTAGTCAATTGAGCTTAAGGAATAAACTGCCTGTACATGTTTAGAATTGGGACTATTGTAGAGCTAATTAAATTGCATTGATCCTACAAAGTTATGATTATAAATGAACAATTGTAAAATAGGTAAATTATATGAGCTTAATTGATCATTGGCATTGTTTGATCAATGTATGTAAAAAACTAGGAAATCCGCCCTGTTATGTTTCGAATGAATGCATGTGATTAAGTGAGAATTTTTTTGTCAAACTTTGGCTGTTAATGAACCAATTAACATTTAGTTATTTAGGTATAATTCTTGTCATTTATACGGCTATGATAGTCTTGAGTTTTAATTAACAAATTGAGACACATTGATTTGTTTTAAAGAGTTTAATTGTCAATGTTGAAACGATTGAGATAGATAAAAAGGCACATGTTGATTAGAAAGCTGATAAGCTTAAGAAAATTGTAATCCAGGATCGCTAATTGCTCGGAGTTACTTGTGATTGCAGTTTAAAGTATCGCCTTTCCGAGCTTTAAATTTAGTTGCTAATTTACATAGTAATTGATGGAATGATTGTATGTTTCTCTACGGCTAAAAGCATAGGACCAAGGTAAGTGTTTTCCCTGGAAATACTAATAATAATATTGAGTACATTGATGAAATCCTTATTATGAGCTCGAATTGTTTTCATGTATGAGTGAGAACATATTATAGGCAGCATGTCCTCCTTTGCTAATACATCGGCAAATCCATTCGCCTCCCGCGGTATGTACTGAAACTGTATCTCCGAAATGGCTTGACACGCTTGATCGATTGTCACAAACGACTCCCACAACCTCCACGGACGTTTTGCCGAACATGTTACCCAACTCAATGCTACTTGGGAATCGGATTCAATCACCACACATTTATCACGCCAAGCTCCTTCCGCCACCAACCTTGCTGCGAGCTCAATAGCTCTCACCTCTGCCACGTTGGAGTCCAAACATCCAACTGGACCGGAAAAAATCGCCAAAATGCGACTGTCTGCATCACGCAAAACGCCCCCGATGCCCGCTGGTCCGGGCTTGCCCCTCACCGATCCATCCACATTGAATTTCAATGTTCCCACAATAGGTGGCTGCCACGTCAAAACAGCACGCACCTTCCTTGGCCTAGGACTAACCACACATGTAGATGGGCACGACCACCAAACCGATTCAGACATAACGTCACTCTCTGCATCGACCTTTATCCAATAAAAAGATCGAAGTTTGACAAGAAAATACACTTCCGCCAATGTCGAACGTTTGCCCCTAAAGAAAAGCTCTACGTATTTTATCCAGCTTCTCAATTACACCCTTAGGCACAACAAATAAGCCCAAGTAAAAGATAGGGAGTGAAGAAAGTACCGAGTTAACAAGTGTCACCCTAGCTGCAAACGACAGAGAATTGCGCTTCCATCCTGCTAACTTGCGTCTGAAGTTTGCAATAACCGGATCCCATACTGATATACGTCTCGGATCAGCCCCAAACGGGAAACCCAGATATACAAACGGTAGTTCCCCCAATCTGCATCCCAACACACTAGCCACTGATGCACTCAGCTCCTCCCCCACTCCAATCGCATACAATGAACTTTTTGCAAAATTAATTTGTAACCCAGAACATACCTGAAAACAGTGCAATATCCTCTTTAGATTACGTGCATACTCAATGCTAGCATCAACAAATAATATCGTATCATCGGCAAACTGGAGGTGTGTCAGTCGTAAGTTTGAAACCACCTCCACTCCCCTAATCAACCCTTCCGCTTCCACATTGATCAACATCAAATGTAATGCTTCCGCTACTATCACAAATAGTAGCGGTGACAAGATACAACCTTGTCTCAAACCACGTCCCATCCTGAACTCTTTCGTCGCACTCCCATTCAGTAAAACAGACAACCGAGCTGAATTGATGCACTCATGTATCCATTGTCGCCACGTTGCACAAAACCCCATCCGTGCTAGCACAGAATCCAAAAAAGACCAGCTCACACAGTCATATGCTTTTGCAAAGTCTAACTTTAGAATAAAACCACCAGCACCACTACAGCGAAGAGAATGTATTACCTCTGTCGCTAACAATACACCATCTACTAATTGACGGCCTTTAATGAAAGCCGACTGAGTGTCGCTAATCAAGGAATTCAGCATTGTTTGTAATCGATTCGCCAAGCACTTGGCCAGTAACTTATACATAGAATTAACCAATCCAATTGGCCTATACTCACCTAGCACTTGTGGGGTCGCCACCTTAGGTAATAGCACAATAAACGTGCAGTTCGCTCCCTTTGGCAATGTACCTCGCTCATGGAATTGAGTGAAAAAATTCATTACATCATCCTTCACCACCTCCCAGCTCTTCTTGTAGAATTCGAGTGTAAAACCATCCGGACCCGGTGCCTTTGAGCCGTCACAATCCCATAAAATGCGCTTAATTTCCCCAACTGTAAAAGGCGCTGTCAACACTGAACTTGCATCTGCTTGCACACATCGAAACTGTCCATCAAATTCCCATCTTCCAATCCGATCATCACAAGAAAAATGGGTAGTGAACGCCTTAACAACAAAGGCACGTAATGTTGACGGTGATGTATTCCATATTCCGTCTATCAATAATCCCGGTATGGAGTTCCTAACCATTCGTAATTTAGCCGTTCTATGAAAAAAGGTTGTGTTTCGTTCACCTAACCTCAACCAAGTTGCCCGAGATTTTTGACGCCATATTGCCTCTTTATTACGCATCGCTCGCCAAAGTGCTTGCATCCATTGACGACGTTCACTCTCCACCTCCCCATCCCCCTCTTTCGCGATCAGCTCATCATCTGCCTTGTCAATTCTCTGTTGCATATTCTCAATTATCAAATTCACATCTCCAAACGTATCTTTATTCCACCGTTTCAAGAACGATTTCAAATGCCTCAGCTTTACCACGATGTTATCCTTTCCCAAACCAACAGTAGTCAATCGACACCATTCCCTAGCCATGTCCAGCACATTGGCTTTTCCTTCTAACCAGCAATTGAAAAAGCGAAAGGGCCTTGGTCCCCAATCGCAATCGTCACATGCCAATATCAACGGCGTGTGATCGGATACTCCTCTCGACAACGCCACTTGCAGTATACTACTAAATGCATCAAACCAGGTTGTTGAAATTAAGAACCGATCAATACGGTTGCATCTATTACCAGGGCCAAACCATGTAAACCGTTTACCTGTCATCGGCAAATCCATCAAACCTGCATTGTTGACGAAACTCGTGAAAGCTTCCATTTCAGCCTCTCTATCCGATACCCCAATCCTATCCGAAGCTTTCAGAATGGCATTGAAGTCCCCTGCCACACACTATGGTCCCTGAAATGTGCACATACTAGCCAACAAATTGTCCCATAACACGTTTTGACTAGGTACATCACAAGGTGCATAAATCGCTACTATACCACAGCCCAATTCTTCGACATTCCATTTTCCTAAGATTAGAACAAAATAGCGCTCAATTTGAATTGACTCTAAAGCAAATTTAGTATCTTCCCATATGACTAATATGCCGCCGGAGGCCCCAACCGATGGTGAGCACGCCATTTCGAAGTTATCCGAGTACCACAAATTAGCTCCCAGCAATGACGGAACCTCTTCCAATTTTGTCTCCTGTAATAACACTATGTCGCAGTGATTCTTCCGAATGACCTCACGAACATATCGCCTTTTCGCACTCCCGCCCAAACCCCTTACATTCCATGTTAACAACTTCATGAGTCAAAAACCACGGCACTCCCCGGTGATAACCCGTGAAATGTCTTTGATTATATCTTCTTCCCTCCCAATTGATTTCACACCAATCAACGCCTCTAATCTCACTGTCGCTTTCGCCTCACTCGTAATATTTTGTTGCCCGATTGCAACCTCACAAGATTCGTGTCCCTGCTTACGTGTGTCCACCGTTTTGCCCTTCTTCCCCGATCCTCGTCCAAGGCTAGATTGTGGATTGCCCGGAATTCCAGTAATCTCACCTCCCACCACCCGTCGAACCTTGCAAAAAGAATTCCCCACACGAAGTAACTCGGTTTGACCCAATCCCTGTACTGCTGTATCGATTTGAGAATTTTCTAGCGTAATTAATTTAGAATTTACGCTAGCAACATATGCTGCTGTCCCCACGTTATCCCCTGTGTTTGAACTGGAATTTACTAATCCAGCTATAGCGGGACTCTCCCCTAGAGTCCTACTGTGACTCTCCTTCTCTCCCTCCATGCTATCGGAGCTGATCGGCGTAATCAGATGTTGCACCGGCATCACTGTGTCCTGTACCGTTTCAAGCCCTGCAGTTGCACTCGGATTTACTAACTCTTTCACCATGTTCAACTTGCATTGGTTTTCTGTTGCGTCAGACCCCCCAATCGGATTAGTATTTTCTGTTGTTTCCTTGTTTTCCTCCACCCCTCTAACTTGCACCTTCTTAGGACGACTATCACTGCTTCCCTCATAAAGATTTTCCG
Source organism: Hibiscus trionum (assembly GCA_030270665.1). NCBI lineage: Eukaryota > Viridiplantae > Streptophyta > Magnoliopsida > Malvales > Malvaceae > Hibiscus > Hibiscus trionum. Next base: position 10,879,375 of record BSYR01000053.1, read on the forward strand.
TTTGTGACAGGTTACCCTCATAACAACCACACTCGATCGTTGGACCTTGCCCATCAGACTCAAATACACGGACCACATATTCTGCAACCGCCAATTTGACGGTGATATTTTCCTCAATGCACTCCACCATTGTCGTTTCCACCAGCATACGTCCACAATCGAAAGATGTGGGGGTTTCTGTATCGTCATCCATGCATATCAAAGACCCCTATAAGCTTGCTATGTTCGTGAATGTTTTCTTGTGCCATAGGTGGATCGGCAGCCCCACCACGGACAACCATACACGACGTGATTTTGTTGTAATTGACGGCGACCACTCTATCACTTTAGAGAAACATTCCTTGATGCAATCCATCTTCATCACTTGTTCGCGGATTTTCGCCGACGTGCACATTAACAAGATCATGGACCCCGAGAGCCTCATGATCGAAAAACCATCTTTCTTCTCCACCTCTAATCGTTCCGCTAGCGTTTTCAAATTCCATGGCCTAACGCTCCATCCAATCGCACACTATTGGAGGATCGCCCATTTATCCTCATCTAACACTCCCTCAATTACCCGTCGTTTTAATCCGCTTTCATAATCCCCTTGCATCAATGATTTCTCTGTTGTCGAATCCGACACCCTCCCCTTCATCGGCTGCTGTAATTCCTTTCTTTTCAACGCATTCTTTAGATCGTTAATACCCTTCCATGCCAAGGCCACGCGCAATCTAGCGCCATAAATCCATTTTTCATGAAGTCGTTCTATCGCCCTATCCGCATCCGCCTTTGATGCCATTCGAACGAATCTGAATCGTGTCCCGTCTCTAGCCCTCTTTCTGGGTATAAACGTATCTCGAACAATCCCATGACGATCGAATACTTGCCATAAACCCTTCCAGTGAATCGTCTCTGAGATTCCTCCCACATACAAGGTCCATACCCGTTGCAAATCATGTTTCTCGTCGACGGCTGTTTGTGGATTGGATTGAATTTGATCACCACTGCCTTGTTCTAGATTTAGGCGTCTCCAAATACTCCCGTCCACCATGTCGACACTCTCTTTGCTTATGATTGATAAGGTGGGTGAGAGCAAGTTCGGTGATTGTTTCCTTGAAGACATTTCCCAAACCAAAAATCAGAATCTTGTTATCATTGAATTTGAAACATAAAGAACAGTTTCGTTCTTGTGTAAGAAAATCCTTTAATGTACTCGAAGGATAATTGAATTAATGTGTTAGCTTTGACTCTTAAAAAGGAAAATTTTAAGATAACCTAATCTTTAATAACTTCAGCCGATTGCCTAAAACTACACTTAATTGTTTGAATGGAAGCTTGGCCACCAAGAATAGTATCCTATAAGTCGAATACTTTAACTTATTATTATTTTGTTTATATCCTTGTTAGATTGGCTCTCTACTGAATGATTGTTCTCATAAGCTAGTTTTAGGATGTTACATCGACTCTCTAATGCCAATGCATGGATTAATCTGAATGGACTAAATGTTCAATGTAGCAAATCAAAAGGCTTAATTTAACTCCCAGAAAAATCGAAAAAAATAATGAAAATTAATTGAAAACTCAACACCATAGGCAAAACTTTTGAGGGACACTCTTCTATGCATCTTACTACCTTAGTACACTAGGGGAGTTTTGTTTGCTCCATTTAACTTTCCCTGGTTGGAATGGTAGTATTGGCATAAGAGTCAATGAAAGTCTTCACAAGATGACTATGCTCGTAGGGCTTGGGGATGTGTTGTTTGCTCCACCCCATCTTCTGTTCTGAAGAGTAGTCGCGATAAGCTGGAGCCCCGGTTATACAGCTTAATGAACTTAAAAAGAGAAGGGAGTATAATATTGTGCTTAAAAATAAAATAAATTGTTGAGGCAATAAAAGAGAGCAATCCTTAAAATTTTCTAAGGCCAATAAGTGATGATTGCATGCAACACAACACCCATTACACCTACAGCGGAATTGATTATTGGAACAAAATTGTGAGCTCTGATGCATTGCACTTCTTTAAAAATAGTTGAGGAATGAATTACTGTTGCAACATGTTTTGAAATTTTTGAAATCATAGCTTAGTTGGAATCTTAAATACAATGGGTTGTTTGCTTTTGTTTTGTCTTTAGTTCTAATCTAGTTTTCATTACTTGAGGACAAACAACAGTTCAACTTTGGGGGGTATTTGATGACTGCATAAATAACTTATTTTGCATATCCTTTTAGCTTAACATTTTCATTTTCTTAGGCTCATTTAGTTGCATTTAGGAGTAGTTTGCGTATAATTATGAAATTATGGTGTTTGAGCTTAATGTTTATCTATACTGATGCTATTAATGGGAAAGGTAGTGGTTTTTATTGTTTCTTGCGCAGGAGGGAACAAAGCAGTGGAATGTTGGAATATTATAGCAGAATTCTCTCTTGTTGGGCTGGATGCTACAGAAACTGTTGTGACAATGGAGATAAATCTTGGATCCTTTAATGCATTTTCCCTCTCCTTTATTGAGCCATTAATGATACAAAAAAGAAGCATTATTCAAGGAAGAATCCCTTTTTCTTCCACGGAAGAGAACCGCCATCTTCGAAGGTCTAGTGGAGTCCCCAACGACAAAGAGCTATCGAGAGAGGCTTGAAGAGTTGGAACGTTGCAACACTGATTCAAGGGCTTGGAGAAGAAATCTTAGGACGCTTTGATTCTCTTTCTCTCTTGTTTTATTGATTGTCATACCTTACTATTTTATTATTTTGGTGAATTTTATTTTCTCAGACATGAGCTAAATACTTGTTGTTGGGTTTATTGTTTAAGTTACTTTGTTTAATTATTATTCAATGTTATAGCATATTTTTCTTTATATATTTTGTTCATCATTCTTCATGCTTAATTATTATAAGAGCTATCAAGAGAGGCCTTTTAATTAACAATATGTGGCTTAATATCAAGAGAGTTAAGTTAGACAAACGTGAATAGTGGAACTTAAGCTGTCAACTTGAGTTCTAATTTGACTTAGACACAAGTTTAGGATTTCAACGGCTAATAAGGGGAACTTGAATAGATAATCGAGTTGTTAGGGTTCATGCAGACAAGTATTACCTTAGCTTCATTGTTATCATCTTCTATGAATTGAGAGAATCGGTAGTTCATTAGAAAACCATGTCGAATAGGTAAAAACATAATTGTTTTATGAAGACATGTATTGCCAACCGATATAACATTTGAATGGTATTTAACATCTTACATAGAAACAAACTCAACATCTGTTCTCATTACATATCTTTGCTACAACATATGTTTGTTCTCAATGATTGCCTCACTTTACTTTTTCTTGTAATAACATTAGTTTATAGTTTTATTCTTATCACCACACCATTATTATTTTACTAACTCTTAAGTTTGATTGCTTTGAGTTTATCACTCCAACCCATATGGGTTCGACACTCTACTTATCACTTTATTACTTGTGTGACGAGTATACTTGCTCTAATTGTGTATACTATATCTTACGCATTAGTTATCTGATCCCATTTCCATAGTGGAATCTAAATGGGTTGAAGAAAACTCGAAGGAATCTGATGCTCGACCTTAACTTGTAACCCCCTTAGCCCGACCTAGACGCCTGAACCGAACTAAGAAAATTACACGGGGAAAATCGAAGTCAACTCGTAAAAGTTAACCTCGATTGACGACCCTTTTTTTTCTTTTTATCTTCTCTAGATGCACAATATTAACCTATATTTCCAGCAAGACAATTAGAAAGAAACGGCACAGTGATCGGAGTTTAATTAGGGGTTCAATTGCATACTTATGACTTTTAGGGACCATTTTGCAAATTATAGAAAATACAGGGACTTTTCAAATTTTAGAGTTACCGATCCTTAATTAGTCATGTAAAATTCCATCACGTCAAAATTCAGCTCAAACCGATCATCCAAACTCATCTAATTGATCAAATAACATTCAAGGACCAAAACGTAACATTTCAAGAATTTAGAAGATAGTTTTAACCGAATTTTAACTACTTGTATCGATACACTTGAGCCTGTATCGATACACGGGAAGGCAGTAGCAAAATATGAGATGGGCGTATTGATACGCTTCCACGCGTATCGGTACGGCCTTCAAACTTGGCTTGGGCGTATCGATACGCGGGCAATCCATATCGATACCGTTGTACCGAAAAGCTTGGATTTGGCCTTAGTGTGTCGATACACTTCCCCGTGTACCAATACGCATACCAAAAAAACACATTCCAAAGGCATTTAAACATGCTTAAACATATTCAAACAAGCTTAAATCATGAATACAAGTTATAATCTACCTAATAGACAAGTAAATATCATCAAACAGTAAATCATACTCATCAACCACATCAAACCATGATGATACTTTAGCTATTCAAGCATGCTTAAGAAAAACAAGCTAAAGCATAGACAAAACACCATAAGCAAAACATGAAACCCACTTAGAGGCCGATTACAAGTCCAAAATCAGAAACCAAGCATGCTTAAGATAGTAAACATCACCAACAAATCTAGAAAGTAAGAATCCCCACCCATTGCCTCTTATTACACTAAGGGTGAACACATACATTGCTTAACCAAAACTCTTGGAATTCGCTTGCTATTGGGCTGCCTTGAATACTCAATTCTCTGCATTGGTGAAATAAATGAGCAAAAGCATATAGCTTAGTGAGGATCGCTAAAACAAAATTCATCAATGCATTTCATAAAACCATTGCATTATCATTTGCAAACTCATGCCTTTCTTTAAAACATGCCCATTTAAGCATCAATGCACTTTAAAATTCACATGCATATAACATCATTTAAAACAAAAACAAATTCCTTTACTCATGCTTAAACCAAGCATCACATGCATTCTTGCTTCATCACAAGTATCCCATGCTTAATCATTAATCATCAACATTATATTGGGTCACAAGTGATAATTCTCAAACCATACCAAAACAAATGACACAATCGAATATGCGGATTACAAGCGTTGTCCCACACGTTTCATACATACTACCGGACTACACAAGGTGGAGATCAATAGCACAATCACAACCCCTCAACACCCGTGATGGAGATTAATGGCACAATCACAACCCCTCAACATCACTCATCAGTAGTTGTAAAATTCCACTAACGAGAGTACGAGACACATAACACAAGACTCACACACGGGATTAAACCATTCACCATTGTGATCTCAGCCTCAATTGTTAGGGTACTTGGATGGAGATTACGGAACAATCACAACCCCTCGACATCCAATGCCACTTTATTCACGGTGCACACAATCCTATAGCCGGATAAATATATCCGATTAGAGTAACCAAAAACCATTTCCATCACTTGCCAATATAATCATTTAACATCAATATTCTACTATTTTACAAGCATAAACACAATGCCATTTTCACAAGCATAAATATGCTTAATATCAAATGAATTTATCACATAAAACCAAGGATCACCTACCAAGTGCATCCTTAACAAAATGGCATTAAAATCCAGCATCAACCATGCTTAAAACATGTTTTAAAACAGTAATCAAAACCACATTAAACTTAAGTGCATTTTCATCAAAACATAGCACATTTTCGAGAGAGATTTTTGAATCACTTACTCTTGAGCTTAGCTAAGTGTTTCAAACTTACACTAAGCTCTCAAGACCACGCTCAAAGCATTACAAAGCTGGAAAATCCATTTCCACTCACCGATACGTGAAGCCTTGCTCGCCGACACGAAAATTACTCTTCTGAAGCCTCCAACAACGTCTCGTTTTCTCCCGGATCAAGATCCCCTATTTTCACATCATCAAAACAGAGATTCAAATGCATTTCAACACCAGCAACCGATCACAAGCTCGTTGCTCACCCAAACTACACCAATTTACCCATCTGAAACAACCGAAAACTCAATCGATTGCTTCCTATACCAAGCCCAGCCAACATACATCACTTCCAATCAATTATAAACATCAAAACATATCTAAAATCAACCTAAACCCTTTTTTATACCTCCAGCAAGCATTACTCCCACATTTCACCTCAAAAACCCAACTAGAACTATTAAGAAACTCAAGGATCTCAAGGATTTTGGGATCTATATCAAAAAAAAATATCTTTTCAACATATTAACCACCTCAAAACTCAATTAAAATCAATCCAAAACAGAGCTTAACAAAACAAGTCCGAAAATCAAGAATTTCATCTTATTTTTGCAAGATTTCAATCTCAAATCAATACCATAATGAAAACTCAACTATAAACATTAATTAGAAGCCAAAGATCTTGGGAATTTCAATCCTTGCTTTCCTCAATGAATGACAAGTTTTCCTTAGCAAAAATCTTGAAGAACTCGAAAGAACTCTTGAAGTTTGTTTAGAAAATATTGAGAGAGTGCTTGAGAGAAAAGAATTTTGGAGAAAATGAGTTAGAATTGTGTTTGGCTAAAAATGAGAAGAGAAAGGTAGTTACGTCAAGTGAAATCTCATCTTTCTAATTTAATTAATTTTAATTTAATAAAAACCTTTTATTAAATCACTTTTAAAACACATGTCATATTATGGAAAGGCTAAATTGCCATAAAGCTCTCTAAAGATTCTAAGATTTTGGCTCCTCTTTTAAAATCACATTTTTCCACAATTTTGAAACTTTACATTTTGGTCACTACCCAAAATGTACCTCTTCCGAAACTCTTTTTGTAAAATTGATTTGACCAACCTCCTAAATATAATTTTAGAGGATTTTATCAATTTTTACCATATTTTTATCCTATCCCGAACCTTGATTTCCTTAAATCACCTAACGTGATTCGAATCGTTTCCGACCGGTCCGTTCCGATGTCTAAAACATCTAGGCCCAAAACCAGGGAGTTACAACTCTCCCCCACTTAAGAAATTTCGTCCTCGAAATTTTACCTGAAGGAAAAAGGTGTGAAAACTGCTTCAGCATGTCCGACTTGCTTTCCCACGTGGCCTCCTCAACTCCTCGGTGTCGCCTCAACACCTTCACTAGCTCTATCGTCTTGCCACGAAGAACTTTACTGCTCACATCCAAAACCCTCACTGGTTCCTTATCATATGACAGATCCGGATTCAATTCTATCTCCTCAACACTCATCACATGTGAAGGATCCGATCTGTACCTCCGCAACATCAAGACATGGAACACATCATGTATCTTTTCCAGCTCCGAAGGCAATCTCAACCGATATGCCACAGGACCAATACACTCCACAACCTCGTAAGGTCCAATGAACCTTGGGCTAAGCTTACCCTTACGCCCAAATCTCATCACCTTCTTCCAAGGCGATACTTTTAAAAACACACGTTCGCCAACCGCGAACTCAATCTCTTTACGCTTCAAATCCGCGTAAGACTTTTGCCTATCCGATGCTGCCTTCAAACGCTCACAAATGAGCTTCACCTTCTCGGTGGTTCCCTTTAAAATAGTTGGCATCGAAATCAACTTTTGCCCAGCTTCTGCCCAACAAAGAGGGGTTCTACATCTTCTCCCATACAAAGCCTCGTATGGAGCCATTTGAATACTTGCCTGGTAACTATTATTGTAAGCAAACTCAACCAACGACAAGTGCTTCTCCCAAGAACCCTAAATATCTATCACGCAGCATCTCAACATGTCCTCAAGCACCTAGATCACACGTTCCGACAGTCCATCCGTCTAAGGATGATAGGAAGTACTGAAATTCAACTGTGTACCCAAGGCTTGATGCAAACATTCCCAAAACCGCGTTGTAAACTTCAGATCCCTATCCGACACAATGGACTTTGGCGCGTCGTGCAACCGCACAATCTCAGCAATATACATCTCTGCCAACTTATCCAAGGTATACGTAGTATGCACAGGCAGGAAATGTGCATACTTCGTAAGCTGATCAACAATCACCCAAACCGAATTCTTCTTTGACGGTGACAACGAAAACCCAGACACAAAAACCATTGTAATTCTTTCCCACTTCCATTATGGAATTCTCAAAGGCTGCAACAACCTAGAAGGAACCAGATGTTCATCTTTCACTCACTGACACACCATGCACTTACTAACAAACTCAGCAACATCCTTTTTCAACCCCACCCAGTAGTACTCATCTTTCAAATCATGATACATATTCGTACTACCAGGATGCATATAAAAAGGACTACTATGAGCTTCAGTCAGAATAATGCGCCTCAACTCAACATCATCTGGCACCACTATTCAACTTCCAAAGCACAGAACACCGTCATCACTAAAACTGAAATCTGAAGGTCTACCCTCTGCAATGTCTTGAACATGAGGAACAAGAGAATTATCTAACAACTGCTTATCTTTGATCAACTGAATGAAGGATGGTTTCACTTGCAATTCCGCAATAAGACCACCATCACGCAATATGCTCAAACGAGCAAACACAACGGCCGCAAGTTCAAGATCATGAGTAGGGTAGTTACGCTCATGCACCTTCAATTTTCTAGATGCATAGGCTACCACCTTACCCTCATGCATCAACACACAGGCCAAACCAACAATGTACACATCACTATAGACCACAAACTCCTTACCAGACTCACGTTGAATCAGGACAGAAGCTTGCGTCAAAGCTTCCTTCAGCTTCTCAAAAGCTTGCTGCCTCGCACCTGTCCACTAAAAGCGAACATTCTTGTGCAACAACTTGGTCAAAGGTGCAGCAATCTTCGAGAAACCCTCGACAAACCTACGGTAATACCCGGCTAATCCAAGGAAACTTCGTACCTCTGTCACCGACTTAGGTACCTTCCAACTCATCACAGCCTCTACTTTGTGTGGATCAACACGAATACCCTCAACTGATACAACATGTCCAAGGAAGACCACCTCCTTAAGCAAAAACTCACACTTACTTAGCTTGGCATACAACTAGTTCTCTTGCAACTCTTGCAAAACGATTCTCAAGTGTCTATCATGATCCTCCTCGGTACGCGAATACACAAGGATATCATCGATGAATACCACCACAAACTGATCCAGGAATTCATGGAATACACGATTCATCATGTCCATGAAAGCAACAGGTGCGTTAGTCAAACTAAACGGCATCACTAAGAACTTGTAATGCCCGTACCTTGTCCGAAAAGCCGTCTTAGGTACATCCACATCTTTCATCTTCAGCTGATAATACCCTGACCTCAAGTCTATCTTAGAAATCACTGAGGCTCCCCGGAACTTATCAAAAAGATCATCGATCCTAGGCAAGGGATACTTGTTCTTGATCGTCAACTTGTTTAGTTGCCGATAATCTATACACCTCCGCATTGTCCCATCTTTCTTCTTTACAAACAAGACCTGTGCACCCTAAGGTGACACACTCGGCCGGATGAACCCTCGATCCAACAACTTCTGTAGTTGCATTTTCAACTCTTTTAGCTCTTTAGGTGTCATGCGATAAGGAGCAATGGACACCAGAGTCGTATTCTCATACAACTCGATACCAAACTCAACTTCTCTGTTTTGTGGCAACCTAGGCAATTCTTCCGAAAAGACACCTGGAAAATCGCAAACGGTTCGGATGTCCTGCACATGTACATCCTTTGTGTCGGGATTCATCACATAGGCAAGGTAAGCCTCACAACCCAACCTCATCATACAGCTTGCTTCCAAAGCAGAAATCACTTTCGACAAGAATTTCACATTCTCGCCTACTATCACCACTTCATAATCATCGGCAAGCTTTAAGGTGACCCGCTTGATATCAAAATCAACCACCGATCTATGCTCAGTCAACCAATCCATACCAAGGATCACATCGAAAGTGTAGAAGGGTAATTCCATCAAATCCACAAGAAAAACATGACCTTGCACAAACAAAGGGCATCTCCTAAACAACTTCCTAGTGACTACAGTCTCACCAAAAGAACTAGTCACTTGCACTCCTACTTCAAGCAACTCAACATGTATATCAAGTAAATGTGCATGCTCACTCAAGATATAAGAATGCGTGGATCCAGAATCAATCAAAGCCAGTAATGATAAATACTAAAGAACAAAGGTACTTGCGATAACATTTGTATCCTTGCGCTCCTCTCGCTGAGCATAAACCCTCGCAGGACCGCCTCCCTCAGACCGAACTACTACCACATGTGCAATGCCTCGCTAACCCTCGTCTCTTCTCTGAAAGTTCCCTCGGCCGCGCCCACGGCCTCTCTGAGGTGCAGCCACAGCAGGTGCACGTCCCTGGCCTCCACCAGCCAACAAAGGACACTCCCGCCTCATGTCATCCGCTGAACCACAGTTTCAACATGAATTCCATGTCACCAGAATAGGAGCCTGAGCCTTCTAACTGCTCGAGGACAATCTCGCCTCAGATGGTCCCTCGATCTACATGTCCAGCATGTGTGCTGCTCAGACCGCACTCGGCCTCCCTAGACCTGACCGCCTCGACTCGGAGCACCTCGCCTCACCTCAGGCTGATGTCTCCTATCACGGCCTCTTTTTTTCCGTCCACCTCTGGAACTATACTCAGTTGTTTTCTTCCCAGAGCTAGAACCAACACTTCGAGATGACAAACCCAAGTTCTGTTCAATGTCTTTGGCTTGGCACACCAGCACATCGAAATCGGTGTAATCCGCAGCCAACATGTATGTCTTGACTTCTTGCACCAGCCCATACCGAATATGATCACAACGGTGCCTCTCACTAGGTATCAGTTCAGGAGCATACTGGCTCAGACGTACGAACTGGACCTCGTACTCAGCCACAGAAAGGGTTCCCTGAACTAGTGACATGAACTCGCGTTTCTTTTCATCCTAGTATCTCACACCTAGATACTTTCTCTTAAAGGCACCCTTGAAAAACTCCCAATCTACCTCGTTAGGTTCCATTCCAGCAGTGGTAGTCGTCCACCAACTATACGCATCATCCTAGAGAAAAGAAACAGCGCGCCCCAGCTTCCGCACATCATTACAGCCCATTTGATCCATGATACGGATCATGCTCGCCAACCAAACTTCTGAAGCCTCAGGAGACATACCAAAGAACTCAACAGCTCTTAGGATCCTCAACCTCTCCAAAGGTAAACCCGCCTGCCCAGCTGCAGGGGCCTGTAACTATGCTCCGGCTACCGCAACCTGAAACGCCCCGGTGATCGCCTAAACCAATGGTGTTAGATCACCCAAACCTGAAACGCCCCGGTGATCACCTATACTCATCGGTAGTTGTATAATTCCACTAAAAAGAGTACGGGACACTTAACACAAGACTCACACACGGGTTTAAACCATTCACCATTGTGATCTTAGCCTCAATCGTTAGGGTACTTGGATGGAGATTACAGCACAATCACAACCCCTCAACATCCAAGTCGACTTTATTCACGGTGCACCCAATCCTATAGCCGGCTAACTATATCCGATTAAAGTAATCAAAAACCATTTCCATCACTTGCCAATATAATCACTTAACATCAATATTCCACTGTTTTACAAGCATAAACACAATGACATTTTCACACGCATAAACATGCTTAATATCAAATGCATTTATCACATAAAACCAAGGGTCACCTACCAAGTGCATCCTTAAAAAAATGGCATTAAAATCCAGCATCAACCATGCTTAAAACATGCTTTAAAACAGTAATCAAAACCACATTAAACTTAAGTGCATTTCCATCAAAGCATAGCACATTTCCGAGAGAGACTTTCAAATCACTTACTCTTGAGCTTAGCTAAGTGTTTCAAACTTACACTAAGCTCCCAAGACCACGCTCAAAGTGTTACAAAGCTGGAAAATCCATTTCTACTCACTGATACGCGAAGCCTTGCTCGCCGACACGAAAATTACTCTTCCAGAGCCTCCAACAACGTCTCATTTGCTCCCGGATCAAGATCCCATGTTGCACATCATCAAAACAGAGATCCAAATGCATTAAAATGCATTTCAACACCAGCAACCGATCACAAACTCGTTGCTCACCCAAACTACGCCAATTTACCCATCCGAAACAACCGAAAACTCAATCGATTGCTTCCTATACCAAGCCCAGCCAACATACATCACTTCCACTCAATTATATACATCAAAACATATCTAAAATCAACCTAAACCCTTCCTCATACCTCCAGCAAGCATTACTCTCACATTTCACCTCAAAAACCCAACTAGAACTATCAAGAAAATCAAGGATCTCAAGGATTTCAGGATCTATATCAACAAAACATCTTTTCAATATATTAACCACCTCATAACTCTATTAAAATCAATCTCAAACAGAGCTTAACAAAACAAGTTTGAAAATCAAGAATTTCATCTTATTTTTGCAAGATTTCAATCTGAAATCAATACCATAATGAAAACTCAACTAAAAACATTAATTAGAAGCCAAAGATCTTGGGAATTTCAATAAAGAACCTAGATTGAAGGTTGAGAACAGGATTTACCTCCAATCATTGCTTTCCTCAATGAATGACAAGTTTTCCTTAGCAAAAATCTTGAAGAACTTGAAAGAACTCTTGAAGTTTGTTTAGAAAATATTGAGAGGGTGTTTGAGAGAAAAGAATTCTGGAGAAAATGAGTTAGAATTTTGTTTGGTTGAAAATGAGAAGAGAAAGGTAGTTACGTTAAGTGAAATCTCATCTTTCTAATTTAATTAATTTTAATTTAATAAAAACCCTTTATTAAGTCAATTTAAAATCTCTTTTATAACACATGTCATATCAAGGAAAGGCTAAATTGCCATAAAGCTCCCTAAAGATTCTAAGATTTTGGCTCCTCTTTTAAAATCACATTTCCACAGTTTTGAAACTTTACATTTTGGTCACTCCCCAAAATGTACCTCTTCTAAAACTCTTTTTGTAAATTTGATTTGACCAACCTCTTAAACATAATTTTAGAGTATTTTAGCAATTTTTACCATATTTTTATCCTATCCCGATCCTTGATTTCCTTAAATCACCTAACGCGATTCGGACCGTTTCTGACCGGTTCGTTCCGATGTCTAAAACTTCTAGGCCCAAAAACTCGGGCGTTACATGACTTGCTGACAAGGTAGGCAACTGGTCACAAACTCTAACACATATCTCTTCATGTTGGGCCACCAATAAAAGGGACGACGATCTTGGTACATTTTGTTACTACCTAGATGCATAGCAAACGGACTACGGTAAGCCTTTAGAAGAATTTGATCTCGTAAATCCTCTAAGGCATGAACACATAATTAGCCTTTGAAATACAAAATCCCACCATCTTGCACCTCAAAACTAGACGTATCGCCTCGCTAGACCATCTCTATCTTTGCCACTAACTCTTCATCTAACACTTGTGTCCTCTTTATCTCTTGTACCAAGGTAGGTTCTACACGAAGCTCGACTAAAAAACCACCTTCCTTATTCATCCTCAAGCAAGCAAATATTTCTCTCAGGTCCGCTATGGACTTCCTACTCAAAGCGTCAGCTTTACCGAGATGATACTCGATGATACAATTATAATCCTTGAGTAACTCAATCCATCTCCTTTGTCATAAGTTCAACTCCTTCTAGTTAAGCAGATACTTTAAACACTTATGGTCGGTGTAGATTTAACACTTTTCTTCAAACATGTAGTGCCTCCAAATCTTCAATGCGAAGATAATTGCTACTAGATCCAAATCATGGGTAGGATAGTTTTGCTCATGAGATTTGAATTGTCTTGAGGCGTAAGCGATCACCTTACCCTATTGTATGAGAATGTAACCAAACTCATTCAACAAAGCATCACTAAAAACCACATCATCTTTACCCGGTTTGGGTTTCGTCAAAACTGGGGATTCTGTCAAGAAGGCTTTCAACTGATCAAAACTTTGTTATCTTTTTTCGTTCCGCTCAAACTGAACTCCCTTTTGCAAAAACTTAGTCAAAGGGGCTGAAATGATGGAGAACCCTTTGACAAACGACGGAGTTCCAAAATATTCCTAGGTGGTTTCTATTCCACCACTGCCTGACTCTTTTGCGGGTCGACACGAATCCCATCCGCCGCAACAAAGTGGCCCAACAATGCCACCTCGGAGAGCCAAAACTTGCACTCACTGAACTTAGCATAGTGATGTCTATCTCTCATGGTTTGAAGGACAATACGAAGGTGATAGTCATGCTTGTCCTTAGAACTTGAGTATACCAAGATATCCTCTATAAAGATCACAACAAACTTATCTTGGCAGGGCTGAAAAATCTAGTTCATCAAATCCATGAAAGCTGTAGGTGCATTGGGAAGCCCAAAAGGAATAACCAAGAACTCATAATGGCCATACAACGTCCAAAAATCGGTCTTTTGGGCATCTTCATCCTTGACTTTCAACTAATAATATCCTGACCTCAAGTCGACCTTTGAAAATACGAGGGCACCTCTCAACTTATCAAACAAGTCATCTATCTTGGGTAGAGGATAACAGTTCTTTACTATCACCTTATTGAGCTAATGATAATCAATGCACATCCTCACCGATCCATTCTTTTCTTGACAAACAAGACCAAAGCACCCCAAGGTTATATGCTTGATCGGATGAATCCTCTCTCCAAAAACTTTTGAATCTAATTCATTAACTCTCTTATTTCTGTTAGCGCCATGTGATAAGGGGCAATGGACATCGATGTTGTCCCAGACATTACCTCAATCCAAAACTCTAACTCATGATTTGGGAGTAGACCTGGAAATTCTTCTAGAAACACATCAGGAAACTCTCTTACGGTATGAAGGTTCTTTAACATTAGACTCTCAACACTCATATCAACCATGTGAGCCAAAAAGGCCCCACAACCTTGATGTATAATCTTCTGTGCCGCCATAGTCGACACTATGTTGAGTAGGCAAAAACTCTTTTCACCATTTATAACCAATTTATCCCCATCCAATCCTTGAAGCTTAACTCCTCCTCTAGCAAAGCCCCCAACCCCTCTAAGCTGGATAAGTGTGTAACACACGGGTTTAGGGGTCGGGTGAAGATAATATTTAAATAATATTTTGGGTCTCAATTTTCTAATTAAATAATAAAATATGTTTTAATGGGCCTCGGGATTTCAAAATATTTAAGGCTATGTTGGGCCTATCCCTTAAGTCCAAAATCCATGGACTTTAAGAGATGCTAGCTTTGGTCATTCATTAATGGCATTTTAGTAAATAGTTGGTCTTCCAACTAAGACGCATTTTAGTTTTAATTTCATTATAATTCAAATAAACAAAATTCCATCATCTTCTTCTCCAAACACAAACCAACGACAAGAAACCCTCCCCACAGTCTTTTACTATTCCATTTCATCCTATGCTCATTTTGGCTCAGTTTTGAAAGATAACTACATTTCCAACTTGCTCTCATCTTCCTCTCTTCAAAAGTACAACTAGTTTTCATTTTCATCCATGTTTTGAGAATTTGAGCTTTTGAGCTTTTAAGTTAAAAATTCAAACTTTGTTGTTCTATGTTGAAGTTTTTGATTCCTTGTTAGTATTTATGTGATTAGCAACCCAAATGGTCCAACATATATGATTTTTACTTGGTTTTATAAACATTCCCGGATTTGGGTTTTGGTGGGTTTTTAGAAGGGTTTTAAGGGAGTTTTTGGGGTTGTTTTATGTTGGAATTTGAGGGCTGATGTTAGTATGGTATATGAGGGTCAGTTTGGGTGTGTTTGGTGATCGTTTGGGTGTTTGAAATGGAAGATTTCAGTGGGTCTTGAGGGCTGCTCGGGAATCTTGTTTTGAACATGAATTTGGGTGTTAAATTTCTTGGAAATGTTAATTCGGGTTGTTCCGATGGCTAGTAATTGATTGTTGGTGTTTTGTTTGTGTTTGGATTTGGTTAGAATCAAGGTTTGACATCGGTGATACATCAGAAGTGAATCCGGAAGCTTGAAGGTGTTGATTGCTTGGTAGTTGAGCTCGGAAGTGAAGGTGAGTGGTTAATGTTTTTAAAATGGTCTTTGAGTAATATGGTTCAAGCATGTGGACTAGGTTGGGCTTGGTAGACCCACCTAGAGTTGGGATTAGGGTGGTAGCCTAATCTCAAGCTTTAATTAGAGACTTTGGTTGCACTCTTTAATTGTTGTTTATGCCTCATGATGATTTGTGTTGATGATGGTTATGTATAAATGTGTTATACATGTATGTTGAGGCATGGATTGATGCATTGTTATATGGATGTGGATTGTTCATGATTGTGATCATGGTGAGTACGTGCTAAGCACGGAATTTGAATATGTAATGTGGTTGTGGATTGTGGATAATATTGGCACTAGTATGCTTGGGTACAAATGATCGATCATTAGGATGTTAGTGTGCACATGTGAGTCAAATGCGCGCGTGGTCTTGATGATGGTAGTCATCAAGATGAAGTACGGGTTCGCCCGAAAATTATTCTTGTATATATGATAGTCGGTGATGAGTGTAATCTCATCGACGGAGCGTGAGGATGAGTGGAATCCCCTCCGCGTGAACGGTGATGAGTGTAATCCCACCGTGAGGTAAAGTTGTTGTTGGATGTGCGTTCCAACGTGTTATCCATGTATTCGAGTCATAGCTAGGTGCCAATATGTGATGGTATGTGTACCAATATGTTATGAGATGTGATTCTGTAGAACTAATATTTTGATATAATAATTGAAAAATGTTTTGGACTAATTTGAAAAGAATTTAAAACTTGTTTTTAAGTCCAAACAACTTGAAATTATGTTTGAGGCATTTTGAAAGGTTTTTGGCAAAGATTTTTCATGTTTTCAATAGCCAAACTTGTGATTTCACGTTACCAGTATCGATACGGTTGTACCCGTACCGATACCTTTTTGCCCCAGTTTGGCCATTGTCAAAACCCGTATCGATACGAGGGTTTAGCGTATCGATACGGATCAGGGTCGTTTTGATACGCCATGTAAGCGTACCGATCCCAGTTCAACCACCCCAACGGCTATTTCCCAACGGCCATTTAAATGTGAACTCGTACCGATACGCCCTCAAGCGTATCGATACGCCCAGGCTGGCAAGAGCCCAACGGCTAGTTCCTATGAAGGCCGTATCGATACCGTTCCACGCGTATCGATACCCTTAGCTGCAGAACAGCATTTATGAAGGGAAATAAAGTCCTCAACGGCTCCAATTCATCCCCAACGGCTAGTAACGGCTACAAACTCATTTAGGAGTATAAAAGGGACCTCCAAGCATCAAGAGAAGGCTAATGCTCATATTTTCAAACATCAAATGATCAAGAAATTGTCTTAGTGCTTAATTTGTCATTTCTTGTATAGACAAACACTAGTGAGCCAAAATTGTCAAATTTGCTTAAGTGTTTTAGGTTTTGGGTGAGTGCTTCATTGTGCAAACAAACACCTATTAGAGGGTTTAAGTTTGCTTTGTTTATCTCTTTGTAAAAGAGGGTTTTGATCAAGGCTTTGGGTAGAAGCTTGATCGTTTGTAAGGGTTACCTCCTAAGCCTAGAAAAGGGGACGAATCAATAGTGGATTGATTTTGAAATCCTTAGTGGGGAGCTAAGGTAGTGGATGTATACCTTGGTTAGAAGGTTGAACCACTATAAATCATTGTGTCCATTTCCATTCTAGCTTCCTAAACCCTAACACCCAAAAATCCACCTCTCCACCACTTGGTGAGCAAGAACGGTTAAACGAATCGAGCCCCACACAACTCAACAGATTCTTATATGGATGGATATATGTGTTTACATATGTTGTGGTTATGAGCTTGTTGAGCATGGCATAATATTGAATATATGTTCATGCATCATTGACATTTTTGGCTATGTGGATCGAAGGTAAGAACATGCATCTACCTTGTTGTGCTCGTGCTTGGACCCTGCATTGTCGGGGTTTGTTTTAAATGAGCTTACCCTCACTAAGCTTTATGCTTACGCTCTCTTTTGTTTGATAATGCAGATCCGTAGTTCGTGGGTTGCTAGTGCAAGAAGGGGCCTCCAAGTGTGTGCTTTGTGGTGCTAGCTTAGCTAACAAGTATGGACATTTTTAGTTATGATGTAATGGTCAAGCAATGGGACATGTATTTGTGCCTTGATGCTTTTGACTATGTTGAAGTTGGTTTGTTTGGGAGCATGTTTAGACTCCTTTTATATGCCATGTTGTTGGTTGGCTTTTGGTTGCCTTGAATGCTTGTAAACCATGTTGAATTGCCTACCTTATTTGTCTAAGTGTATGTCTTTTGAAACATGAACCTTGAATGCTATGCATGATCTTTGGATTGGGTGTCTATCTTATATCTTTATGAATCTTGAGTATGATTTCTTTAGGGTGCATGCCTCTAGAGTGTGTTCGTATGTTCTGTTTGCTTCTTGGAGTCGTTACGGACGTTTGGGATCAATTGGAGGTGTTTAAAACAAATTTTGGAAATTCACAGACAGCAGGTGTTTTGAAACGGGTAGCCCTGTTTCGAAACGGTTGTGGTTCCAGGGCCCCGTATCGAAACGTGTATCGATACATTTTGGCTACTGTGAGCCCCTGTTTCGAAACCTGTTTCGAAACACTTTGGCTATTGTAATTGCATGTTCCGAAACGGGTATCGAAACGGCAAGGCAAAATGAGGCCCTATTCTGAAACGGGGTAGAGGCGTTTTGAAACGGGTGTATGACTTTTTAAACTAGGCTCGTGTTTCGAAACGGGCTTTGACTGTTTTAAAACACATACATGTATTTGGGATTTTTGACATCTCCAAAGGGTTTCAAGGGTTGGGCTTAGGCCCTGTTGTTGTTGGGCTTCCTTTTAGGTGTAATTAATGCATCTAGATAAGATAATAAATGAAAAAGTTTTTCCTAGGGTCGGTAACCGAAGTGGAGCCTTAACGGGTTTCACCTCGGTTATCCCCGTGTAGCCCACTCGGATCGGTCAAGCGTCCAGACCGGGACGAGGGGGTTACACTTGTTGGTATCAGAGCCTAAGGTTTTCGAGACCTTGGGCAGGTAAGTGAGGTAAGTTGTGTTTTTATGATTGAAATGCACGGTGTTTGCTTGCCACGTAATCATGTTTGCTCGTTTATCAAGTATGCTTGTTGTTTTGTTTGAAGCATGTTGTTTAGAGTCCCATTGCTACTATTACATCGGGAAAAGGATTTTTAAAGTGAGGGAACATACTTGAGCCACTTGGAGCCCTTGCCTTGCTAACCTCATCTTTTGTGTTTTCTTGTTGTGGTTGTAGTTGTTGTTTGTGAGCGATGTTGAGGCTGAGAGGTAGGCCGAGAGTGGTTCGTCAGGAACCACGTGTGGCAGCTCCTGTTGATGGGCCGGTGGTTGGGGTTGAGGCTCATGTAGAAGAGCATGTTGCTGCTGCTGGAGTTGGAGCACCACCACCACCACCTCCTCCTCCGCCAGATGGGGGAGGCGAGGCTGGAGTCGAGGGAGAGGGACCACAGTTTGGCCAAGATGGCCAAGGTCCGGCCGGAATAGATATGCCTCCGCTTGTGCAAGCTATAGCGGGAGCATTTCAGGCCGCAGTTGCCGGGGCTCAGGCTGCAGCTCAACCTAGAGGGGATGATAACAGTTTACCGTTGGAGAGGCTCCGTAGCCTTGGGGCTGAAGAGTTTAGAGGGTCTACACCTGAGAGATCCGAGTTATGGTTAGAGAAGATTGTCTGCTTCTTAGCTCAGATGGGTTGCGTTGGTGCCCGTAGGTTGGGATGTGTGATCTCTTTGCTATAGGGTGACGCCTACACTTGGTGGGTCACCATTACTACTGGAGTTCCAGAGGCTGAGATTGGTTGGGATTTCTTTGAGTCCGCTTTTCGGAAGAGGTATTTGGGACCGAGGTATCTTGATGAGAAGAAGCGAGAGTTTATGGCCCTAGTTCAGGGAGATGCTTCTGTGACTGACTATGAGATTCGTTTTGTTCGTTTGAGTCAGTATGCACCAGAGTTGGTTCCCACTGAGAGGGACCATTGTAACCGTTTCATATATGGGCTGCATGAAGAGGTTAAGAGGTATACGTTGGCTTCTGATTATTCATATTTTGATGTCTTGGTTGCTAGAGCCAAGGACATTGAGCACAGCTTGGGGCTGACCAAGCGTTCTGGAGGATCTAGTTCTGGTAAGAGGAATAACAACTTTGACCGTGGAGATGCCAAGAGACATAGAGGCGGTGGACAGCAGTTTGACCATAGGCGTGGCGGTGGCCACCATGGTAGAGGCCACCAGGGCCATAGAGGAGGAGGGCGTTTTCCCGAGTGCACACGTTGTGGGAGGCAGCACTCCGGAGAGTGTTGGGGTAACTTCCATGCTTGTTGGAACTGTGGTTCGAGGGACCACTTTAGGAGGGAGTGTCCGCATCAGGCGGCACAGGCACCGAACATAGCACAGGCTCCTTCGAGAGCAATAGATTACCAGAGAGGCCATGGGCGCGGTCGTGGCTACTTCCAGCCTAGGGCTGATGCACCTAGGGTAGATGCTCAGAGGAACCTTGCGCATGTTGTGGCAGTACAGCCAGAGGCAGGAGGACCAGCGAGGGTTTATGCTCAGAGAGAGGCCGGGAACGACACTGATGTGATAGCAGGTAATTTTGAGTTACAGTCTATGTCTTTGCTTTCTTTTGGTTGATTCGGGTTCTACACATTCCTACATTTTGAATGAGCATGCACGGAAGTTAGATATACCTGTTGAGATCTTAGATGTAGGTATGCATGTGACTAGTATTTTCGGTGAGACAGTGGTAGTTATACGTATGTATAGGAGGTGTCCGCTGAAGATTCAGGGTCATGTGTTTCCCGTTGATATGATGGAGCTTCCTTTTTATGGTTTTGATATTATTTTGGGTATGGATTGGTTAGTTGAACACCGAGCTAGTGTGGATTTTGAGACGAAGAGGATTTCTTTGAAGCTTTCTGATGATTATGAGGTAGTTGTAGTAGGCGAGAACATTAAGTTCTTGTCTAATGTGGTGTCAGCTTTAGAGGCTCATAGGTTGATGGATTCCGGTTGTGGGGCTTACTTAGCTTATGTTATGAATCCGAATATGAGTGAGGCTAGAGCGAAAGATATTAGAACAGTTTGTGATTTTCCGGATGTGTTTCTTGAACAGTTGCCTGGTTTGCCTCCTGACAGAGATGTTGAGTTTGTGATTGAGACTGTTTCAGGGTCTACCCCAGTTTCTATAGCTCCGTATCATATGGCTCCGAAAGAGTTGAAAGAATTGAAGAGTCAGTTGCAAGAGTTATTAGACCGTGGTTTCATTAGGTCTAGTAGTTCTCCTTGCGGTGCTCCTGTGTTGTTTGTAAAGAAGAAAGATGACAGTATGCGTATGTGTATTGACTACAGGCAGTTGAATCAGTTGACTGTGAAGAACAAGTATATGTTGCCTCGTATAGATGATTTGTTTGATCAGTTGAGAGGTACTTCGGTGTTCTCGGAGATAGATCTGAGATCGGGGTATTATCAGTTGAAAGTGAAAGAGTGTGATGTTCCGAAGACAGCTTTTAGGACTAGATATGGTCACTATGAGTTCCTTGTGATGCCGTTTGGGCTCACGAATGCACCTGCAGCATTCATGGATATGATGAACAGAATCTTTAGAGATTATCTAGACCGTTTTGTAGTTGTTTTCATAGATGACATTCTTGTATACTCGAAGTCAGAAGAAGAGCATGATGAGCACTTGAGACTTGTTCTATAGAGGTTGTTGAGCAATCAGTTGTATGCGAAGCTTAGTAAGTGTGAGTTCTAGATTCGAGAGGTTGTATTTCTTGGCCATGTTGTTTCAGCCGAAGTTATCCGTGTTGATCCGTCGAAGATTAAGGCTATTGTTGAGTGGAAACAACCTAAGTCCGTGACTGAGATTAGGAGTTTCCTAGGATTAGCCGGTTACTATAGGAGATTTGTTGATGGTTTCTCTAGAGTAGCTGCTTCTTTGACTAAATTGTTGCAAAAAGGAGTTAAGTTTGAGTGGTCAGATGCAAGACAAAAGGCCTTTGAGAAGTTGAAAGAAGCTTTGACAAATGCTCTTGTGTTAGTGCAACCAGTTTCAGGTAAAGACTTTGTGATCTAGAGTGATGCTTCCTACATAGGTTTAGGTTGTGTTTTGATGCAAGAAAGAAGAGTTGTTGCCTATGCTTCTAGACAATTGAAGGTTCATGAGAAGAACTATCCTACTCACGATATAGAGTTAGCCGCGGTTGTGTTTGCATTGAAGATTTGGCGTCATTACTTGTATGGTGAGAAGTGTATAGTTTACACCGATCATATGAGCTTGAAGTATTTGATGACACAGAGAGAGTTGAACTTGAGACAGAGAAGATGGCTTGAGTTGTTGAAAGATTATGATTTGACCATTGAGTACCATCTGGGTAAAGCGAATGTAGTAGCCAATGCTTTGAGTAGAAAAGTTGAAGTTGAGTTGAGAGCTATGTTTGCTAGATTGAGTGTATCCGATGATGGTGGTTTGATCACAGAATTGCAAGTGAAGCCTTCTTTGATTCAGTTGATTAGAGAACAGTAGTTGCAAGATGTGTCTTTAGTTCCTGATGTTCAGGACGTAGTCGAAGGTAGACCGACCGAGTATAGTTTCAGTTGTGAGAATATGTTATGTTTTAGAGACAGAGTTGTTGTACCGGAAGATGTTGAGTTGAGACGCCTAATTTTGAGTGAAGCACATTCGAGTCCTTTTTCCATGCATCCGGGTAGTACCAAGATGTACCGTGACTTGAAGAATGACTATTTCTGGATTGGTTTGAAGAAGGATTTAGCCGAGTATGTAAGCCGTTGTATGGTTTGTCAGAGAGTGAAGGCAGAACATCAGGTTCCTTCAGGTTTGTTACAGCCTTTGAAGATTCCGGAATGGAAATGGGAGAGGATCACCATGGATTTTGTGTCGGGGTTACCGTTGTCTCCTTCGAAGAAGAATTCTGTTTGGGTGATAGTGGATAGATTTACTAAGTGTGCTCACTTCTTAGCAGTGAACACTATGGATTCTTTAGACAAGTTGGCGAACTTGTACATCCGTGAGATTGTGAGACTTCATGGAGTTCCAAAGTCTATTGTTTCAGACAGAGATCCGAGATTCACTTCGAGGTTCTGGAGTTGTTTGCATAGTGCTCTAGGTAGTCGTTTGCACTTCAGCACTTCTTATCGTCCGTAGTCCGATGGAAAGTCAGAGAGAGTGATACAGATTTTAGAGGATATGTTTCGTTGTTGTGTGATTGACTTCCAGGGTTCTTGGGAAAAGCATTTGCCCTTAGTTGAGTTTGCTTACAACAACAGTTACCAGGCTAGTATACAGATGGCTCCGTATGAGGCTTTGTATGGTAGACGATGTAGAACTCCGATTTGTTGGGCTGAAGCGGGTCAGAGGTTGTTACCTATGCCGGATTTGCTCAAGGGGACTACAGAAAAAGTGAAGTTGATTTGTGACCGTTTGAAAACAGCTTCCGACCGTCAGAAGTCTTATGCGGATTTGAAGAGAAAAGAGATTGAGTTCTCAGTGGGTGAGAAAGTGTTTTTGAAGGTGTCTCCGTGGAAGAAGGTGATGAGATTTGGCCAGAAAAGCAAGTTGAGTCCGAGGTTCATTGGTCCGTATGAGATAGTTGAGCGGATTGGGCCTGTAGCTTGCCGTTTGAGATTGACTTCTGAGTTAGAGAAGATCCATGATGTCTTTCACGTGTCGATGCTTAGGAGATATAGATCAGATCCTTCTCATGTTATGCCTGTCGAGGAGATAGAGTTGAATCCGGACTTGTCTTATAATGAAGAGCCTGTTGAGATACTTGCTTCTGATAGCAAGGTGTTGCGTGGCAAGACCATAGAGTTGGTCAAGGTGTTGTAGAGACATAGAGGTGTGGAAGAGGCCACGTGGGAGAGGAAAGCTGATATGCTAGAGCAGTTTCCGTACTTGTTTCCGTCAGGTAATTTCGGGGACGAAATTCCTTAAGTGGGGGAGAGTTGTAACACCCGGGTTTAGGGGTCGGGTGAAGATAATATTTAAATAATATTTTTGGGTCTCGGTTTTCTAATTAAATAATAAAATATGTTTTAATGGGCCTCGGGATTTCAAAATATTTAAGGCTATGTTGGGCATATCCCTTAAGTCCAAAATCCATGGACTTTAAGAGATGCTAGCTTTGGCCATTCATTAATGGCATTTTAGTAAATAGTTGGTCTTCCAACTAAAACCCATTTTAGTTTTTATTTCATTATAATTCAAATAAACAAAATTCCATCATCTTCTTCTCCAAACACAAACCAACGACAGGAAACCCTCTCCACCCTCTTTTACTATTCCATTTCATCCTATGCTCATATTGGCTCGGTTTTGAAAGGTAACAACATTTCCAACTTGCTCTCATCTTCCTCTCTTCAAAAGTACAACTAGTTTTCATTTTCGTCCATGTTTTGAGAATTTGAGTTTTTGAGCTTTTAAGTTAAAAATCCAAACTTTGTTGTTCTATGTTGAAGTTTTTGATTCCTTGTTAGTATTTATGTGATTAGCAACCCAAATGGTCCAACATATATGATTTTTACTTGGTTTTATAAACATTCCCGGATTTGGGTTTTGGTGGGTTTTTAGAAGGGTTTTAAGGGAGTTTTGGGGTTGTTTTATGTTGGAATTTGAGGGCTGGTGTTAGTATGGTATATGAGGGTCACTTTGGATTTGTTTGATGATCGTTTAGGTGTTTGAAATGGAAGATTTCAGTGGGTCTTGAGGGCTGCTCGGGAATCTTGTTTTGAACATGAATTTGGGTGTTAAATTGCTTGGAAATGTTAATCCAGGTTGTTCCGACAGCTAGTAATTGATTGTTGGTGTTTTGTTTGTGTTTGGATTTTGTTAGAATCAAGGTTTGACATCGGTGAGACATCAGAAGTGAATCCGGAAGCTTGAAGGTGTTGGTTTCTTGGTAGTTGAGCTCGGAAGTGAAGGTGAGTGGTTAATGTTTTTAAAATGGTCTTTGAGTAATCTGGTTCAAGCATGTGGACTAGGTTGGGCTTGGTAGACCCACCTAGAGTTGGGATTAGGGTGGTAGCCTAATCTCAAGCTTTAATTAGAGACTTTGGTTGCACTCTTTAATTGTTGTTTATGCCTCATGATGATTTGTGTTGATGATGGTTATGTATAAATGTGTTATACATGTATGTTGAGGCATGGATTGATGCATTGTTATATACATGTGGATTGTTCATGATTGTGATCATGGTGAGTACGTGCTAAGCACGGAATTTGAATATGTAATGTGGTTGTAGATTGTGGATAATATTGGCACTAGTATGCTTGGGTACAAATGATCGATCATTAGGATGTTAGTGTGCACACGTGAGTCAAATGCGCGCGTGGTCTTGATGATGGTAGTCATCAAGATGGAGTACGGGTTCGCCTGGAAATTCTTCTTGTATGTATGATAGTCGGTGATGAGTGTAATCCCATCGACGGGGCGTGAGGATGAGTAGAATCCCCTCCGCGTGAACGGTGATGAGTGTAATCCCACCGTTAGGTAAAGTTGTTGTTGGATATGCGTTCCAACGTGTTATCCGTGTATTCGAGTTATAGCTAGGTGCCAATATGTGATGGTATGTGTACCAATATGTTATGAGATGTGATTCTTATATGGATGGATATATGTGTTTACATATGTTGTGGTTATGAGCTTGTTGAGCATGGCATAATATTGAATATATCTTCATGCATCATTGACATTTTTAGCTATGTGGATCGAAGGTAAGAACATGCATCTACCTTGTTGTGCTCGTGCTTGGCCCCTGCATTGTCGAGGTTTGTTTTAAATGAGCTTACCCTCACTAAGCTTTATGCTTACGCTCTCTTTTGTTCGACAATGCAGATCCGTAGTCCGTGGGTTGCTAGTGCATGAAGGGGCCTCCAAGTGTGTGCTTTGTAGTGCTAGCTTAGCTAACAAGTATGGGTATTTTTAGCTTTGATGTAATGGTCAAGCAATGGGACATGTATTTGTGGCTTGATGCTTTTGACTATGTTGAAGTTGGTTTGTTTGGGAGCATGTTTAGACTCCTTTTGTATGCCATGTTGTTGGTTGGCTTTTGGTTGCCTTGAATGCTTGTAAACCATGTTGAATTACCTACCTTATTTGTCTAAGTGTATGTCTTTTGAAACATGAACCTTGAATGCTATGCATGATCTTTGGATTGGGTGTCTATCTTATATCTTTATGAATCTTGAGTATGATTGCTTTAGGGTGCATGCCTCTAGAGTGCGTTCGTATGTTATGTTTGCTTCTTGGAGTCGTTACGGACGTTTGGGATCAATTGGAGGTGTTTAAAACAGCTTTTGGAAATTCATACACAGCAGGTGTTTCGAAACGGGTAGCCTTGTTTCGAAACGGCTGTGGTTCCAGAGCCCCGTATCAAAACGTGTATCGATACGTTTTGGCTAATGTGAGCCCCTGTTTCGAAACCAGTTTCGAAACACTTTGGCTACTGTAATTGCCTGTTCCGAAACGGGTATCGAAACGGCAAGGCAAAATGAGGCCCTGTTCCGAAACGAGGTGGAGGCGTTTCGAAACGGGTGTCTGACTTTTTAAACTGGGCTCGTGTTTCGAAACTGGCTTTGACTGTTTCAAAACACAGGCCTGTATTTGGGCTTTTTGACATCTCCAAAGGGTTTCAAGGGTTGGGCTTAGGCTCTGTTGTTGTTGGGCTTCCGCTTAGGTTTAATTAATGCATCTAGATAAGATAATAAATGAAAAAGTTTTTCCTAGGATCGGTAACCGAAGTGGAGCCTTAACGGGTTTCACCTCGGTTTTCCCCGTGTAGCCCACTCGGATCGGTCAAGCGTCCGGACCGGGATGAGGGGGTTACAAAGAGGTCCTCTGAGTCAGGATTAGAGTGGTGCTAGCGCCATCTTGATGCTTGCTTGGAAACTGTTGTTGTAGGCAAACTCAACAAGGAGTAGCTGCTCTTCCCAACTCTTCTAAAAGTAAATGAAACAACACCAGAGCATATCCTCTAAGATCTGGATAACTCGCTCAGAATGACCATCAGTCTGAAGGTGGAAAGCACTGCTGAAATGCAACTTGGTAACCAAAGCCTCGTGTATCTTCTTCCATAACCTTGCCGTGAGATGCGGATCTTTATCTGATATGATCGATGGTGGCACTTCTTGCAACCTTACTATATATTGGATGTACAACTGTGCCAACCTCTCAAGTGTAAAATTCGTACGCTCAAGTAAGAAATGAGGAGACTTGGTCAAACGATCTACTATCACCCATATGGCAACATGCTTCTTTTGTTTCGACGGAAAACCTGTTACAAAATCCATGGTCACACAATCCCACTACTATTATGGAATCCAAATGGGCTGAAGCAAGCCCGAAGGAACTTGGTGCTCGGCCTTAACTTGTTGATAAGCTAAGCATCTTGTCACAAACTCGGATACATCCTTTTTTCATACTAGGCCACCAATAAAAAAGACGAAGGTTTTGATACATCTTGTTACTCCCTGGATGCATAGCAAATGGACTACGGTGCGACTCCCGCAGGATACGGCCTCGCAAATCCTCCAAAACTGGAACATATAACCGATCTTTGAAGTACATGATCCCACCATCTCGCACATCAAAATCAGACACCTCACCTCTCTGAACCATATCAATCTTCGCCATCAACTCTTCGTCTAAAACTTGTATTCTCTTGATCTCTTGCACTAAGGTAGGCTTCACACGAAGCTCAGCTAACAACCCATCATCCTCGGTCATCCTTAATCAGGCAAACATCGCCCTCAAGTCTAACATAGACTTCCAACTCAAGACATCAGCCACAACTTTAGCTTTACCGGGATGATACTCTATGATGCAATCATAGTCCTTTAACAACTTGATTCACCATCGTTGCCTTAAATTCAACTCCTTCTAGGTGAGAAAATACTTTAAACTCTTATGGTCGGTGTAGATGTAACACTTTTCCCCATACATATAATGCCTCCAAATCTTTAATGTGAAGATGACTGCGGCAAGATCTAAATCATGTCTAGGGTAATTCCGTTCATGAGGCTTAACTTGTCTTGAGGCGTAAGCAACCACCTTACCTTCTTGCATAAGAACACAACCAAACTCATTCAATGAAGCATCACTAAACATAACATAATCATTTCCCAGTTCGGGTTGCGTCAAAACTGAAGCCTCTGTAAGATAAGTCCCCAACTACTCAAAGCTTTGTTGTCTTTTCTCGTTCCACTCAAACAGAACTCCTTTCTGTAACAACTTAGTCATAGGTGTTGTTATGATAAGTCCTCAACTACTCAAAGCTTTGTTGTCTTTTCTCGTTCCACTCAAACAGAACTCATTTCTGTAACAACTTAGTCATAGGTGTTGTTATGATAGAAAAGCCCTTAACAAAACAGAGGTAATATCTGGCAAGCCCAAGGAAACTACAGACATTCACTATATTCCTAGGTGGTTTCCATTCCACCACATGTTGAATCTCTTACGGATCAACTCAGATCCCATTCGCTGCAACAATTTAACCTAAAAATGCCACCATGGAGAGCCAAAACTCACACTTATTGAACTTAACAAAAAATTGCCTCTCCCTCAAGGTCTAAAGAACAATATGAAAATGATAGTCATGATGCTCCTCCGAACTCGAATAAACCAAGATATCGTTGATGAATACCACCACAAACCGATCTATGTAAGGCTGAAAGATATTGTTCATCAAATCCATAAAAGCTACAGGTACATGGGTGAGCCAAAAAGGCATTACCAAGAACCCATAATGTCCATACCGCATCTTAAAAGCAATTTTCTGAACATCCTCCTCTACTACCTTCAAATGATAGTAACCTGATCTCAATTCAATCTTAGAGACCACATGGGAACCTCTCCATCATTTATTCTTGGAAGGGGGTAACGGTTCTTCACTATTACCTTGTTGAGCTGCCGGTAGTCAATGCACATTCTCAATGTCCTACTCTTCTTCTTAACAAACAAGATCGATGCGCCCTAAGGCGATATGCTAGATCGGATAAACCCCTTTTTCTAACAAATCTTAAATCTGATTTTTTAGCTTTATCAATTCTATTAGTGTCATGCGATATGGTGTAATTAACATTGGTGTCATACTAGGCATCACATCTATCCGAAGCTCTAGCTCATGATCTAGAGGAAGTCCAGGTAACTCTTCCGAGAACACATCGGCAAACTCTCTAACAATCTGAAGACTCTCAAGTGTTGGACTCTCAAAATTTGTGTCAACCACGCGAGCCAAGAAGGCATCGCAACCTTGTTGGATCATCCTTTGTACTGCCAAGGCCGACACTACATTGGGAAGGCAATGATTCCTCTCCCCTTCACTACCAACTTCGCCACATCCAAAACACGAAGTTTAAGGCTCTTCACTCAACAACACAAACGCACATCATGCTCAAACAACGAATCCATCCCTAGGATAGCATCAAACTCTTGGAACGGTAACACCATCAGATCGGCTGGGAATATTGAACCTTGGACCTCAATCGAACACCTCTGATACACTTTATCTACTAACACATCATACCAAAAAGGACTAGTCACACAGACCCCCATCTCAAGATCCTCGACAAGGATACCCTGCTGTTGAGATATTCCACTACAGATGTAGAAATGAGTAGACTCCGAATCCACAAAAGCAACTATAAGAGATGAAAACAAGGTAAATGTACCTAAGATAACATCAGTGGCCTCACATTCCTCCTAAGCCTTGACTGCATATTGTCTCGTCGGTGCCCTCATGGTGGACTAGATTATACCCCCACTATGATGTTCGAACATGTGGCCCCCTCCTCCTCTAGCAAAGCCCTCGACCTCTCTGAGCTGGATAAGAGGTCCTCTGAGTCTGGACTAGAGTGGTGCTAGCAGCCACCAAGCAATCCCTCACAAAATGGTCTGGTGATCCACACTCAAAACAAACTATGGATGTCCCCTAACACTCGACTTTATGCCTACGCCCACATTGATCACAAATTGGTGCGCCTGCACTCCTCTGTGAGCCCATCGGACTCATCATAGCTGAAGACAATGAAGGCCTCCTACGGCTAGTAGACTCTAACCTACAGTCTGATCTCGAATTTTGGTTTGAAGCTCCTCTACCTTGGTTCCAACAGTTTATATTTCTCGAATTTTGGTTTGAAGCTCCTCTATCTTGGTTCCAACAGTTTATATTTCTCAAATTCTGGTTTGAAGCTCCTCTACCTTGGTTCCAACGGTTTCTATTTCTCCCTTGCCCACCAGACGAGCCATATGTCAAACCTTGCACTTGCTCAAATGACTTGGCACTAGCAATCGATTCTGAGAACACTTTTAGTGGGGCAACAGTCAAGTACATCTAAATTTCCTTCCTAAAGCCCTTTAGGAACCTTTTGCATCTCATCTTCTCGGTAGCAACCAACCCATGGGCATACCTACTCAACTATAGAAATCCTTGTTCATACTCAAAGACTAATTGATTTCCTTGCACCAAATAGTTGAATCAATCCCTCAAACTATCAATGTGATCCTCTCCCACATACTTCTTCTCAAACACATCCAAGAAGTCGTCCTGTGAAGGTTGGTTAGGATACTATCCCAAATCAACGGTCTCCCACCATTCTCGAGCATTCTTCTTCAACATGGAGAGAACACATGTCAACTTGTCCTCGGGTTTCAACTATATCTGTCGTATGATCCAATGAGTGCCCATCAACCACTGAACCACCTTAACAGGATTGTCTTATCTCGATCAAAGAAAGTTTGTATCACCATGGCGACGCACTCTCTCAATCAGTGCCTTGGAAGGGGTAGCCGAAGGCCTGGGTATGGCCCTTACAATCCGGTGAAGGGCATGGTACATATGGGAGAAATAATTGGCCCCTCGACCCCTATCATCTTCCGACATCTCCTCCGAACTAGGGACATAGTCCTCATCATAGCTCCCCTCACGTGAGCCCAAACTCTCCTCACGATCACGTGTCCTCCTTGGCATGATTCCTTTCTGCACAAGCAACAAACAAGGTTACACCATTGAATATTTAGCTTAAACAAGTACGAATTAGACTTATGGGAAACGTATTCGCTAGAAAACTAAAAAACACTCTTTAGACAACCCTAGGGCATCCTAGAACCGGCTAAACGTAGGTTTTGATACCACTGTTGTAATACCCCCAACCCAGATGTCACAAATTGGGCCTCAAGCCCAATCCAAAACCTTAAAATCTTGCAACTAGATTTAGCCCAACACATTCATTTCTGAAAATCCATTAAGTTTAAATATTTGACATAAATGAGTAGTTAAAACGTTATATGGGAGCTCAATTTAAAATACATAATTAACAACATTCGACTCATGAATTAAAATCCAAAATTAGAGTTACAAAACAACATAGGTTCTTACAAAGACAAAGCACAAATAATATAAGTATTGTACTCGAACAATAAGTCATTGCTGAGGTCCTACTCCGATGGTGCTCCATCGATGCACGCCAACCTACTAACACGCGAACGGAAACAACAATTCTGAACGCTGAGCTAACAAAGCTCAGTGGATACACTTCCACTCAAACATGTTTCATGCAAATCATAAATAAGAGCATGTAGCTAAAGAATGATACATGGCAATATAATACATATGGCGCTACCTCTAGCCGTCTAAACACATAGCAAACAAACAATGCAAAAATCTCACACACCATATAAGCACCATACCAACAAACCTGGAGTGAGGCTCGATGTCACACAGCCTCAAGAACGTACACTCAGAGTGAGGCTCGGTGTCACACAACCTCGAGAATGTACACTCATACTCAGAATCTCTCATCGAGTATCATCGGATGAGGCCCAGTGTCACACAACCTTGGGAACGTACATTCAGGAGCTTACCTCTTAGTGTTGCAACACTCTCACTGGGTATCCGAATCCCACCAATCAAAGTGACCCAACTACACAAGTGCCCTTATTTGGCACGTAACAACACACGACCCACAAAGGATCCCTATGGTTGCTATTACAACAAGTCACACAATATTTACCAAGTTATTACTCATTATGCTCGTATATGAAGTTAAACTCTCGGTTCCTCAATTTTAATATTCATTTTACCACATTAGAAGCCCATTAGGCCTTGGTCCTCGAATTATAGGTCCTCCAAACTCAAAACGTAATTTTCAAGCAGATTATCCAGCGAGTACTGATACCCGCTTAAGAGTACTGATGCGCTCTAGTGGGTACCGATACCCACTAACGCGTATCAATACTCGACTTGCCTTATGGAGGTGTTTAACCAAAACCCCGTACCAATACACGGGGAAGTATACAGCTACACCATCGGTACCGATACTCTCCCAAGCATATCGATAGCCATTTTTGCTACAAGAATTTGGATGGAACAGGGGGTACTGATACCCCCATTAGGCATACTGATACTCCCTTTAAGAATGGCTCGTTTTCAGTCATTAAAACATAGGGTACCGATACGCGTTCAACCCGTATCGGTACTCGAACCCAGAATTTGTTTTCTGGAGTTCAAATTTCACCTCGCAAGCCTTCTAAACCCAAAGTTAAAACCATAAATCATATCTACAAGTTATGAAAGGTAGTTTAAGTGGTTTCCTATCAGTTTTATACCATTTTAACACCAAATTTGAATTTGACCATTAACGGGGTTTCAAGCTCTCAACCAACCAAAACATCAATCAAGCAACAAGAAATATAGTTTTATGATTTCCAAGAATACAGAGGAGTTAATAATGTACTAACCCTGATTCCTACAACAGAGAATGAAGCCCCTAGCTCGAGCTTCAAGCTTTCTTCTTCTCTTGCTCCTTGGAGGAGTTTCCAACTTCTTTCACTACAATCAAAGGTTTTAAAACGAGTTACAACACTGTTGGAACCTTAGGATATGAAAAAGGAAGAATCCTACAACAAAAAATGGAGTGGAATCTCTCATTCTCGCTCTTCCTCTCAACCCCCCCCCCACTAAACACTCACTTACCAACCTCTACCAAAACCCATCATTCTTATCTTAAATTGTAGATCATTGGGTGAATACCACAAAACTCTTGGCAACTAATCCGAAAAAAACACTAAAAATACGAAGATGCCACATTTCCTTGTGGGTGAAAGCTAGGAGATGAGAATGGAAGAAAGGTAGACAAAGGGACAAAGGGTGAGATCATCCCTCTTTTTTGCAAAGGAAATTAAAGGGATGCACTTTTTCATCTTCAAAAACAAGACAATTACCTTTATACCCTCCTTTCATCCTCTCAACCCATCTCCAAACCTTAAGCTCAAGCTCAAACATCAAAAAGCAAGCCCAAAAGGCTCTCATGAGAAAATCCAAAAGCCCAAAATTCGGCCCAAGACTAAGCTCACATCTTGGGTTAAGTCGACCCATGGATTTTGAAATTTGGGTCATTACAGTCGGGTTCTCATTTTAGATCTACCTGAGGGCTACGTCAAGGCGACCCCTTAAGCCCATACTTGTTATTATTCTGTGAGGAAGGCCTTTCGTCTATCCGAAATGCATCTAAGATTTTTGGTGCTCTCATTGGATGTAAAGTGGGGAGGTATGGTGTCCATCTCACCCATTTGCTCTTCGTCGATGACTATATACTTTTCGAGGATGCCTCTATTATGGGTGCTAACACTCTCAAGGAGTTGTTATCTACGTATGAGGTTGCCTCTAGACAACATGTCAATTTTTATAAGTTTTTACTTTATTTTGGGGCTAATGTGGATAATCAAACTCGATGTATTGTGGAAGGCCATTTCGGTGTTCAAATTTCTACAAATCTAGAAAAATACCTCGGCCTTCCAACCATGGTTGGTCGACAAAGAAATGAGGCTTTTGCAGGTCTCCTGATAAGGTGAATCAATATGTTGGGGGTTAGAGTTCTCGATTCTTATCTATGGGAGGTAAAGATGTCTTTATTAAGTCGGTTTTACAAGCCACTCTAGTTTATGCAATGCAATGCTTCTTATTCCCTTTGGCTCTTTACCGGGATTTGGAATCCATTTTTAATAAGTTATGGTGGCGTAATAACAGTACAGGAAAAGGGATTCATTGGCCCAATCGGCAATATCTTTGCTTACCCAAATCTATGGGTGGCATGGGTTATCATAATCTAGCAAAGTTTAACATGGTCTTCCTTGTTAAGCAAGGCTGGCCTATCATTTCTAAGCATGATTGTCTACTCAATAGAGTACTAAAAGGGCATTATTTCCCTCATTCATCATTTATGAAAGCTGAGTTATGCTTTTACCTTCATTATACCTGGAGAAACATCTGATGTACCCGTGGCCTATTGGAGCAAGGTGTTGGGTGGAAAGTTGGTGATGGTACCTCGATTAATATTTGGGATGATCCCTAAATTCCAAATTCTTCAAATAGAAGAGTTCAAACTAAAGACATCAACATTATGTACACAAAGGTCTCCGGTCTAATTGATGAGCAATCTAATACCTAGAAGATATCTACAATTCTATCTATCTTTTCAGATGATCAAGCTGAAAAGATCATTTGCATCTTGTTACCAGCTTCAGTTCAACCTGATTCGTATTATTGGATAATGATAAATCAAGTGTTTATTCAGTTAAAAGTGGATATCGTTACTTAACCGATTCTCCCCATGCATCCAGTAATGCTCTTAAGGTATGTGGCTCTATATGGTCCCTCCCTTTGCCTCCTAAGGTACAAATTACTTGTTGACATTTCTATAAGAACTACCTCCCTACTGCAATTAACCTCATTAGTTGAAGACTAAATGTTTCCCCCCATGTGCAAGTTTTATGACTCTAAACCAGAAATTGTGTCTCACCTTGTTCGAGAATGCAAGTTTTCCAAGAAGGTTTTTACTAAGCTCCACCTTGATCTATCTTTGATACTTGTACAACAACACTGGTTACAATGACTATCTAATCTCTCCGAGATCTTTTCAAAATCCCATGGAAAAGTTTTTGCTTTTACAATATGGGCTTTATGGTTCTACCGTAATAGGAAGCTCCATGAAAACCATACTCAATCCTCAATCGAGCTAGCTCAATTCATTCATGGGTATATTATGGAAATTGAAGCTAGTAGTCTGACTCAGGGTTTGCAACATCGTGTTTCTATCGGTCATTGGCAGCCCCCTTTTAATGATACAGTAAAGACTAATTTTGATGTAGGGTTCGACTCAACATCTAAAACCTCAATTTCAAGCATAATTATCAGAAACTCAGATGATCTTGTAATGGCTGCCAATTCTTATCCAAAAAATTATCCCTGACCCTGAAGTTGCAGGAGCTCGAGCCTGTGAGCAAGCGGTGGCCCTTACCAGTGAGCTAGGTTTCTAACAAGTCGTTATTGAAGGCGACGCCCAAACGATTATCTCTAAAACAACTTCTACAAAACATGACAAGTCCAGCATTAGTTCTATTATTCATAATGTTCACCAATTGAGCAGAGGTTTTGAAAGTTTATCTTTTAATTTTGTCTGACGTTCTCTAAACTCGGTTACCAACTCCCTTGCAAAGTTGGTTCGATCGTTCCCTCACGAATGGTGTTGATTGAGGAGGCTTCATCTGAAGTTGAAGAGTTAATCTCGATGGACCGCTGGTGGATAAATCCACCTGATTAACATCTTTGTTTTGAAGCTTCTTCGGAGAATTTCTTACCTTCTACTTTGATCCTTTTTTAATGTCATCTACACATCAATGTTTTATCTTCGCTCTATTCTCTCAGAGCTCGCCCTCAGATGACAATCGTTGATCGTCGTTGTCTTTCTTTTTATGGAAACCTCAAGTTCTCATTTGTTTTTGGTTTTTTATCTTTTCATTTTTTTTTTGCTAATAATATTTGGTAACGGGTTGGTCCTATAACCGGTTACCCATGAACCCTTTGGTTTCCTCTTTTCCCTTTAATTATCAACTTATTTGATTTCAAAAAAAAAATACTTGTCTTGTGATTATAATATTTCTTTTGAATGAAAAGAGAATAACTAAGTGACTAGCACAAAATTACATATGGTAAGGAGTAACCCAAGTCTCCCTATCAAGTAGTAGGTGGTTAGAAATCGGAGGAGCATCATTTGTGGATAAGTGAAAGTTGCTCTTATCAGCCAGCTTCCTCATTTGGTCAGCAAGTTTGTTGTATTCGCGAGAAATCCAAGATAAAGAGTTTATATAATTAGACAATACATTAATACATAAAATTTATTTTGGATGATCGACCTTAAATAATTATATTTCTAACGTAAATGTCAGGATTTAAACTCATACAAAATAAGATAACATAGTTTTCTTTGAGCACTCGACCAATTGAAGTGGAGTTGAGAATAAATCAAATTTAACATAACACAAGAAATCTTATAATTTAATGATTCATTGAGAGGCCAAAGTGCTATTAAGGGTTTAAAAAATATTAATTCCAATTTGAATTCGAAAATTGGATTCAGTTAATTTGTACTTAAATTATTTTGATCAGGTTATAAAAATAAAAACTCAGTAACATGATTAATCTAGTTTAATTTTGAACCGATTTAAACTTGTATTAAGTTGTATCTAATATGACCTAAATTTAAAATAATATGAACTCAACAAGTGTCCTACTGAAAAAGCGGATGATGTTCATTCTATGAAATACATGTTCAAATCGTTTTGTTCACAAAATGTATGCTTAATGAAAAGGCGGATGATGTTCATCTTATTATTCTAGATTTTTTTTATTTGAATTATTCTAGATTTGAGTAACTTAAAGTGGAGGATCACGTTTGAGATGTTCTCACATGTTTATGATTTATTTGCATTTTCGCAAACTAATAGGCAGTCCAAGAAAAAAGTCTACATGTGGTAGTTGAAGAGACAATCTACCTTTTAAAAATCTTAAACCCTCATATAACTCATGTATTTTTTTTTATATTTTCTACGGATGATTTAAGTTTACATCCTTAAATTTTTAATATAAATCTTTAACATAAAATTTTGTGTTCGTCTTTAGATACATGATTGTTGCTTCGGCCACTTGATTAATAAACATCCGGGAAAAAGATATTATTATTATTACTCTTACAAGTTAGTTCAATGGAAGAGTGCATTAGTCCTATAAAGATGCTTTGGAAATCAAGTCCGGATACAGGGCAATTCTTTAAATGCCTCATTACTCGGTGTACAAAAATCCAGGGGCCCTTGCAAGGCTTGCACTTTTGCCGTATTCGTCCCATAAAGAGAGTGAAAATTTGATGCTCAGGCAATGCGTCTTATTCAGAACTTACTTATATGATTAGACCTTACACTTTTGTCATTGATCCATCAGTTTTCATTTTTCAATGGCCCCTTATGCACTCTCCAAACCCATATGGGCCATGTTTATAATTTCACTTCTGCACCAATCACGGTCAAGTCTGGGTCAGTGACGCTGCTGTTGCTTCTTATGGTTCGGTTCAGTGACGCTGCTGTTGCTTCTTATGGTTCGGTTCAGTGACGTCATCAAATCCCGACGGGTCAACCCCAATCTTACTCTTCTAATTAAGAAAATCATTTTTTACTCTTGATTGTGCTTGTTGGAAATAAAGGGAGTTGGGTATGATTGATTTGTTGAATGATGATGGGTTCTGAGTTGAATAAGGTCTTAGTTTTGAGTTGTTGCATCATGCATGAATCGATGAAATTTTGAGTTATGAAGTTGTTTTGAGCTTCCATCTGAAGAATGTGAGAGGGATAGGTGGAGGCATTTATCACGTGAATCCGATGCCACAATTCAAGCGGTGGTGCCGTGGTGGCGGTGGGTTAATAGTTCTGTTTGGTGCCTGAGAAAATTATATACGTCAGTTATTAAAAAAAAACAAATCAAAAGAGAAATATTCT
Source organism: Hibiscus trionum (assembly GCA_030270665.1). Classification (NCBI taxonomy): domain Eukaryota; kingdom Viridiplantae; phylum Streptophyta; class Magnoliopsida; order Malvales; family Malvaceae; genus Hibiscus; species Hibiscus trionum. The sequence continues at coordinate 10,917,114 of BSYR01000053.1, forward strand.
TAATTGGTTTTGGAAGTAAAAAAATAAAAAAATTGGATTAGTATCATTTCCGCACAAAGTAGCATCGACAATAGCCTCTGCAAGAAGGAAAATAGAGGAATTTAAAATTTTTGCACAATGATTTATAGTGGTTCAACTTTTAAATCGAGTTTACATCCATTATTTTAGTTTCTCACTAAAAAAATTTACAAATTCACTAATTTGTCTTTTTTTTCAAGAATAAGGAATAACCTTTACAAACCCTCAAAGCTTATACCCTAAAGCTTTGAGACACTTTCTTCCAAGAGAAAATACAAATAAGCAAACTAATGAAAAACCTCACAATGTTGATTTGTTTGCAGTATAATGCTCTCACCCAAAATTCTAAACATTTTAGCAATATTGACAATTTCGGCTCACAAGTGTTTTCTAAAAAGAATATGACAAAATTAAGTACAAAATAATTGATCTATACAAATAATGTTGTTGTTGGCTTTCTTGTTGTTCCAAGACTCCTTGAAGGTGTCTGTAATCCCTCTAATGAGCTTGTGGTCATTATTAGCCATTGGGGTTGGTTTGAGCCGTTGGGGACTTAATTTCTAGCATTAAATGCACTTTCAGTGTATGACGTACCGGTACTCGAGTCACCGTATCGATATCTGCTTTAAATAGAAAGAGTCGTTGGGCACATTTAAACAGAGAGTATCGGTACAGCCTAGCCAATACCGGTGCGAAGGTTGCTCAGTGAAAAATAAAACACTTCGAATATTGGTACAGGCTTAGCCGTACCGGTACGAGCAGTCGATCTTTTACTTTTAAGATATTTTAAAAATCCGTTCAAGCTAAAAACCTTTCAAATGTATTTTTCAAGTTTAATGGACTTTTAAATTATTTTTTCAATTTAGTTTAAGTCCAAAACATTTTTTATTTAATTTATATCAAAATTAATATCTCAACAATCTCCCCTTTTTGATATAACGAAACCCTTGAAAAGTTGTTTTTAAAATTTCTCCCTCTTAGAAAAATAATTCTTGAAAAAGATAATATTTTAGAAGAAAAATATTAAAGTTTTTCTTTTTTTGAAATTTAATTTTCTAATTTTTTCAAACATATCTCTTTCACTTTTTGTTATATAAAAATAATTCAAAACAAAGCTTGAAATCACACTTTAGTTGTAACGACTCAATTTTCTAATTAGTGAATCGGGTCTCGGACTTGGGTTATGGGTCTTTATTTTGGAAGTCTATGTAAAGATATTTAGGTTTGAGCCCATTGTATTAGGAGAAGGTTTTGAATTTTAAATAGGTGGAGGGTGGTTGAAAAAGGAGAAGAATATATTATGAAGAGAGAGAAAAAGAAAAAAAAAAGTGAAAAGTGAATGGTGGGAGAGAGAGAAGAGGAAATGAGAGAAAATTGAGGGACGAGTTTTGAAACTTTGATCTATCGAGATTTGGTCGTCTGTTGTCGACACCTCTGCCACCATTGTGTTCATCTCGTTGAGTCCAGTTTATCGGTACCAGCGGCGTCGCCATCGGAGGAGGTGGGAGCAAAGAAAATTTGAGTTTTAGAGTTGGGGTAGTTCGAGAGCTCAAAATGAGAAACTGAGGCCATCATCGAGTCCACCAACGTCAAGATAGCTGTGAAACCAAAATTGATTTTGATATAACATATAAACTTAAGGACCAATTTGTAAAACAATAAATTTTTAAGTATTCTTTAAAAGTCTCACCATTGACAAGTACTTTAAACAAAAGACAAGTTCTGAAAATAAATAAACTTTTCTAAGTCTTTTCCTATGTTTTCCAAGCCAAACTATACAAAAACGCCCAAGCATATCGATACCCCTAGGCGTATCGATACGGGCTTTTGCCACTGGAATTTTAATGGACTTAGCGTACCGATACAGTATTACCCCGTAACGATATGATATTCATCTGGGCAACTGTTTTAATAAAACTGTACCGATACGCTTTGCAACTGTATCGATACGATAAGCTTATCTTTGAAAAATCTTTGCATTTAATTTTTCGACTGTTACTTGTCAGTTGGTTGGTTTCCCAATTTTTAAAAGACCGTTATACCATACCGATACGCTTGGTATGCGTATCGATACGCTCTTTAAGAAAACCAAACTTGGGATTCCAGTGAGCAAAGACAGTATCGATACGGCCATCCGTACCGATACGCCCCTTAAAACCGTACCGGTATGCCTTCTATGCGTATTGATACGCTCTGTTTTCAGTCACAACGGCTTTTTCCTCTTTGATGCAGGTATCGATACACCCTCTACGAGTACCGATACGGTAGGCTGTAGAGCTGCATTTATTGCTGGAAAAATGCTCCCAATGGCTCTATTGATGATCTCAACTACCCAAACGGCTAGAAATCAATGCAAGGGTATAAAAACAAGCTTCAATTGACCAAGCAACAACTATTGAACCTACAAGCAACATCAAAGCAAAAATTCCAAACCCTAGTGCTCTTCATAGTCAAATTCTTGTACCCAACTCTTGTGATTTTATTGTTATCTTGTATTGTGAGTTTGGGGAGTTTGAAATTGTATTTGGGTAAACATTTATCCTTTGAGAGGAATTTTTAGAGTTTACCAAATCCATCTCTTTGTAAAAGTGAGTGGATTAAGCTTTGGGTAGAAAGCTTAATCAATTTGTAAGGTTACCTCCTCATCCAAGAAAAGGGGAAGAATTCAAGTAGTGAATTGGTTGAAAATCCTTAGTGGAAACTAAGGTAGTGGATGTAGAGTTCATTTGGAGAACTTGAACCACTCTAACCACTTGTGTCACTTTTTATTTTTCACTCATACCTCCTACCAAAATTTTAATTGCCAATTCACCCCCTCTTGGCCATTTGCAATTGTGTGATCAGCTCAACAATAGCTGAACTAGGCGTTCATCGTCGCCGTGCGACAAACGAAAACTGCCGCACGCGTCGTCACCTGCACGTGGGTGACGTCCGGCCGAGCAAGATGATATAACAGCTGGGCTCCAGCTGTTGGGCCGAGTCGAGTTGGCCTGCTGAGCCAGTCCATGCTGCAGGCCGAGCCGAGCCGTTAGCCGAGCCACCAACCGAGTTGATCGAGTCGTTGACCGAGCTGTTGACTTTTTTCATGGACTCTAACCAGGGGTTTCTCGATGTTTTGAATCTGTTGGCATAGTCCATTTCGCCAAATTCTAACCCAGTAAGTTGTTTTTACATGTTTGAATTTGTGGATTAGTTAGTATCGGGGGTTCATTAGTAATTGGGGTATTCGTATATTTATGAGGACTGTTCGGGCTCGAATAATGGATCAAAAGGAGCTCTTGAGAAGCTCGAGTAAGGATTTATCAATAATTGCTTAAGGTTAGTATACCTCGAACTCTTATTTCTTCATGAGCATCATAATTGTGATTGCTTTGCGTGTTAGTATTTGCAAAATATGAAGACGATGAATATGCATGTTTGCATATTGATAGTTTAAGACTTGATATCTATGAGATGCTTGATGATGTTATGAATATGATGAGACTCTAAGAGGCTTTAGAGACTGTGTAGGGTCGCTTTGAGATGCTCGTATGACTACTTGATGATTGTTTAATTGATTGATAACCATGATGTCTTGTGTGCTTGTTCGAATGGATTGACATAATTGGATGAGAAATATGCTTAAGGGATGAATACTCGATTAAATTATTATAAAATCAATAATTAATATTTATTGATTGAATACGTTAGTAAAAAAAACCCTATTGACTCTCATAAGCTTTAGAGATTGAGTGAAGCATTGTAAAATCGTAATTCAAGGAAATGGTGCAAACTCGTGAATAGGGTATCGGTACGAGCTTTGGTTGTACCGGTACGTTATTAGGGGTCGTATCGATACGGGTTGACCCGTATCGGTACTTGTGAAAATCTAGGATTTCTAGTAATCAATATCAGTATCGGTACGCGTATGAGTACTAGTACCTAGGGGTACCGTACCAATACATGCGTTCGAGTATCGGTACCCATTGAATGGAATAATCTATAATGCTAATAAATATAGAAATTAACGTGGGATGTTAATGAGATAATATGGATTAATAAGATAATTAATGAGGATGATTAATGTACTCTTTCATAATGTATTAACAAGTTGGTAAACTTAATTGAGTGACTTGATAATTGATATAAACCACAGAGTTATGGTACTTTGCTAGTGTTGTGTGTTGTATGGTAATTGTGTCAATGCTATGTGCGGTTTGGACACTTGGTTGGTTGAGTCACCTTTGATTGATGGGATCCATATACCTATAGAACACCATGGTTAGAGATATCGAATGTACGTTCCCAACGATGTGTGACATCGGGCCTCATTCGATGATACACGAAGAGAGATGTCGAATATAGGTGTACGTTCCCGAGGTTCTGTGACACCAAGCCTCACCCAGAGAGAGTGTATGTTCATGAGGCTGTATGACACCGGGTCTCACTCAAAGTGTACATTCCTAAGGCTGTGTGACAGCGGGCCTCACTCTAGGTTTGTGGTTATGGATTTGTGTTCTTTCGCTAGGATGATATGGTGAGATCCCGAGTTTGGTTGGGCCTTATGTGCCATGTATGATGTTTTTCTTTGATGAGAGCATGTGTTTAGGCGACTAGTGGTAGCGCCACATGTTTATTTATCTCTTCTTATTGCTCGTACTAGCTTGCGTGCTTATGTTTATGATTAGCATGAAGTATAGGAGAGTAGATGTGTACCACTGAGCTTTGTAAGCTCGGCACTCGGAATCGTTATTTCTATGCCTAGGTTGATTGTTGGATCATGGGATCGAGGCACACTATCGGTACAAGATTCTAGCATGTGGTGATCTCTAGAGTACAATACTTGTGTTTAGTGGGCTATGTATTCATAGGACCTTATGTGGTGGAGTTTATAATTCTTATTTTTGAAATTATATTAATCAAGTCAAATGTTTAAATGTTTAAAATTAAAGTGGAACTCCTTTGTAACGATTTAAATTGTTCATCTATGTTTTCAACTATTGGATTTAATGTTTTCGGAAAATACCTTGTTTGGGCTAAAACGAGTTGAGAATTTTTATGGAAACAAGTTGGGCTTAAGGCCCAAATGTGACATCCGAGTTTAGGGTGTGACATTAGTTCATAATAAAAATGGAGAAAAGACCAAAAAAATTAACATGAAAGATATAAAAAAGATTCACTCCCCCTAAATCAAGCATCAAAATAATAATTAGTCCAAAACATTCAAGACAAATAATATTTAATTTCAAATAAATGATAAAATAAAAATAAAGCAATTCAATTAAACATGCCATAAAATATGAATTTGAATTATAAGCATACAAGGCATGGCAAAAAATAGACAAAATTGTCCTTTTTTACTGTGCGTACCGGTACGGTATAGGCGGTACTGATACCGGTTGTGCGATTTGGTGAAAATTGCAGCAAAAACAACTCTAGAGGCCTTTTAACTTAGTTTAAAGTTCATACAAAGGCTCTATTGAGTCCTAAATATACATTTAGATCATTTTTGCTACAAACAATCAACATGATTCTCATAATACAACATTGAAATCAAATCAAGCAAGAATTTCACCACGATCAACCAAATATTACAAGTTTAAGGCCAAAAGCATAGAAATGGGCATATTAGGCCAAATACATGTAACTCATGCAATTGAGACTCCCCTTATCTATATGCAATTAAGCACCACATGAAGTCATACAAACATGCTTAGATCATTGTGAAAATTAGACATGGAAATCATGATCAATCAATTACATGAAAAAAAATTCCACTTAAGCCAAGGTAGGATGTTAAACCTCACCCTCTTCAAGTGTCATTTTCCCTTGTGTGTCAAGAGCTCCAAAAATGTAACTTTGGCCATCAATGCTCAAGCACACCTACAAAAAGACAATCAAGTATATTTTGGTATCCAAATTGCTTTGGATTCATTGGCATTTTTCCTAAAAATTTAGTCCCCTTTAGAATTCATTTTTTAATGTCTTCTATTTTCTTTGAAGAGATGAGTCATTTTGGGACCCAAATATTCTTAATCATTTTCCATTATAAAAATTTGTTTTGGAGTTTCCGCCTTTTCACATTTTTAAAAATCTTTGTTAAACAAACTCTTTTTAAGATTATCAATTTCTTTTTGACGATCCTTTTGAACTTTTAGAAGCAAGTTTTGTAAATTCAAGTTCTTTTGTTCAAAATCTTTAAACCTTGCTTTAAGTTTAAATTTGGTTTTAGAAAGAAATTCATTTTCAATTTTAAATTTTGAAATCAACTTCTTGTTTTTCAAAATAAAAGCCTTGAATTATAAAACTAATTCTTCATAGGCTTCTTGTATGTAACACCCGGCAAAATAATAATAATAATAATAATAATAATAATAATAATAATAATAATAATAATAATAATAAAGGGAAATGAAGGTGAGGGTGTGGAGGCTCGAACCATTGAGCCAAGGCTCATTACTGATATTGCCTCCCTCTTTTACTCTTTAAGGTTAACGTGAAATCGTTTTATATCTGCATTTAATTAAAAACGCGTTCGTTCACCTACCCATTTTAACTCTGCCAGCCGTCTCTTCGAATCCACAAAGAAAATTCCCCCTCTCCCCGTATCACCAGCGAACCAGCGGCTGCCCCACCGCCGCTCCGTGGCGTACACCGTCACCACCACCATGCGCGTCTCACTTCTCCGAACCACCAGTCGCAGGTCACATGCGTAGTCGCGTCGTCGTTCGCCCGAGAGAGCCAATCAAAGCTTCGTCGAATCCATAGCACCGCCTCTTTGTTTTCCTTAGTTTCCGACCATCCTCGACATCCGTTCGAGGAACGGCCGTCGATTCTCGGCTCCCCTTGTCAAGCCGGTCAAAACCCACTCGACCAATCATCGTTCCGACGCCGGGAAGGGTTTCATCAGAGCTTCGAGTTTTCCAACCATTTCGAACCTATAAGGTGAGATCCGGCTTGTTTCACGTTATTAATGTATGGGTTGAAATCGTGGTTTAACGATCTATGTTTTTCTGGCAGAATCGCGTACGTTGAGCTCTCCGACGAGTTTTCCGGTAACCGTCTGGTGACGCTCGATTTTCCAAGGGTAAGAACCGGTATGAACTGGCCAGCCCATGTAGCCCGAACCGACCCATCTCTGACCCGAGACTGTTTCAACTCGCTGAGTCAACTCGTCCGAGTTAACTTAGTGAGTTAACTCACCAAGTCAACTCAATTGACCTCCTGTTGGCTGCTGATGTCATCATGATGTCAGCGTTGACTCTGACTCCGTTGAATGTTTACTTGCTGACGTCAGCGTTGACCTGCTGACGTCAGAGTTGACTTTGACAAAAAAGTCAAAATTTCCGAAAAAGCCCTATTTTATGTTTTTCGACGTCTTAAGTCTGTTTTTTGGGCCTGTTTTGCGAAATTCCGACTCTAAGACCCTAGAATCCGACCTTAAACCCAAATCATGCATATGTACTTAATTATTTAATTCAGATAATAGTAAAACGAATAAGTGACTAAAATAGTGTATTAATTGTGTAAAGGTACTCGAGACGCATGTGACCACTCTTTAGCTCAGCCTAGCTCCTCTTGATCCGCTCACCCTCACGCTTCAGTGAATATCAGTATGAATTTAAACTCTATGTATAAGAACAAGTTTAGCACTTAATTCACATTATGACCGTTACTCTTTCATGATCTAGGATCCGAACCTGTATCCGAGCATACTGAGTCAGGTGTCTGTTAGACCCATCTCCGACCAGATTTTGAGGTGTGTTCCATGTGTGCTATATTCTATTGAATAGATTGTATGATGACTACATATTAGTAAACAATCTAACGATTTAATCATGAACAATGCTATGTTTGATGAATATTTCAATTGTTATTGAGATTGCATCACTACGTTAGAAAATGAGATGAAATGATGAACTGGATATATGATGACATTCTCTGCCTACCTGATGTATGTCTGCTCAATCTGTATACTTGGTATGTGATTGCTTGATCTGTGATGGTATTGCCTGGTTGTTTGATGAATTTGATAGCATGACCTGTTAGCTTGACCTATGATGGTACAATCTGTTTGCATGATGAATGATGAAAATGCCTGCTCTGCTCAATGGTATGCCCATTTATCTGTCAAAAGCATGAATCTTTCGTTTCTGATACTCTAAATAGAATATGTCTGTCACATGTATTCTGTTACTCATGTCTGGAATCTGAACATCGATTACTATCTGGGGTATACTGTTGGGTTATGTTATGAAGTCTCTATTGGTACAGCCCTGATCCAGCTGGTAAATCCTTATGGACTCAAGGTCTCCCCTTGAGTAGGTTCCGATGCTTTAGCATGGGTAAATCCTTATGGACCTAAGGCATTCCCTTAGGTGGCACCTATGCCCATCGGGCCTAGGGTAAATCCCTATGGATGCAGTTCTGGGGGACTGCATTTGGTGTAAAGTTGAAGGGTAGCCACTAGTAAACCCTTGCATGCACTCGAGCATTGTATTGAACTGTTATATGTTCTTATGATATGACTGATATGTATTTATGGTTGTTTGATTTGCACTTATTGGAACACACTAAGCTCCCTAGCTCATGCCCTTCTCTTCTCCCCTTTCAAATACTTGTGATAGGCTACCCTTTTGGACCCGACAATTGGAGGATCGACACATTTAGCATTTAGTTTGTTGTAATGTTTTTATCTTCCAAATTGTCTATATTTGGGTGACTTATGCCTATATTTTGATACGACTTATCTTTTGGTTTTGCCGGATGTTGGCTTTAGTTTATAACCAAACACTTTATGCTTTCATATCATATATTTTGTAACCACATGTTACTAAACTAATACTTACTGTTTTGGGATGGATTTGAAAGCAATACTGATAGATTTTATAATCGTTCCGAGAATAGTAATGATATATATATATATATATATCTTCGTTAACAGGTTTTAAGGTATGGTTCGTAAATCTCCCGTAGAGGGAACTAAATCAGTTTTGATATTTTGACTGAGATATTTCACAAGAAGTTTGATTATAGGTTGTGACCGCCCAGAGTTTGGTGAAACGCATAAGCGAGTCCGGGTGGTTACATTGTATCTCATCAAAAGTAAAAGAATTTAAATTGGATAAGTTAGAAGTTACCTCTTCATCTTGGATGGCCATAAGAAAAAGGTTGACTACCTCATCAACAATGGCGGAGTCTTCCTCATCACTCTGGGTAGCGTTGAATGCATTCTTCTTTGATCTCTTCTTCTTTATCCTTGGGTAATTGTATTTGACATGCCCAGGCTTTTTGCACTCGTAGCACACAATGGAGTCATTTCTCCTCCTTGATTCATGCTTTGATTCTTCTTTCTCACACTTCATGAATTGCTTGAGTTTCTTGAAGCGTTTGGCCATCTCTTCATCTTTACTCTCTTCTTCACTCGATGTTTCTTCTTGAAAGCTTGATGAGGTCTTGAATGAAAAATTCTTCTTCTTCTCTTATTTCTTCTTTTCTTCTCTCCCTTTTGACATCAACTCATGGGTTAGCAAGGAACTGATGAGATCGTTAAGCTTGAGCGTCTTCAAGTTCTTTGCTTCGATGATCGTCGTCTTCTTGGATTCTCATGATTCAGGAAATGAGTAAATCAACTTCCGAACTAGCTTGTCTTCCAAAATCACTTCTCCATATCCTTTGAGTCCATTCATAATGGTGGAGAATCGATCAGACATAGCTTTGATGTCTTTTGTTGGGTTCATCTTGAAGTTCTCGTACTCAAGGTTGAGAACTCCAATCTTGGTCTCATTTACTTTGTTGGTTCCTTCATGAGAAACTTCAAGCTTCTCCCATATTTCCTTGAAGTTTGAACAAGATGAGACCCTTCCGTATTTATTGGGACCAAGTACACAAAAGAGAATGTGCACGGCCTTGGCATTTGATTGGAATCTCTAGTTCTCCACTTCATTCTAATCTACCATCTCAGAAGTTGGAGTAGTGTAGCCTTCCATGATGCTAATCCATGCCCCAAGATCACTAGCTTGAATGAATAGCTTCATCATATTCTTCCAACAAGAATACTAAGCTCCTTTGAATAACGGTGGCTTGTTGATCGGTTGAGAGCCCTCAAGATAGTATACACCGAAAGTGGAGACCATTGCTTTTGTTGATGTGGAAATGACTTGAGCACTTAAAGGATCAACTCTAGTTTGTTAATCTGATGATAGAGACCTCGCTTTGATACCAATTGTTGGGCTCGAATTTTTCAACTGAATATTGTCGATAGGGGGTGAATTGGCTTTGCAATGAAAGTGGTGGAAGCAATGGAAATTAAAACTTTTGCACAAGGATTTATAGTGGTTCGACTTCTAAACCAAGTCTACATCCACTACCTTAGCTCCCCACTAAGGATGTTTCCACAAATCCACTAATTTGTCTTTCTTTTTCAAGGATAAGGAGTAACATTTACAAGCCCTCAAAGCTTATACCCCAAAGCTTTGAGACACTCTAGAAAGTACAAATAAGTAAACTGATGAAAAACCTCACAAGGCTGATTTGTTTGCACTCTAAAGCTCTCACCCAAAATCGTAAACACTTGAGCAATATTGATAATTTTGGCTCACAAGTGTTTTCTACAAAGAATATGACAAAATTAAGTATAAAATGATTTCTCTATACAAAGAATGTTGTTCTTGGCTTTCTTGTTGTTCCAAGAGTCCTTGAAGGTGTCTTTTAATCTCTCTAATAAGCTTGTGGCCATTACTAGCCATTGGAGACTTAATTTCCAGTATTTAAATACACTTCTAGTGTAGGACATACTGGTACTCATGTCACCGTATCGGTAACTACTCTAAATAGAAAGAGCCGTTGGGCACATTTGAACAGAGTGTACCAGTATACGACACTTGCATATCGATAAAGTACCTAGCGTATCGGTACGACCTAGCCAGTACCGGTACAAAGGTTGCTCACTGGAAAATAAAACACTTCGAGTATCGGTACATGCTTAGTCGTACCGGTACGAGAACTCGAGTTTTGACTTTAAAGACATTTTAAAAATTTGTTCAAGTCAAAAATCTTTTCAAAAACCTTTCAAATATATTTTCAAGTTTAATGGACTTTTAAATTATTTTTGAAATTTAGTTTAATTCCAAAATGTTTTTTATTTAAGATATATCAAAATCAATATCTCAACAATATTGTAATTATCTTTACTATCAAAATCTTGGTTGTGATTTTTTAAAATTTTCAAGGTTAGTTTGTGTTTCCTTCACTATATGGGTAGATTTCAAAATGACTTTGTTGTGTTTTGGCTTGGTATTTGAGCATCCATGCTTTTATTTTTATGCATTAAATTTTTTATTGTTCTTGTACTACCAATACAATGGTTTGTTACTGTTTTGAAGTATTATTTCTTTTCTTTCAATTATTAATAAATAATCAAACTTATTGTGTGTAAAAATCTTTACGGTCAAATTATGTACAAAAAAATATTTGTCTTCTTCAAAAGATATTCATTCAATTGAAAATTGTTCTAATTCTAATTTTAAAAAATAATGTTAGATACATATTAGGGAAATTTTTAAAGCATATAAATATTAAATTTATTCAATTATGAATTTTTGTTTGCGATAGTTATGATGATTCAATGTTTCTTTTCGATGTTATTTTATTGTCCAATTTGTTTTAAGATTTCTTCTTAATATCACCTAAGACTCGTAATTTTAGTCTCTTAATAGCCTAACACAGAAACAAGATAAAGGAAACTCGAACCCAGAGTAATTTCTATGCACTGATGCTAAGGGCAAAATATGACTTTGCCGAGCATCACCGTCGAGGGCCATCAGTTGCCGAAATCTAGGCACACACCATCAAACCCTTAGGAAAAATTCTGGTCACATATACGAGACAATCTGGGCTCTGGCATGCGCTATACCGATGGAAAGACCCAACCTCCAAACAGACCAAGGGTCAGAGTAAAAAAGCAGAGAAAATACTCACCTTGACCCATCGGAACTCATCCCGGAATAGAGCGAAAAAACTCAAAAACCCCTTCTCTTGTCCAAACCGCGACCACCTTTCGCCGAACCACAGACCAAAGACTCTAGCAAAGTCCGACGATGTCTCTCGGAAGGGGAAATCCACGAAACCGAGACTAGGATTGAGCAACACATTACTGAAAATTGAGAACCGGGGATGAGAAACGGAGAGAACGGGAGACCTAGGGTTGGTGATTTTCATTTTTTTTTTTTTGTATGCTGGTCATTTTTCTTTTCAAACCGCTACTTCCCATGTGAGTTGCATTCTCCAAGCCATTGCCATTTTCACAAACTCCACAACACAGATTTGCCCATACCCCTCAATCATATATTTTACTTTTCTTTGCTCCCTTTTCAACACCCTGTGTTTGACAATTCACAGGCTACACAAAATATAATTTCACTTGCATTTATTTATTCGAATCTGCGGTTTTTGTTTCCATTGGCAGTAAGTAAGGTAAGGCTACACAACTTTTGTGGTGTTCCTTTGAAAATTCGGGCTTATAAGGTAAATTTTTATCTGCAGTAAGGTTTTTCTCAGATTCCTTGTGGCGTGTGTTTCAGGCAAATTTATACATTGCCCACTTTATTCTTCACCCCAAGGAATCTTAGCTTTGTGAATCGCAGTAAAAGTGAAGCTTATCCAAGGCTCCTTTAGAAAAATAGGCTTTGTAATTTGACGGTCTCTTCTTTTTCTCTGACATACTTTTTTCAGATTTGGTCTGAATTTCAAGCGAAACCCAAGATTTTATGTGAATATCAAGCAAAAGATGACATGTTTCAGTGGATTAGGGATTGGTTTAAGCTTGGTTTTGGGTTGTCTTCTACTAGCTCTTGTTGCTGAGCTTTACTACTTGCTTTGGTGGAAGAAGAGATTAATTGGCAGCTCACATGTTGAAGATGATTACACCAAATATGCAAAGGAACTCATTCAGCTCTTCTGCTGGAAGAAATCTGCTTCTTCTTTGCATGCATCTAGCATTACAAACAACAACATTCAAGATTTGGTCAAAAACCAAGCCATGAATGGCGTTGTCGGGTCAAGCAAGGATTTGGTGCTGAAGGGCTACGGTGAATCAGAGCTGATGAGACTTCACAACCAAGATTCCTGTTCACAATCAAGGAGGAAACAAAGGAAGATCTTATTTTAGTCGTCGACACTCCAACGGCTTCTCCAAAGTTGAAGTTCTTAAGAGATGCAGAAGAGAAACTCCTGAGAAGAATGGTGCTTGATGCTGAGATAAAAGTGCCTAGAAATGGAGGTCATATTCATTGTGGATAAGAACATGGAACCTTCTTCTCAGATACTGCCATTGCCTTGTTGTTCTTCTCAGATACTGCCATTGCCTTGTTGTTCTTCTCAGATACTGCCATTGCCTTCTTGTCCTGCTACATTTCATCTACCATTGCCTTCTTCCAGTTTAAAACCTTTTCAGAAAGGGTAGATTAACCATGGTCCATGACCAATCCTGTTTGTTATGCAAAGTAAGCAAACCTGGTTTGACCTACCACCCCTTCATGTGTTTCCAGTTAACCATTGTCTGAAAGGGATCACAAATCTCAATGCTCTTGGTAGTTTGTAGGCAGGCATTGTTAAGACATGTTTTTAAGTGGTAATAATGTAGAAATGGCTTACAGCTAACCCTTTTTGTTCCGATTCAAAACAGTTGAAAGTTATGCATAAAACTGTCTTCCTTTTCCACGCCTGATACGATTTTACAGTAGTTTCTCGAAAATTTTGCCTTTTAATTGTCAATCAAAAGATAACAAACACTCGTGGGAAACTAAAGCTTTCCCTCCAAATGTGAAGCGCTCTGCTGTGTCGTTCTACTATATATATAGCTTTATCAAAAGCTTTCCCTTCAATCATCAATTTACTTGTTTTACGTTTAATTTTGAAGTAAGTATGATTTTTAATCTTAAATTAATGAATAAACGAGTTTAAGAATATGTTTATTTTTTCCCAAATCTAAGATATTTAGTTTTGAATAACCTGTACTAAAATTATTTCAAAATTTCAATAGGCGACATTTACATTAAAGGAGGAGGGACATTTACAAAAGGTGACAAAGGTTACAAGCAGAGACAGTATTGAGGTTTTACATAACGGGTAAACTACATCTAAGGTCACTTAATTATGAATTTAGTACTAAATATGTCACTTAACTATGAGTTTAGTAAAAAAAAAAATTACAAACAAGTCACCCAATTAACATATTGTTACAAAAGAGTCACTTTTCTTCTAATGTGGCATGGTATAATAACATTTTTAGCCCCAAAATTTGTACAGTCTATCAGTTTCATCCTAATTCGAAATAATTCAATAAATTTAACTCTTAATATTTAAAAAATTCTTCATTTTAATCTTTATTATTCTCCTAAATTGCGTGTTCTTATCTCAAAAATTTATATTACTTTCTTGTTACTTTTATGGTATTATAACAATTTAACAATAATTTGTTGTTGCTTTATAACATAATGCAGTTATAGAATTATTGATTTGATCTAATAGACTCGCTTGCTTTCACAATATCATAAAAAAGACTAAATTGATGAAAATTTTGATATAAAAAATTTTAAGTTTATTGAATTATTTTGAATTAAGAAAAAATTAATAGAAGAAATAAGTTTTGATGACTAAAACTATTAACTATTATTATACCAAAGAAAAGTAATTTGTTTGTAAACGTGGTGACATGTCTATAACAATATGTTAATCGAATGATTTATTTGTAACAATATGTTAATTGAGTGACATGTTAGTAATTTTTAAAGAATAAATGGCTCATTTATAATAAAACATATAATTAAATAACCTTTAGTATCCTTATCTAAACAAAAAGAAATGTTTGCACATCCCCTTGTGTCCTGTTGGCAAAGGTAGATGTTTATCATCCCTTGAGTCCCGGGTTCGAGCACCAGTAATGGCATGTTGTGTTGTGTGCCGTCTTTGAAAAGACTAAGAATGTTGAACAAATTCGACCGAAAGTTTGCCCCCCACTTTCACATCTCCATTCCTCTTTTCTAACATTTCTTTTTTTCCTTTTCAAAATTTGAATCCTTAAGTACATATCTCTGGGCTGAAAGTGATAAAACCTAAGCTCCAACGTATAGAAATTTTGAAATGGATAAAATAAGAGACAAGAATCATTGTGTTGAGGCAGGTGATAATATTTGGCAGATTGAACGAATTTCAAACATTAAAGTTTATTCTGCTCATCCCCTTGTGTCCTGGTGGCAAAGGTTGATGTTTATCATCCCTTGGGACCCGGGATCGAGCACCAATATTGCATGCTGTGTGTGCCTTCGTTGAAAAAGGCTAAAAGAAAGTTGAACAGATGCTACCCTTGCATCACACATTAAAGTTTATTCATACCAAACAAAAGTTATGGTTCAGAAACTCGGACTTTTATTATTTCTTTTTTTAAGAAACGTGACACTTGTATAAAACACCACATCATAATAAAAACAAAAATAATATATATAGTTAACAAAAACAATTTATAATTTTTGAAAATGACATTTATGACTGTTCTATACATATGTCATAGTTTTATTGGGTATTTATTGTGGATTTAATTCTAACGAGAATGAATGATGGGTAACAATTTAGTGGAGTAAATGAGTTGAGTTGAGAGAGTAGTACTGAGCTCGACTCAGTTTGTTAAGAATTCGAGTCGAGTTTGAGCTTGAGTAGTTTTCTAACGAGCTTAAATAATTTGAACTTGGCTCGTTAAGAACTCGAGTCGAGTTCAAGCTTGATTCGAGAGTTGACCGAGCTTTGACCGAGTCGAACTCGAGTAGCTCGCGATCTGCCTCGTCTCATTTAAAGCCCTTTAGGAAAAAAAAACTTTGATACACAAGTTGTGTAAACTTCAGTTTACACAAGCTTATTAATTTTAGGGTTTATGGTGTTAGTTTATGTAACCCCTCGTCCCGGTCTGGCCGGATGACCGGTCCGAGTGGGCCACACGGGGAAAACCGAAGCGAAACCCGTTAAGGTTCCCCCTCGGTTAGCAACCCTATTTTTTTTTCTTTCATTTTAATCTTGACTAGAGGAGTATTAAATCCTAAGTGATCACTACAGCGGAAAACATCCATAAGAGAAACACATTCGAACCTCAACCACACATTACAGTCCATTTTAAGCTTATAGGGCAGGTCGTATCGGTACACCAACTAGGGGTATCGATACGCCCTGACCAGGTCAACCCAGATGGTCAACTCCGGGAAGACCGTA
The DNA here is from genome assembly GCA_030270665.1 of Hibiscus trionum. Taxonomy (NCBI): domain Eukaryota; kingdom Viridiplantae; phylum Streptophyta; class Magnoliopsida; order Malvales; family Malvaceae; genus Hibiscus; species Hibiscus trionum. The sequence goes on from BSYR01000053.1 coordinate 10,933,368, forward strand.
TCGATACAGCCCTCGAGCCTATCGATACGCCCTTCTCGGTCAACTTTCCTTAGTCAACGAAGTAGGATCGTATCGATACGCGTAAACCCCGTATCGGTACGCCCTACTCATCCCCATCTCTCAAAATTCCAGTGAGTTGGGAGGGTATCGGTACCCCCAGGGTATCGATACGTCTGGCACTTCCTGAAATCCAGAGAGTTGGGACCGTATCGATACACCCCCGCACATCGATACGCCCAGCTAAAACTGTGGCCTTTGGGAAAGGTCGTATCGATACAGCCCTTGGGCGTATCGATACGCCCTGCACTGCAATTCCACCAATCTTAACTAAACGACCTCAAACATAACTCTAGATGCATTTTTGGACTCCCCCTATGCACATACAAACATTTAAGCAACATACAACAACAAAGGGAAGCAATCAAAACCACTAGCAAGGCATCCATACATGGCATTCATACAAAAGGGCAATTTTAGCATATATGGTCATACATTAAAGCTCAAAAGGGTCAAAAGCCACAAGTTAACACATATGAGGTTTTCACCCACCCACAAGGCAACCTATACACCTAAAGCATGCCATCACACACAAACATTCATCAAGGCATATCATGCTTTACAAACCAAAGTCAATCCAAAACATCAACACATAAATGAGTCATACATAGCTCATACGAAACACCCTTGCCACATTGCTAAACTACTACATAATTGTTAACCGTACTTGAGCCACAAAAACTTGGAAAGCCCTTCTTGCCTTGCTCCGAGCTAACAACACGCTAATGATCTGCATTGTTGAAAATGAGAGCGTAAGCTATAAGCTTAGTGAGGATGCTCTAAAACCGAAAACATCAACAATGCGGGGTTCAAGCATGTATTCCCTAATTCTCATTTCTATCATGCATAGGTAAAGTGACAAGTAGACCTAGCTAGTCTTTCAAGAGGCATAATATGGCATCTTACATCATACTAAGCTCAAACATCACATATCAATGTCATGCAACACAAGTATAAGATCAAATTCAATTGGCCACTATTAGTTTACCCGGATGTGCGGATTAAATCTCAACAATCACTTTACCTCGGTGGGATTACACTCATCACCGGACCTTGCATGGGCGGGATTCCACTCATCACCACATGCCCTACGGATGGGATTCCACTCATCATCTCGTAGAATATATAAAAGCTTCCGGTGGAATATTACATCACCGTACTCCTCCTTGATGACTTAACGACATCAAGGCCACGTACGTTTTGACTCAATTTGTGTGCGCACTAATCCTAATGATCGATCATTTACACCCGGTAAGTTAATTAGTGTCAATTTTCATTTACCACATCACATATCCATCAACCACATCTCATGCTCATCACATATACATATCATGATATACATGTGCAAAACAACCACATATCACAAGAGCATAATAGGCAACCACAATAGCATATAATGGAAATCAATGGCTAAATTAACAACTTGAATTCACATAGAAATGGCCTACCAAGCACATTTCAACTCACACACTACACACACTCGAACCAAACTTTAAAACACATTTAAAGTCACTCACCACCCTTCCTTAGCAACCAAAGCAAGCCTCCTACAAGCCCGGATTCGATCCCGATGCCTCTTCAACGCCTTCTCTTGCTTCTAGCCAAATCAAAAACACATCCATTATTCCCAAACAATGCTAAAATTCAGTCAACACTCAACTCTTGTACTCAAACCAACTTCAACAAATTTTCAATCCAAATAGTCACCCAAAGGTACCCATTTTCGTGCTCCATCAAACCCTAGCTGAAAATTCCATTTTCAATCATCCAATGGCCCTCAAATGGTCCCAAAACATCCTCCTAACATACATAAACCATCAGCCCTCTAATTTTAACCTAAAACCCACCAAAAACCAAGTTTTAGACATCTCAAAAATTGCTTCAAGAACCCATTTCGGGTTTTCACCAAAACCCAACCATTTTAACATATTATGTTCATTATAAGGTAAATAAACTAAAACCCAACATTACATTTCAAAAAAATCTTGAAAATCTCCATAAAAACTCAAACTTTCACTAAACCCTAACTTTTCAAAAGTGGGTAGTTTTAAAATCTGTGACCATGAATAGATAGAGGATGAAGAGAAGAGTTAGAAAATGTTTTTACCTCTCAAAATGGCCTTGAAATGGAGTTGAAAATCAATGGAATAGTGAATTTTGAGTTGGGAGAGCTTGAAAGGGGATTTTGGTTCTTTTCACGTTGGAAAGAGGGGAGAGGGGAGGGAAGATGACAACTTTTTAAAAGTTGTCTTGCTTTTAAAATTCTTTTGGGTCAAATCACCACCTTGGTCCCTCCCCCTTTTTATTAAATTTCAATTAACTCAAGTCAAGGTCAATAAATGATTTAATTTAATTTCTCCGACTCAGACCTCTAACCCGACTAATTCCTAACCCCAAAACACGGGTGTTACAACTCTCTCCCACTTAAGGAATTTCGTCCCCGAAATTACCTGACCGAAAGAGATACGGAAACTGCTTTTCCATATCCTCCTTCCTCTCCCAACTGGCCTCATCCACACCTCGATGTTGCCACCGTACCTTTACTAACTCAATTGATCTACCCCGCAACACCTTACTGTCAGAAGCTGAGATCTCAAATGGCTCTTCCTCATAAGTCAAATCCGGATTCAGTTCAATCTCCTCTACGGGCATAACATGTGATGGATCGGACCTATACTTACGGAGCATCGAAACATGGAACACATCGTGTATCTTCTCTAGCTCGGATGGCAACCGCAACTGATAAGCAACCGGACCAACCCTCTTCACAATCTCATATGGTCCTATGTATCTCGGACTCAACTTCCCTTTTCGGCCGAATCTCATCACTTTCTTCCACGGAGACACTTTCAAGAATACCTTCTCACCCATTGAGAACTCAACTTCCTTCCTCTTCAAATCGGCATAAGACTTCGGCCTATCCGAAGCAGCCTTCAATCGATCACAAATCAATTTTACCTTGTCGGTTGTCCCCTTGAGCAAATCTGGCATAGGTAACAACCTTTGTCCCACTTCGGCCCAACAAACTGGAGTTCTACACTTTCGGCCATACAAGGCCTCATACGGAGCCATCTGAATGCTCGACTGAAAGCTATTATTGTAAGCAAACTCTACTAGAGGCAAGTGCTTCTCCCACGTACCCTGAAAATCTATGATGCAACAACGCAACATATCCTCTAAGATCTGAATAACCCTTTCTGACTGACCATCTGACTGAGGGTGATAAGACGTGCTGAAGTTCAATCGGGTACCCAAAGCCGTATGCAGACACTCCCAAAATCGAGAAGTAAACCGCGGATCCCTATCTGACACAATGGACTTCGGCACACCATGTAGTCTAACAATCTCACCAATGTACAAATCGGCCAATCTATCTAAAGTGTAAGTAGTATTAACTGCCAAGAAGTGAGCACACTTCGTAAAACGATCTACTATCACCCAAACTGAGTTCTTCTTTGTAAGAGTCAAAGGCAAACCCGAAACAAAATCCATGGTGATGTTCTCCCATTTCCATTCCGGAATCCTCAACGGCTGTAACAAACCTGAGGGAACCTGATGTTCCGCCTTCACTCTCTGACACACTAAACACTTACTCACAAAGTCGGCTACATCTCTCTTCAAGCCAACCCAAAAATACTCATTCTTCAAATCACGGTACATCTTCGTACTTCCCGGATGCATAGAAAACGGACTACTGTGGGCTTCTGTCAAGATCGTACGTCTCAAGTCACTGTCCTCTGGTACAACTATCCTATCTTTGAAACACAAAACCCCATCGGTACTGAAACTGTAGTCTGAAGATCTACCTTCGGCTATATCTTGCACGTGAGGTGCCAAAGATCTATCTAAGAGCTGCTTCTCTCTAATCAATTGACCTAAAGTATGTCTAACCTGAAGCTCGGCTACCAAGCCACCATCTCCGGACAAGCTCAATCTAGCAAACATGGCTCTCAAATCTATGGCTATCTTTCTACTCAAAGCATCGGCCACTACATTGGCCTTACCCGGATGGTACTCAATGGTAAGATCATAGTCTTTTAGCAACTCTAACCATCTACGCTGTTTGAGATTTAAATCTCTCTGAGTCATAATGTATTTCAAACTCTTGTGATCGGTGTACACGGTGCATTTCCCACCATACAAATAGTGCCTCCAAATCTTCAGAGCAAACACAACTGCAGCTAACTCTATGTCATGGGTCGGATAGTTGCGCTCATGAGTCTTCAACTGTCTTGAGGCATAAGCCACTCCTCTCTTGTCTTGCATAAGGACACATCCTATCCCTACATAAGAAGCATCATTGTAAACTATATAGTCCTTCCCGGACTCTGGCTGAATCAAGATCGGTGCTTGGGTCAAAGCTTCTTTCAATTTCTCAAAGGCTCTCTATCTTGCATCTGTCCACTCAAACTGAACACTCTTCTGAAGCAACTGTGTCAATGGAGCGTAAAACTTAGAGAAACCTTCTACGAATCTTCTATAGTATCCAGCTAAGCCTAGGAAGCTACGTACCTCTATTACAGACTTCGGTTGCTTCCATTCAACAATGGCCTCAATCTTCTTCGGATCAACTCTAATCCCATCGGCTGACACTACATATCCTAAGAAGACTACCTCTCGGATCCAGAATTCACACTTGCTCAACTTCGAATACAACTGATGATCTAGCAAAGTCTTCAAAACTAATCTCAAGTGTCGGTCATGGTCTTCTTCAGTTCGCGAATACACCAAGATGTCATCTATAAAAACAACTACAAACTGATCTAGGTACTGATGAAAAATCCTATTCATCATATCCATAAAAGCAGCCGGTGCATTAGTCAACCCAAACGGCATGACTAAAAACTCATAGTGACAATACCTAGTCCTAAAGGCCGTATTCGGTACATCAACCTCTCTTACCTTTAGCTGGTAGTAACCCGATCTCAAGTCAATCTTCGAAAAGGCCGATGCTCCCCTCAACTGATCAAACAAGTCATCGATTCTAGGCAACGGATATTTATTCTTAACTGTCAACCGATTCAACTGTCTGTAATCTATACACATTCTCATACTTCCATCTTTCTTCTTCAGAAACAAAACCAGTGCACCCCAAGGTGAAGAACTAGGTCGTATGAAACCTCTATCTATCAATTCTTGCAACTAAGTCTTCAACTCTTTCAATTCTTTCGGTGCCATGCGATACGGAGCAATCGAAACAGGAGCCGAATCTGAATAAGTCTCAATGGTGAACTCTACCTCTCTGTCCGGTGGTAATCCTGGCAACTCTTCCGGAAACACACTAGGAAAGTCACATACTATCCGGATGTCTTGAGGTCTAACCTCACTCATGTTAGGGTTCATCACATACGCCAAGTATGCTTCACACCCCAACCCAACTAACCTCTTAGCCTCTAAAACTGAAACCACATTGGACAAGAACTTCACGTTCTCACCCACCACTACAATCTCATAATCATCTGAGAGCTTCAAAGAAATCCTCTTAGTTTCAAAGTCTATCCTAGCCCTATGCTCGGTAAGCCAGTCCATACCCAGAATTACATCAAAACCATAGAAAGGAAGCTCCATCATATCCACAGGAAACACATGTCCCTGAACCATCAACGGACACCTTCTGTACATTTTTCTAACTACCACTGTATCCCCAAAGGAACTAGTAACACTAACTCCTACCTCTAACATTTCACAAGTCAATTTCAAAGACTGTGCATGCTCACTCAATATGTAGGAATGTGTAGACCCAGAGTCAATCAATGAAAGCAAACCCAAGGACTGTATCGAGAAGTTACCTGCGATCACATCAGTGTCGTGCTGATCTCCACGCTGAGCGTAAACCCTGGCCTGTCCTCCGCCCTCTGGCTGGACTGCAACTACATGTGCTATATTTCTCTGGCCATCATTCCTCGGCTGGAAATTACCTCTACCGCGCCCGTGGCCTCTCTGGAAGTCATTGGCTCTAGCAGGAGCCTGAACTGGTGCCTGTCCCACCTGATGTGGACAGTCACGTCTAATATGATCCCTAGCCCCGCAACTCCAACACGAGTGGAAATCTCCCCAACACTCACCGGTGTGGTTCCTCCCGCAAGTAGCACATGTGGGCAACTTCCCACCAGCTCTCTAGCCCTGTTGGCCCCTACCGTGGTTACCGCCACCACGTCTATGATCATAATGATGCCTGTTATCTCGATGCCTCTTTGCATCACCTCTATCAAAGTTACTAGACCTCTTACCCGAACTAGAACCACCAGACCGCCTGGTCAAGCTCAAACTGTGCTCCAAGTCCTTGGCCCTCGAGACCAAGACATCAAAATCAGTATAGTCTGAAGCTAGAGTATACGTCTTGATCTCTTCATTCAGCCCATAACGAAAGCGGTTACAGCGTTCCACCTCAGTAGGAACAAGCTCAGGTGCATACTGACTCAGTCTAACAAATCGAATCTCATAGTCTGTCACGGTCATACTCCCTTGAAGCAAAGCCATAAACTCTCTCTTCCTCTCATCGAGGTATCGCGGACCCAGATACTTCTTACGGAACGCTGGCTCAAAGAACTCCCAAGTAATCTCGGCCTCATCCATACCCGAAGTGACGGTGACCCACCAAGTGTAGGCATCACCCTGAAGCAAAGACTCAACGCACCCCAACTTGCGCTCCCAGTACATCCCTTCTGTGCGAGGATACGGACAGTCTTCTCAAACCACAACTCGGATCTCTCTAGAGTAGACCCTCGGAACTCTTCGGCCCCTAAACCACGGAGTCTCTCTAATGGCAAACCAGTGCCCTCACCCTGATGGTGTGCTGCTGCCTGACCCCCAGCTACTGTAGCCTAAAATGCCCCGGCTATCGCCTGAACCAAGGGAGCTAAGTCTATCACGGCCGGTCCTTGGCCTCCTTGAGGTCCCTCTCCTTCGGCTCCGGCCTCGCCTCCTTCTCTAGGTGGAGGAGGTGGTGGTGGTGGAGGTGGTGGAGGAGCTCCAACTCAAACCACAGGCTCTCCCACTTGAGCCTCCACTCTAACTACTGGCTCGACTCCCGGAGCCTCTGCCCGTGGTTCCGGTCGAACCATCCTAGGCCTCCCACGTGGTCTCATGATACAGCTAGCAAGGTAATAACTACATCAACAAACAAATAGGGATTACGTTAGCCAAAGCAAGGGTCCAAATAGTGCTCAAGTACTCCCTTTACCAAAAATCTTTTTAAAATTAAGTAATAGTAGCAATGGGCACTCACTCTACACCAACACAACAACTCATGCTTCAAAACATCATACGATCAGTCAAACATCAAGATTTCATGGCAAGCATACATTGAGCAATACAATCACTTAGCACATCAAGCTTACCTCACTTACCTGCCCGAGGTCTCGGTAACCTCAGGCTCTGATACCAACAAATGTAACCCCCTCGTCCCGGTCTGGCCGGATGACCGGTCCGAGTGGGCCACACGGGGAAAACCGAAGCGAAACCCGTTAAGGTTCCCCTCGGTTAGTAACCCTATTTTTTTCTTTCATTTTAATCTTGACTAGAGGAGTATTAAATCCTAAATGATCACTACAGCAGAAAATATCCATAAGAGAAACACATTCGAACCTCAACCACACATTACAGTCCATTTTAAGCTTATAGGGCAGGCCGTATCGGTACACCCACTAGGGGTATCGATACGCCCTGACCAGGTCAACCCAGATGGTCAACTCCGGGAAGACCGTATCGATACAGTCCTCGAGCGTATCGATACGCCCTTCTCGGTCAACTTTCCTTAGTCAACGAAGTAGGATCGTATCGATACGCGTAAACCCCGTATCGATACGCCCTACTCATCCCCATCTCTCAAAATTCCAGTGAGTTGGGAGGGTATCGGTACCCCCAGGGTATCGATACGCCTGACACTTCCTGAAATCCAGAGAGTTGAGACTGTATCGATACACCCCCGTGCATCGATACGCCCAGCTAAAATTGTGGCCTTTGGGCAAGGCCGTATCGATACAGCCCTTGGGCGTATCGATACGCCCTGCACTGCAATTCCACCAATCTTAAATAAACGACCTCAAACATAACTCTAGATGCATTTTTGGACTCCCCCTATGCACATACAAACATTTAAGCAACATACAACAACCAAGGGAAGCAATCAAAACCACTAGCAAGGCATCCATACATGGCATTCATACAAAAGGGCAATTTTACCATATATGGTCATACATGAAAGCTCAAAAGGGTCAAAAGCCACAAGTTAACACATATGAGGTTTGCACCCACCCACAAGGCAACCTATACACCTAAAGCATGCCATCACACACAAACATTCATCAAGGCATATCATGCTTTACAAACCAAAGTCAATCCAAAACATCAACACATAAATGAGTCATACATAGCTCATACGAAACACCCTTGCCACATTGCTAAACTACTACATAATTGTTAACCGTACTTGAGCCACAAAAACTTGGAAAGCCCTTCTTGCCTTGCTCCGAGCTAACACCACGCTAATGATTTGCATTGTTGAAAATGAGAGCGTAAGCTATAAGCTTAGAGAGGATGCTCTAAAACGAAAACATCAACAATGCAGGGTTCAAGCATGTATTCCCTAATTCTCATTTCTATCATGCATAGGTAAAGTGACAAGTAGACCTAGCTAGTCTTTCAAGAGGCATAATATGGCATCTTACATCATACTAAGCTCAAACATCACATATCAATGTCATGCAACACAAGTATAAGATCAAATTCAATTGGCCACTATTAGTTTACCCGGATGTGCGGATTAAATCTCAACAATCACTTTACCTCGGTGGGATTACACTCATCACCGGACCTTGCATGGGCGAGATTCCACTCATCACCGTATGCCCTACGGATGTGATTCCACTCATCATACCGTAGAATATATAAAAGCTTCCGGTGGAATATTACATCACCGTACTCCTCCTTGATGACTTAACGCCATCAAGGCCACGTACGTTTTGACTCAATTTGTGTGCACACTAATCCTAATGATCGATCATTTACACCCGGTAAGTTAATTAGTGCCAATTTTCATTTACCACATCACATATCCATCAACCACATCTCATGCTCATCACATATACATATCATGATATACATGTGCAAAACAACCACATATCACAAGAGCATAATAGGCAACCACAATAGCATATAATGGAAATCAGTGGCTAAATTAACAACTTGAATTCACATAGAAATTGCCTACCAAGCACATTTCAACTCACACACTACACACACTCGAACCAAACTTTAAAACACATTTAAAGTCACTCACCACCCTTCCTTAGCAACCAAAGCAAGCCTCCTACAAGCCCGGATTCGATCCCGATGCCTCTTCAACGCCTCCTCTTGCTTCTAGCCAAATCAAAAACACATCCATTATTCCCAAACAATGCTAAAATTCAGTCAACACTCAACTCTTTAACTCAAACCAACTTCAACAAATTTACAATCCAAATAGTCACCCAAAGGTACCCATTTTCGTGCTCCATCAAACCCTAGCTGAAAATTCCATTTTCAATCATCCAAATGACCCCCAAATGGTCCCAAAACATCCTCCTAACATACATAAACCATCAGCCCTCTAATTTCAACCTAAAACCCACCAAAAACCAAGTTTTAGACATCTCAAAAATTGCTTCAAGAACCCATTTCGGGTTTTCACCAAAACCCAACCATTTTAACATATTATGTTCATTATAAGGTAAATAAACTAAAACCCAACATTACATTTCAAAACAATCTTGAAAATCTCCATAAAAACTCAAACTTTCACTAAACCCTAACTTTTTAAAAGTGGGTAGTATTAAAATTTGTGACCATGAATAGATAGAGGATGAAGATAAGAGTTAGAAAATGTTTTTACCTCTCAAAATGGCCTTGAAATGGAGTTGAAAATCAATGGAATAGTGACTTTTGAGTTGGGAGAGCTTGAAAGGGGATTTTGGTTCTTTTCACGTTGGAAAGAGGGGAGAGGGTAGGGAAGATGACAACTTTTTAAAAGTTATCTTGCTTTTAAAATTCTTTTTGGTCAAATCATCACCTTGGTCCCTCCCCCTTTTTATTAAATTTCAATTAACTCAAGTCAAGGTCAATAAATGATTTAATTTAATTTCTCTGACTCGGACCTCTAACCCGACTAACTCCTAACCCCAAAACACGGGTGTTACAGTTTAGGGTTTAGAGGTTTAAGTTGTTGGTTTAGAATTTAGGGTTTATGTTTTAGGAATTTAGATTTTAAATTTAAAAATTTTAGTATATTATATTTTCGAATAGCTCGCGAGCTTTTCGAGTTGGGTGTCGAGTAGCTCGACTCGGCTTGTTAAGAACTCGAGTCAAGTTCGAGCTTAAATCAAATTCAATCGAATCAAATATTAACCGAATTGCTCGAGTAGGGGAGTGGGGTTGAAGATTCCTTGAAGTTTTTTTTTCTTCAATGAAGGATAACAACTTTTTCTTAGAGGTGATCCGGAAGTTGTTACAAAATAAAATATTAGACTCTTATTTTGTTCAAAAAAATTAAACACCTAAAATAAAAAATAGTATAATTGAACATTTATTTTAAAATAAAACCTAGAATTAACAATGAAATTTTATAATTTTAAAAGTATATGAACTAAAAATGTTTAAATTAGAGTATATCCACACACACAAAAAACAACAACAAAGTAAGAGTTCAATTATACTATTTTTTATTTTAAAAGTACAAAAGACTGATAAAAGAATTTGACTTTTTTTACTCAAATAAATCGGCTGGATCATCATTATTATTATAATAAGATAAAGGATGAGTCTACCACGTGCGACGAACACCGATGAACGTCACTAATGATGAATATTGATGAACACCATTAAATTAATTAATAAAGATTAAAAATTTCAAGGACTCAACATACAATTAATAATTATTTAAAAAATCAATTAAATTATTTTCTATATATATTAAATTTTTTAATAAGGGTAAACTACATATTTAGTACCTCATCTATTTTCGTATTTTTATTTTGGTACCCAAACTATTTTTTTATCAAAATGTTACCTAACGTTCCGTGTTGTTTTATTTTGGTACCCTGACGGTTAAAAATAAATGAAAACAATGGCGTTGCTTGGTCAAATAACAGTTTTAGTCCCTAAAACTTATACAATCTATCAATTTAGTCCAAAATATTATCAATTTAAACACCATTTTTAATTTTTAAATTAAAAATATAAATTTATTTTTTTCTTGTTTCATTCGAAGTATGAAAAACTAGTAAACCAAGTATAATTTTCAGCCAAACACATTTATTGTACCGAAAAACAACAAAAAGTTGAAATCAAATTTACTTTTTTTTTCAACAAAATCTTTTGAACGAAATCTCAAAAAAACGAAATCAAATTTACAATTAAATTTGGAACTCATTTAAAGCACCATCCATCACACTTAAATCCAAAATTAAAACAAGAACTTATCAACACTTAACATATGAGCATAAACAACCAAACAAAACATGGCTATTGTGATTAAAAAGATAAATGAACTGTCTATGTTACGTGAAGTGTTCTTTTGCCCAGATTTTTTCGGTAACCAAACAAAAACTCTTTCTATTACCATTTACCTCTCACCATCTCAACATTGGAGCAAACACTTCAAAACGCGGTTTCTTTTTTCTTTGCCTTAAAAAGTGATCATTGATCAGTGAACGAGCAATCATTTGAAAAAAAAATAAAGGGAAAGGGGAATAAAATCTAGTTTTTTTCTCTTCTAATTGTGGGTCAAAAATCAAATCGAAGTTGAAGAAGAATTACAACCGGGATTGACACATTAATTCCTGCCATGTTACTGTTTTCCAAAGAGGCGAACAATTCATGTTTAAATCTACAAAAAAAAGAACCAAAGTAATTGAAAGAGTGAAAGAAACTACCTATTCAAATTATTACTTTATTGCATTGATTTGTAGTCGTTTATCGGTAAATGGCATTAAAAATACTACCACCATTCGACAAGAACTTAAATTCGAATTAAAAATAATGTTTAACTTGATAATATTTTGGATTAAGTTGATGGATTGTATAAGTTTTAAGGATAAAATATTTATTTGACCAAGCAACATCATTGTTTCTGTTTATTTTTAACAGTAAGGGTACCAAAATAGAAACAGTATATAATGTTAGGTACTATTTTGTTAAAAAAATAGTTTAGGTACTAAAATAGAAATACGAAAACATGTGAGTTACTAAATATGTAGTTTACCTTTTATTAAAAAATAAAATTTTAATATATATGGAAAATAATTTAATTGAATTTCTTTAAAATAATTATTAATTGTATGTTGAGTCCTTAAAATTTTTAATCTTTATTAATTAATTTAATGGTGTTCATCGGTGTTCATCGTTAGTGGTGTTCAGCAATGTTCGTCGCACGTTGTAGAATTTTCTTAAGATAAAAGATAGAAAGTCTGGAAAAGCAAAAGTCTATTATACCACAACTGATAGGCAATAAAAACAGAGTAAATTTTTTTTTGCCCCTAACCATGCTTCTTTATATGCTACATGTTAAAAAATACTTAAAAATTAAATTTTAAGTCCTAACCTTAATTTCTATATCCTAAACATTAAACACTAAACTCTAAAAAATACACTCTACCCCTAACTCCCTACACCCTAACCCTAAGCCCCAACCCTAAATCCGCTATTTTAAAATAAAAACACCAATAGGGGCATAGTTAGGGGTAGACGATTTCCATCCAATAAAAACAAAACAAACCTCGAAAAAGAAGAAACAAAACAAGCAAAGATCCAGTCACAGCGAGGCAATTTGCGGAGAGAAAAAAATTGATCCACAGAGCAAAGAGAACCAAAGCGAACAAAGTGTTAAAGGCGGGTGAGAGAGCGACAATGTTGAACAGTGTGAGAAATTAGCAGTTTGGAGATTTGTTTCTGGGGATTTCAACTTCTTAATTCGGCTTCAATTACTGATTTTGTGAATCCCATTACCATATCCGCTACTAGCTCAATTGCAAGCACAGCGCCGTGAAACTGGACGGGATTTGGCTTCATTAGTTGCAAGGGAAAAGCTTGCATCAAAGTTTGCCGAGGAGGATACCAATGGACCAACGAGTCTTATACATTGCTTAATGAAGCTTATTCTGCTCTTTTATCATCAAAAAAATAAAATAATATACTACTCTTATACATTGCTTGTCAACTCTATTAAGAAACACAATCAATAAATAATTTTAAATTTTAACAAAAATAAATATATTTTTTATAGTTTTTAATGCGATTCAATGAAAATGTATCTATACTTTCAACGTATCAAGTGCAAATTCCACATATTAACACTTGTTTTTGGTCACTCACAATCCTAGACAAATTAAACTACTTTTTTACATGTTAATATTGATCAATATTATGATGGGGCGAGTCTAGAACAAGCTGCACATCGTCGCACACCGCTAATTCTACATACTGATATTGTACACTATTTATTTTTTTAATAATTTTTAAATAATCATTAAAAATTTTAAAGACTCGACGTATAATTAATCATATTTCAAAATAAAATCAGAATTTAAACTTTTATTTTTTATTTTTTATTCTACTTTTAATCTTTAATTTAAAATATTAGTATTAAATTATCTATCCTTGATAAACCCTTGAAGATTTTTTACATTTGTAAGAGTGATTTACTTTTCCTCACTTCATCAATAAAACAATCTGACCTTTACATCATCCGTCTTTGTGAGATTTCTCGTTAGAGATATTTAGGGGTCGTTTGGTTCGCGGAATATAAGATTATCTTTGAGAATAATATTACTGGAATATAACTGTAACCTCTCGTCCCGGTCTGGACGACTGACCGGTCCAAGTAGGTCACACGGGGAAAACCGAAGTGAAACCCTAGAAAATTTCTTTCAACTATTATCTTGTCTAAAGGCATTTATACATCCTATGTGAGATACGACAACGGAGAGACAACAAAGCGATGTGGAACAATCAAACAAGCAATTTAAAAAAGCCCATTTTTCAGCAGGTCGTATCGATACACTAGAAGGGCGTATCGATACGCCTTGACTAGGTCAACTGCCCAAAGTCAACCTAGGGAGACCGTATCGGTACACTGGTTGACCGTACCGATACACCCTCCGCGGTCAACTTCTCACGGTCAACGATATAAGACCGTACCGATACACCCAAGACTCGTACTGATACGCCAAAATCTCGTCAATATCTCAAATTTCCAGAGAGCTTTTGGCGTATCGATACATCCCCGTGTACCGGTACGCTAGGCTTAAACTGAGCCTCAAAGTGTAGGATCGTATCGATACGGCCCTTGGGCGTACCGATACGCCCTGCACTGCGAGACTCAAATTAGCTGAAAAACAACCTAAGACTCAACTCTAGATGCATATTACGACTCGTCTAACAACATACAAACCTTCATACAACATTTAGCAACCATGAATAAGTATACAAATCAATTTACACAAACAACGGGGCATCAACACCAAGGCAACCATACTTAAGAGAAACTTGCATTATAAAAATGCATAAAGGGTCTAACTAGCCAAAGAATACATGCATCCATTAGCAAGGTTTACATGCTCTCCAAAACAACACATAAGCATTCATGGAAAAAGGTCCTAAACCTTCAAACACAAGGCATTTAAGCGACAAGGCAGACATGGTTTACAATCCAAGACATAAAAGCATAAACATATCCAATGTAACCCCCTCGTCCTGGTCTAGACGACTGACCGGTCCGAGTAGGCTACACGGGGAAAACCGAAGTGAAACCCGCTAAGGCTCCCCTTCGGTTCGCAACCCTACAAAAGTTCTTTTATTATTATCTTGTCTAAATGGTTTTATTAAATCTTATATGAAAGGTCAACAACAGAAGCAATCAAACGAGATGATCAAATCAACATCATTACAAAACAGTCCAATTTTAGCTTGGTAAGCAGGCTGTTTCGAAACACCCAAGAGGTGTATCGAAACGCCTTGACTTGGTCAAAGGGCCCTGGTCAACACGAGAGGACCGTATCGATACGGTAGTCAACCGTTCCGAAACACCCCCAACAGTCAACTTCTCGTGGTCAACGATATTAAGACCGTTTCGAAATGCCAAGACCCGTTTCGGTACCTCAATTTATCGTCAAAATCTCAGATTTCCAGTGGCAAAATCGTACCGAAACGGCCCCTATGCGTACCGAAACGCCTGGCCTAAAACAAGAGGCCGTATCGAAACGGGACCAACCGTTTCGATACACGGGCTTCGAAAAGACAGATTCTAGCTGGTTTTTGGTACAAGGCAGCCCCAAAACTCATCTAAAACCTCCAAGATTCAACATACATCAATTCTAGATGAAAGACACACTATATAGACATTCTTAGCACCCATCAAACATGTAAGAGCCATACATTAAAAGATTCAATAAGCAACAACAAGGATTCATACATAACATTCAAGATTCAAGCTTTAGACAAATATACATATAGAATTCATAAAGGGATATAAGTTTTCAACCACAAAACAAGCATGCATCAAGCAAATATGGTTTACAATCCATAACATAAAGGCATTAACAACATAAAGCCAACACAAGGAGTCTAGATACACGCTCCTAAAACACGTAGCATTTCTCATTGCTAAACTACTACATTATTTAATAAACTATACTTGAGCAAACTACCACACGCTTGGACGCCCTTTTATTGCTCCTTGCTAACTCCAAGCTAAGGATCTGCATTGTCGGAAAAAGGAGAGCGTAAGCATAAAGCTTAGTGAGCGGAGCTAAAAAACATAACAATGACAATGCAGGGTTCAAAGCTTTCTTTAAAATAAAGGCCAACACACACAATCCATCCAACGACATAATCCTCTTACTATCATACAAGTTCAACCACAGGTCAACAACATAGACATTTATCATGGCATCACACTTCATAGTATGCATAAGGCATAATCTTAGATTTAAAGCAAAACCATTAAGAGAGAATGATATAGTGAGACACAAACATGAACAATACATGGTATGCACAAGCATAACCAAAACACACACGGTGGGACCACACATCACCGTTCGACTAGTAGTTTTCCGATGGGACCACACATCACCGTACTCTCCTCCTAGTCACTACTGGTGGGACCACACATCACCATAGTCTTATACTAGTCACTACCGGTGGGACCATACATCATCGTAGTAACGACAACCATCACGTGAGATTCGACACCAACCATGCAACACGATATACAAATCACCATCATGCGACATGAGCACACTATATCATGTACGACCAAAACAACTTGTAACAAAATTCACAATTATGCACAAACTTACTACTTACAATCTTACCAACCGCAGGTGGTCTTACTTACCATTTTCGTGCACAACCTGCACCAACTTACATATATTACAAGGCATATCAACCACACCATTGATTTCATCATGCATGATCAACAACATAATAACAAACAACATGCTTCCTTCCAAAGTATTAGAATTTCATGCATAACAAAAATATCACCACAAGTAATGAAAAACAAACGGTAAAAAGGGAACTTAAAGAGGCGATACACATCAACTTACTCTTGAGTTTAGATTGACACTTTCAAGCTCAATCCAAACTCTTTCAAACCCATCTTTGAACCAAAACGTTGCTTAAAAACATTTCCACTCACCATATTTCCTTAAGCAAACCAAGCAAAGCCGACTCAAGCCTCCACAACTTCCGGAATCGTGCCCGAACCTCCCAAGGCAAAATCCGTTGTTTCTAACCAATGAAAAGCAATGTATTAACCTCTTAATCAACCATAAATTTACTGTTATACATCAGCTCACAATTCCACAATATTTTCTCAACAATTCAAAGCCAAAATCCTCCCAAATGATCCCATTTTCGTACTCCAGCAAAACCCAGCCATTACCTCTCAATTTAAACACTTAAAACACTCGAAAACATGTCCAAAAGATCACCATAAGGCTGCACAACCATCAGCCCTTCATTTCCTCACATGAACACCTTAAAAAGTCTCATTTTCCACTCCTAAAAATCACTTACAGCAGTAGCTACGGGAATCCATTCAAACCAACACTATCACCACTCAAAAATCATCAAAAAACATCTAAAAACACCTACCCAATGTTGCTATAACATCATCCCAAGAATTTTTCACAAAACCATTACAAAAATATAAATTTTGACACTTTAAATATACCCCTAAAAACCAATTTCGGGATTCTTTATAAAACCCAATCAAATTGAGATATAATGTTCCATAGGGAAAGGTTATATCAAAACTCAACTCTATTAATCAAAAACAACCCAAGAAGCCATTAAAGTTTCATACTTTCTTCAAACCTTGAAAACTTGAAAAACTAAAAAGAGGATGTTTTTGAAATCTAAAACTATGGAAATGATCGGGATAGAAAGGAGAAGTCAAAAACGAGGTTACCTTGCAAAAATCACTTGAAATGGTGAAGCACCTTGATGGGATAGTGATTTAAGGAGGGTCTTGGGTTTTTCACGTTAGATTGGAATGAAGAAGAAGATGACTCTTTTCTTTTTGTTTCAAAAAGCTTATCTTTTCCTTGTTTTGACTTATTTACAAAAACGCCATTAATGAGATTTGAAACTTTTCTTTTTCTTTTTCTTTTTTTTAAACCCAAGCTCGATTTAATTAAATCGAGTCTAACGAATCGAACCCGACTCCTGACCCCAAAACACGGGTGTTACAACTCTCCCCCACTTAAGGAATTTCGTCCTCAAAATTACCTGGCGAAAATACCTTCCTTTCTCTACCCCACGTGGCTTCTAACACACTTTTGTGTCGCTGCATAACCCTGACATGCTCGATAGATCTCCCACGCAACACTGAAGGCCAATAATACACATCTCAACACGATCTCTAATATTTGAATATCTCTCTCTGACTGATCATCGGACTGAGGGCGATACGTTGTACTGGAATTCAGACAGGTACCCAATGCAACATGCAGACATTTCCAAAAGCTATCTGCAAACCTCGAATTTCTACCCGACACAATCAACTTCGGCACACCACGTAATCTCACAACTCACTGATGCATAAATCGGCTAACTTACGTATGAACGACTATGAAATGAGCACACCTTGTGAAACGGTCAACAATCACCCTAACTGAATTCTTCTTAAAGGAAGTCAAAGGAAAACCTGATATGAAGTCCATCGTAACATTTTCTCACTTCCGTTCTGAAATTCTCAACGGCTATAACAAACCAGACGGAAATTGATATCCTGCCTTAACACGCTGACAAATCTCACACTTGCTCACAACATCGACAACACCTCTCTTCAGACCAGCCCAATAGCACTCATCTTTCAATCCACGATTCATCTTTGTACTACGGGGATGCATAGCAAACGGACCACTGTGCGCTTCAATCAAGATCGTACACCTCAAATCACTGTCATCTAGCACAACTATCCCATCTCTGAAACACAAGACCCCACCAACACTGAAACTGTAGTCTATACGTCTTCCTTCCACTATATTTTGCACGTGGGGTGCCAAAGATCTATCTAACAGCTGCTTCTCTTAATTCAACTGACCCTAGGTAGATTCATCCTGAAGCTCGGCCACTAGACCGCTATCACCGGACAAGCTCTAACTAGCCAACATGGCTCTCAACTCAACGACTACCTTCCTACACAAGCATTTGTCACTACATTGGCTTCACCCGGATTATACTCAATCTAGAAACCATAGGCCTTAAGCAATTTTTTAACCACCTACGTTGTCTAAGATTCCACTCTTCTTATGTCTTCAAAACTTTCCAGCTTTGGTGATCTGTACACACTATGCATTCCTCACCATACAAGTAATGCCTCTGAATCTTCTTCAAAGCAAACACACTGTAGCTAACTCTATGTCAAATGTCAGATAATTACGCTCATGAGTCTTCAACTGTCTCGAAGCATAAGCCACCACTCTTCTGTCTTGCACGAGAACACAACCTAACCCTACATATGAAGAATCACTGTAAATCACATAGTCCTTACTCGACTCTGGCTAAATTAAAATCGATGCATTGGTCAAAGCTTCTTTCAATTTCTCAAAGGCTTGCTGTCTCGCATCTGACCACTCGAGCTGAGCATTCTTCTGAAGCAACTTCGTCAAAGGAGCGGCTATCTTCGAGAAATCATTCACAAACCTTCTATAATATCCGGCTAAGCCAAGAAAACTACTAATCTCTGTCACAGGCTTTGATTGCTTCCAATCAACAATGGCTTCTATCTTCCTCGGATCAACTCTAATCCTGTCAGCTGACACTACATGTCCAGGACTACTTCTCGGATCTAGAACTCGCACTCACTCAACTTTGCATGCAACTGTTTGTCTAACAAGGTCTGTAAAACTATCCTCAAATGTCGGTAATGGTCTTCCTCGGGACGCGAGTACACCAAAATATCCTCTATGAAAACAATCACAAACTTATCTAAGTACTGATAGAAAATTATGTTTATCATATCCACGAAAGCAGCTGGCGCATTAGTCTAACCAAACAGCATAACCAAGAATCTATAACGACCATATCTAGTCCTAAAAGTTGTCTTCGGCATATCAACCTCTTTTACCTTTAACTGGAAATACCCGGATCTTGAATCTATCTTAGAAACATTCAAACACTTCTAAGCTGATCGAATAAATCATCAATTCTCGGCAACAGATACTTGTTCTTCAATGTCAACTGATTCGACTATCTGTAATCTATACACATTCTCATACTAGCGTCTTTCTTATTCACAAACAGTACAGGTGCGCCCCAAGGCGAAGAACTCGGATTAATGAAACTTCCATCTGACAACTCTTGCAATTGAGTCTTCAACTCTTTCAATTCTTTCGGTGCTAAACAGTACGGAGCAATCGAAATAGGAGCAGATTCCGCATACATCTCTATAGCAATTCTACTCCTCTACCAGGCGGTAAACCAGACAAACTTTCCGGAAACACTTTCTGGAGATCACAGACCGTTCTGATATCATGTGTTCTGACCTCGATCAATTTCAGATTCATCCCTAAGCTAGGTAGGCCTGACAACTAAAGTCAAACAACCTCTGAGCCTCGAAAGCTAAAACAACATTCGATACGAAATCCATATTCTCACCTACCTTTTACAATCTCATAGTCATCCGCAAGCTTTAAGAAAACTCCCCTTGTCTCAATGTCTACCCTAACTCTATGTTCTACAAGCCAATCCATGCCCAATAACACATCAAAACCGTAAAAAGGCAATTCCATCACATCTACTAGAGACACGTGACCTTGAACCATCAACGGACATCCCTTGTACATCTTTCTGACCACGACTGTATCCCCGAAGGAGCTAGTAACACTAACATTTACCTCTAATACCTCCCAAGGTAAATTCAACAACCTCGCATGCTCACTCAAAATATACGAAAGTGTAGATAAAGAATTAATCAGAGGAAACAAACTTAATGACTGTGTCGGAAGATTACCTACCATAACATCAATATCATTCTGAAGCCAACTCATAGGTCTTCTCTTCTTTTACTATCTCTTATCAGGATCGGTCACATTGCTCTTTCTCGACAGAAACCAACTCATATGCATGTTGACCCAAACAGAAAAACTGCACTCCAACCTCTGGTACGGTCATACTGCCCTGAACTAAAGCGATGAACTCTCTCGTCATTCACATTCTCTGAAACCTCAGATTCATGATTACCAACTCCAGACCCACGCCTCGGTCTCATACTTGCCAAAGACAACAATACAACAATAAACAGAACACACAAACAAGAATATTTAGGGTTAGCAAGAGCAGGGGTCCAAGGTGCTCAAGTATATTCCTTTAAAAAATCTTTTCACATAAGTAATAGTAGCAATGGGAACTCGACACTACGCCTCAACACAACCATCATGCTAACACATGCTTTCAACCACCGTACTAACAAGCAAACACCAAGCATGCATGGCAAAACATTCACCGAGACATAGAAACAACATCACACTTCAGACTTACCTCACTTACCTACCGAGGTCTCGGAACCTCAGGCTCTGATACCACCAAATGTAACCCCCTCGTCCCGGTCTAGACGACTGACCGGTCCGAGTAGGCTACACGGGGAAAACCAAAGTGAAACCCGCTAAGGCTCCCCTTCGGTTAGCAACCCTAGAAAATTTCTTTTATTATTATCTTTTCTAAATGGTTTTATTAAATCCTATATGAAAGGTCAACAACGAAAGCAATCAAACGAGACGATCAAATCAACATCATTACAAAACAGTCCATTTTTAGCTTGGTAAGCAAATCGTTTCGAAACACCCAAGAGGTGTATCGAAACGCCTTGACTTGGTCAACGGGCCCAGGTCAACACGAGAGGACCGTATCGAAATGGTAGTCAACCGTTCTGAAACACCCCCAACAGTCAACTTCTCGTGGTCAACGATATTAAGACCGTTTTGAAACGCCAAGACCCGTTTCGGTACCTCAATTTATCGGAAAAATCTCAGATTTATAATGGCAAAATCGTACCGAAACGACCCCTGTGCGTACCGAAACGCCTGGCCTGAAACAAGAGGCCATATCAAAACGGGACCAACCGTTTCGATACACGGGCTGCGAAAAGACAGATTCTAGCTGGTTTTTGGTACAAGGTAGCCCCAAAACTCATCTAAAACCTCCAAGATTCAGCATACATCAATTCTAGATGAAAGACACCCTATATAAACATGCTTAGCACCCATCAAACATGTAAGAGCCATACATTAAAAGATTCAATAAGCAACAACAAGGATTCATACATAACATTCAAGATTCAAGCTTTAGACAAACATACATATAGCATTCATAAAGGGATATAAGTTTTCAACCACAAAACAAGCATGCGTCAAGCAAATATGGTTTACAATCCATAACATAAAGACATTAACAACATAAAGCCAACACAAGGAGTCTAGATACACGCTCCTAAAACACGTAGCATTTCCCATTGCTAAACTACTACATTATTTAATAAACCATACTTGAGCAAACTACCACACGCTTGGACGCCCTTTTATTGCTCTATGCTAACTCCAAGCTAAGGATCTGCATTGTCGGAAAAAGGAGAGCGTAAGCATAAAGCTTAGTGAGCAGAACTCAAAAACATAACAACGACAATGCAGGGTTCAAAGCTTTCTTTAAAATAAAGGCCAACACACACAATCCATCCAACGACATAATCCTCTTACTATCATACAAGTTCAACCACAGGTCAACAACATAGACATTTATCATGGCATCACACTTCATAGTATGCATAAGGCATAATCTTAGATTTAAAGCAAAACCATTAAGAGGGAATGATATAGTGAGACACAAACATGAACAATACATGGTATGCACAAGCATAACCAAAACACACACGGCGGGACCACACATCACCGTTCGACTAGTAGTTTTCCGATGGGACCACACATCACCATACTCTTCTCCTAGTCACTACTGGTGGGACCACACATCACCGTAGTCTTATACTAGTCACTACCAGTGGGACCACACATCACCGTAGTAACGACAACCATCACGTGAGGTTCGACACCAACCATGCAACACGATATACAAATCACCATCATACGACATGAGCACACTATATCATGCACGACCAAAACAACTTGTAACAAAATCCACAATTATGCACAAACTTACTACTTACAATCTTATCAACCGCAAGTGGTCTTACTTACCATTTTCGTGCACAACCTACACCAACTTACATATATTACAAGGTATATCAACCACACCATTGATTTCATCATGCATGATCAACAACATAATAACAAACAACATGCTTCCTTCCAAAGTATTAGAATTTTATGCATAACAAAAATATCACCACAAGTAATGAAAAACAAAACGTAAAAAGGGAACTTAAAGAGGCGATACACATCAAATTACTCTTTCAAAACCATCTTTGAACCAAAACGTTGCTTAAAAACATTTCCACTCACCATATTTCCTTAAGCAAACCAAGCAAAGCCGACTCAAGCCTCCACAACTTCCGGAATCGTGCCCGAACCTCCTAAGGCCAAATCCGCTGTTTCTAACCAATCAAAATCAATGTATTAACCTCTTAATCAACCACAAATTTACTGTTATACATCAGCTCACAATTCCACAATATTTTCTCAACAATTCAAAGCCGAAATCCTTTCAAATGACCCCATTTTCTTACTCCAGCAAAACCCAGCCATTACCTCTCAATTTAAACACTTAAAACACTCCAAAACATGTCCAAAACATCACCCTAAGGCTGTACAACCACCAGTCCTTCATTTCCCCACATAAACACCTTAAAAACTCCCATTTCCACTCCTAAAAATCACTTACAGTAGTAGCTACGGGAATCCATTCAAACCAACACTATCACCACTCAAAAATCATCAAAAAACATCTAAAAACACTTACCCAATGTTGCTATAACATCAGCCCAACAATTTTTCACAAAACCATTCCAAAAACACAAATTTTGACACTTTAAATATACCCCTAAAAACCCATTTCGGGATTCTTTATAAAACTCAACCAAATTGAGATATAATGTTTCATAGGGCAAGGTTAGATCAAAACTCAACTCTATTAATAAAAAACAACCCAAGAAGCCATTAAAGTTTCATACTTTTTTCAAACCTTGAAAACTTGAAAAACTAAAAAGATGATGTTTTTGAAATCTAAAACTATGGAAATGATCGGGATAGAAAGGAGAAGTCAAAAATGAGGTTACCTTGCAAAAATCACTTGAAAATGGTGAAGCACCTTGATGGGATAGTGATTTAGGGAGGGTTTTGGGTTTTTCACGTTAGATTGGAATGAAGAAGAAGATGACTCTTTTCTTTGTTTCAAAAAGCTTATCTTTTCCTTGTTTTGACTTATTTACAAAAACGCCATTAATGAGATTTAAAACTTTTCTTTTTCTTTTTTAAACCCAAGCTCGATTTAATTAAATCGAGTCTAACGACTCGAACCCGACTCCCGACCCCAAAACACGGGTGTTACATCCAACATAGCATCAACAACTTAACATGCTAGATCATCAACAAAATCAAACTAAGGAGTTGGCACCAACTCCAGACAAGTCTAATACCCCCATCATCTAGGCATTATTACAAAGACTTAAATCATACATGAGCTACTTGAGAACTTCGTAAAGCTCCTCCCTTGCCCACTTGCCTTCCTTAACTCTAGCGTTCTACATGATGGAAAAAGATGAGCGTAAGCTTGATAGCTTAGTGAGCGAGGCTCTAAAAACATCATCAATCATGCAGTTTTCAAAACACATTTCTTAAATGACAAATAAACCATTTGAATGCACGAAAGGTATCTCAACAACACAACTACATGGTTTGCACATGCACAACCAAAACACACACGGTGGGACCACATATCACCGTTCGACTAGTAGTTTTCCGATGAGACCACTCACCACCTTACTCTACTACTAGTCACTACCGGTGGGACCACTCATCACCGTAGTTATGACAACCATCATGTGAGGCTCGACACCAACAATGACTACACAACAACAACAGATGTAAAAGCAATCCACAATGCATATGATATCACAACAAATACTCATACACCATCACTTAACTATCAAGGTAGGATTAGTAAACTTACACTTGAGTTTAGGTTAGCCCTCAAGGCTCCACCCAAACCCTCAAGTACCCCTTTTTGTAATCAAAACAAATTCAAGACATTTTCACTCACCGATGCAACCCAAACGGAAGCCGAACACCGATCTCAAGTCTCCAAATTCCCCGAAATCGTGCCCGAAGCCTCTCTGATGGTTTCCCTTGATTCTAGCCAATCAAAAACAACAATTTACTCAATCATTCAGCCCCAAAACCACTGTCACAATCAAGATACAATTCCAAGACCCATTTACCACATTTCCAACCCATGAACTAACAAAACTTCTTCATTTTCGTACTCCCTAATAACCTATTAGAAAACTACCAAATCCAATGCCTAAAACACTTCCAAACACCTTCAAAACACCCTTCTAGTATCACTATAGCACCAGCCCAACTCCCTTTCACCAAACCACACCAGAAACACAAATTTTGACACTTTTAAAATACCCCCAAAACCTAATTTCGAGATTCTTAATAAAACCCAACCAAATTGAAATATAATGTACCCTAGGGCAAGGTTAGTTCAAAACTTAACTCTACAATTCAAAAACAACCCAAGAAGCCATTAAAGTTTCCTACTTTTCTTCAAAATTTGAAAACTTGAAGAACTAAAAAGATGGTACTTTTGAAAATCTAAAACCATAGAAATGTTCGGAATAGAGATGAAAAGTCAAAAACGTGTTTACCTCGTCGAAATCACTTGAAATGAGGGAGAGATTGAATGAAATAGTAACTTGGGAGGTTTGAGGTTTTTGACGTGAAATAAAAATGGTGGAATGAAGAAGATGAGAAGAGTTTTCAAAAAAGCTTATTTTACTCATCTTATTTTCCTTCTTCTACATATTTACAATTTTGCCATTAATGACTTTCAAAACCCTTTTAATTTAAACCAAAGCTTAATTTAATTTTAAAACGAACCCACGACTCGAACTCGATTTACCCGAGTAACATCCGACCCCTAAACCCGGGGCGTTACAGTAACATCACCTGGCACGTTACTGGGAATATTATATTATTTTGTTTGGTTTATTTGGTAGGAATATAAGGTTGCGATGTTTGGTTGCAGGAATATAACATTAATTGGAAGTAAAATTTACCAACTTATCCGTATGATATATTTTCTTTTTAACAAGTTAAACTTTCAATTATTAAATTAAAAATATTTGCATAAAAATGTATAGAATTATATCATTACACTATCTAAAATTTGCAAAAAAAAATTATATTAATTTTAACAATTTGTTAAATAAAATAAAGTAAATAATAAAACAAATCTAAAGGTAGTAAAATAATGATAAAAATAAATCAACCTACTAAAATTTTAAGATAAAAATATTTTATAAATCAAATAATAAAATTAATAACATCAACCCTTAACTCATCCACTCTCAAGCAACATGCAATCTCATCCTATAACCTTAGAAATATCATAAATATGATATTAATAAAAATATATTAAATAGTACAACATTATTTAAATATATGCAACACTATTTATATATTAAACTAATACTAAATAAAAATATTTAATAAATTTACACCATAAATAAGTAGTCACCTAATTAAAAATGCAATAAAAGATCAATATGAGCATAATTTATTATTTTAAGAGTAATATTGTCTAAATGGGAAGGAATTGTATAATACCTAAAAAAATGAAGGAAAAATGACCACTATTAGGAAAAAATATTACCTCATAGTGAGAATCCTCCCAAACCAAATATGAGAATATAAATTTAGAAGAAAAAAAATATTCTTGATAATTATCTTTTCCGCGAACCAAACGTACCCATGTACTTTCAAACTTTCTGATAATTCAAGAACTCCATGAGCCAAACATCAAAGCCATCCACTGTCTTTAGTCAAAAAGAAATGAAAAGAAAAGAAAAGCCATCCACTGTCACAATTTCAAGCATCTAGATTAATGTATCCAGTTGTAATACATACAATTCAAGCATTAAGATTAATGTATCCAATTTCTGATAATTCAAGAACCCCATAAATTCCGCAACATCTAAATATATTGTAGAAGGGTTTTAATGTAGAATTGGATACATTAATTAGATGATGTATGTATTAGAATTGCAAGTTTTATTTTTTTATTTATGAATACGAACGTAATTTGGATATAGAAAGAGGAGGTAAATTCATGTTATGAGATCTCATACAGTAAAATGCATTAATGGCGAGTCAAAAAAGAGATTTTTTTTTGAATATGCTGGTGTGATGCAAGGGTAACATCTGTTCAATATTTTTAGTTTTTTCAAAGACGACACACACAACATTCATTACTACTGGTACTCGAACTCGGGTACCAAAGAATAATGAACATCTACATTTGCCACCAAAACACAAAAGTATAATATAAAAACATGTATAAGTTTTTTACCCTTGCACGTGATTATCAATATACATTATAATTACTAGATTTTGTCACTTATGATACGAGTGAACAAACATATTTCACCTAAACAACATATACTTAGAGAGTTAAACAAACCCCCAAAAAATGGTCATAGGCAGAGTGGTAAAATGTTTTTATATAAATTTATTTTTAACATATATAATACTTAACTAATATTTTTTTAGCTATTTTAGTTAAAAGATAAAATTATAAAAATACAAAATACTCTTATAATAATAATATATATATATATATAATATTTTAAAATAAATCACTTTTGAATTGAATCGATGTTTAATTAACGCGTGACACCGACCCAATCAGAAATTGATATACATTAGATATAAATAATAGGAAAATATTGTACTATTATTTTTTCCTTTTTCGGCCCAGAAAACTCATCTAGTTGGCCCAGCCTGTGGAACTTGGATCCGACCCACCTAGTTTCATAAACAGAGAAAAAAAGGGAATAGTAAGATAAGTAAAACCCTAGCTCCTAAAGTTGGAGGTTGATTGTTCCATTCCAGCGTGCTCGCTCTTGAAGTTTTGCCGATCCGGTAGGTTCTCTTGTTAAATATTTTTAGAATTATGTTTTAGTTTGTTCTTCTTAATTGGAGTTAGTTGAAAAATCATTTCCGATGGAAGTTGTTTTTTGGGGTAAGTCTGGAAAATCGTAGTTGCTCATTTTCTATCTTCATATAAAGAAACGATTTATTACTATATACCCACTGCTGAGTGCTGAGAAGAATGTTGTGCTCTGTTATGTGTACAGCCAAGATTTGAAGTTTACAAAGCATATGAGAGATGTTTGTTTTTCATTCTTGTGCTTCAATTAGTGTAATAAATGTGTGCGCTTATCTGGGTTGAGATTGCTGCCACGTCTTCTCATCTAGTTTAGTAATCTGTGGGAAATACATACCAGTTTCTTCTTCGGGTTCAACTTTATCTTCCACACTTTAACAATATTTTATTTTATATGTTCCAGCTGCTCCTTTCTACTTTTCTACTCTACTTCTCTTTCCATGCATTTGACTATGATTAACTCCGAATTCTATATATAATTTGTTTACTTTTAGAGAGAGCAGAGGCCTTGGAAGATTTGTATTTGTCAAGTCACACTCGGTTACATTTCCATGCTTTAAGGTTTGGATTCTTGACTGTCCAAAACCATTTTAGATCTACACGAGCTTGATGTTACATTCCAAATCTATGTATTTGGGTTATTTAATTAAGGCTTAGGTTTCAGTTGATTTATTTTCCTTTTAAGAATAGATTTCCTCTTTATGTAATGAGATTGGTCCTTACTCCTTATTGAAGGGACGTTTAAAATAATAAAACTCCAAGCAGAATTTATATTAAAAACCCTGAAAGATTTAGGTCTCCCTTTAACGTGTCCTAAGGTTTAAATCTCTCTTAGGTTTTCGTCACCCTTCAATGTGCTGAATCATCAATCCCTTTTAGTCACCTCTCGTTGTGCAGAATCATCAATTCCTAACAGACCATCGTAACTATAATTGCTTTATATGCATACCAACTTGTTTTTTAGTTTCTGAAGCTGTGTATAATTGTTTTTAGCTTTGTGCGATGTTGCTGTCTTGCTTATCCTGCTGTTAAGCAATTGTCTGTTTTAGCAGTCTTATAGTTTCTTTTGCAACTTTCCTTTTAACCCGTTTCACATGACGAAGAGGAGGTTGATGTAACTTGTTATTCTTTTGTTCTGTTCATGTAGACTAAATCATAAAGAATGGGCCGCAAAGCCGATGCGCTTTATATAAATCCAAAGAAATTTGGCTCTCTTACAAAACCTTGCATGAAGGAGATGACGACGTTCCTAAACTGCTTGGCTCTTAACAAGATTAATGAAGAAAAATGCGTTCGGCAGAAGGATCTTTTGAATGCCTGTATGGATGCTCAGGTTTGTAGCTTTGGATTCACTAATGCCCCCAACTGTGAAATTCCTTCTGAAATCTAAAACATTTTGTTTACTTTCTTGCAGTCTACCATGAATAGGAAGCCCTGGGGCAGCATCAATTACCACCTGCAGAGGCTTAACAGAGGAAGGAAGTAGTGTGGGTTTTCTTTGAATTTATGCATCATTCGAACATTCATTTGGATTTTCTTTTTCCTGCTTGGAATTCGGAAAGCATTCTTCATAATTTTTGTGCCTTAAGTTCTCGTTATACTAAGGAGCACCAATAAACATTTTCTACCTTACCTTTTCTTTTTGACAAAAACAAACATTTTGTACCCAACCTATTACCGTATCTTTGTTTTTGTTTTCATTCTTTTTGACTCACAGAGTAAGTTTTGTTTTTGTACCGTTAAAAATTAACATGGCTCAATTTTAATTAGGATAATAACCAACAATTTATACATTCCTATAACTAACCCCTAATAAATTGGACCAAACCTCAAATTCACCATCCTTTTTCCACTATCAAACGCATAATCTTTGAAATTAGAAAAATCTTCTTTGGTAGGAATTTACGGCAGAAAAAAACTAATTTTTTTCATCAAGCAAAATAAAAACAAGACATGTTTCCTGGGACTCCCTAAGTTTTTATGCACAAATCAAAGCTAATGAAATATTTCCAGCAAATTACAGTACACTATCTCGAAATTAAAATCTTCTTCAAATCCCAGAAATGATCTTCGACAATTCATGAAATAGATAAACTGAAAACCCATACCAGAAACAAAAATATGAGATAAGGAAAATGGAATTTTAGGAGATAAAGAGAAACAAATCGGGACTTCAAGGGATTTTTGGGAATAAATGGTTTGGCGTTTCCACCGTCATCAACGATCAAATCAGCTCTCTCTGTACACCACAATATTCTTCGAGGGTCTCTCCTTTTCAGGCAAAAGAGAAAAGTGGAGTCACACGCAACGATTTTAACTTTAAAAAATAGGGATAACCCACCTATTCTTACATTTTTATTTTAGTATTACACTTATTTTTTTGATAAAATAATGCCTAATATTACGTTTTTGTTCTATTTTGGTACCCGACAATTAAAAACAAACAAAGATGATGACGTAGTTTATTTTTTTAATTAGGATAATTACAGTTTTAGTCCCAAAACTTATACATTTCTATTAATTTAATAATCATCTTAAATATTTGAGTTAAAACTGTAAAATCCCATTTTATTTCTTCTTCCCTGAAATCCTAACCTCATTTTATTTCTATCAATTTGGCCCAATCTCTTTTGGAACGTTAGCTTCAGCTACTAAACACAATAATTCATCAGATATAAAGGAATTGGAGAGATCAAACTCGCTTAAACTTCTGGCATATGCAAAGGAATCCAAATAAAACATGCATCAATCAAAGGAATTCCAATTCCATTCATGAAAATCAACTTCAAATTATCACTTTTACGAATAGCCAAAGCAATCCCGTTCTGGGTAATGAAATCGCAGTCACGAGTCCCAATTTCACTCACGACAAACAATTCGACGATAAAATAACAAGAGCTTGATCGGTTATGAAGGTATTACCAGAAAGGTCGATCTTGCGCAAACTCTTGAGCGACGGGGCCAAACCAAGGATCCCATAATCTGTAATCAAACCTAAGAAGCTCTTTGAATCCAATGACCCGTTAGGGGAAAACCCAGATCCATGGTCAGGATAGCTAATGTCAATCCCTTGGAGGGAAGGGAAACAATTCCCGATCTTAATCAAATCAGAGTCTTTCAAAGACACAATGTTGGAGCAATTCAATTCTATCAAATTCTTCATCTTGGAATCCACATGCTTCAAACCCAGTAAAGGGAAACACTTGTGGCTGGAAACGTCAAGGGATTTTAAAGGCAACCCAGATTGAGAGAGATCAGGGAAAGAACCAGATCGAGATTGCCGTGGAAATCATGGAAAACGATGGTGGTGAGATTTGGAAACCGGTGGAGGAGATTGGAGAGGGATTCGAGTGTTGGGTCGGTGAAGGTGAGAGTACGACGAAATGGTTGGAAATGGGAAAATTTTTTTTACAGACCAAGGAAAGAGGTTCCAAGAAATAAAATGGGGTTAGGATTTTGGGAAGAAGAAATAAAATAAGAGATTTACAGTTTTAACTTAAATATTTAAGATGTTATAGAGTTTGAATCAAACTAATAAAAATGTATGAGTTTTGAAACTAAAACTATGATTATCCTAATTAAAAATAAGTCACACCATCATTCCCGTTTATTTTTAATGGCTGAGTACTAAAACAGAATAAAAACACAACGTTAGATACTATTTTGCCAAAAAAAATAAGTAGGGTATTAAAATAGAAATGCGAGAATATGTAAGGGTGCTAAATATGTAAGTATCCCTAAAAAATATCGTTCTTTCAATATTTTATGGGTTTGAAACAAGAGATAAATAATCGGTAAAGAGAGGAACAAAGGGGAAAAAGAAGCGTTGCGTCGGCTGGCTGATGGGGCCACAACGAGAGAAAAAAATAAAATGGGTATTTATAATTTTAAACTAAAAGTTAAGATGATGTTGAATTTTCTGGATTTTAGACTAAATTGATAAAATATATACTTATTTTGGATTAAAATTATGATTATACTAAGCCCACGTCATCATCTCCGTTAATTTTTAACTGCCGGGTACTAGAACAGAAAAAAACGTAACGTTGGGTATTATTTTACTAAAATATAAGTTGAGTGCCAAAACAGTAACATTGTAATAAGTTAGGTACTAAATAGGTAATTTATCCTGATTTAAATTATCTACAAGACATGATGGACAAATCATGTGTCAAATGGTTCGTGACATGATTGAGCCTACCAAAATTCTTGTTTTAAGTTGCCAAACTTCCATTGTAGAGCAAATGCAAGAAGATATTACATGCACAATAAACATTTTAGTTTTATACTATTTAGATATTGGTATTGAATTTAATGATTGAAATTTAAAATTTAAAATTAAAGATAATTCGTTTTTTATATAAAAAAACTTTTTTTAATGTTAATTTTTTTGTTGATAAATAAAAGGATTACTATTATTAGGGATGGCAACGGGGCGGGGCGGGGCAGGTTTTTGGCTGCCCCGAACCCACCCCGACCTATAAGATATTATACCCGACCCCGCCCCGTCCCGCGCCGCCCCGATACAATAACCCTTAAACCCGACCCCGCCCCGAAAAACTAAAAAAAATTTAATCTTCGTCGACGGTAAATGTTAGATTCGACCAATCTTCCACCACAATCACAAATTATGGTTTCAAGGGACTTCAAACTTATATAAAAAATAAAATAAAACCAATTTTAAATTATCCACATGTTAAACTACATATTTAAAAGAATAAACTTGAATCATTGACCGTTAGAATCGAATATATTAAAACTTGAACAGTATCTAACAAAATTTTACAAGATGTACGAACCAAAACAAAAACAAAAAATAGCTTAAAACACATAAAAGTGTTTAAATATAATGATATTTTTATAAATATAATAAAAATATATATAAATATATAAAAATGTACCGGGGCAGGGCGGGAAATTTCTAGCAAATACCCGAACCCGCCCCGACTTCATGCTTTTCCCGCCTCGCCCCGCCCCGATGCCCGAAATTTTAGAAAAAATACCCGGTCGGGTCGGGTCGGGGCCGGGTATTTTTACCATCCCTAACTATTATGGCCTCGTTAAAAATTTCTCTAATTCTAAATAGAGAAAAAGAGTACACATATAGTAATAAAAGAGTAACAAGCCAAACTTCGGCTAACAAAAGATCCAAACTAGAACCAAGCACAATCAAAACAACACATAACCTCAATTACTAGCATTCAAATGCAACAAACTATCTAAACTAGGAGGCAGTGAATCAAAACGAACCACCTTTAACCAGTCTGAGGGGGCCATCTTGGACATAGCATCTGCAACCTTATCTGCATCTCTACTAATGTGGTTAAGCTTAACCACCCAATCTTTTGACCGCAACACCTCCAAGTATGGTAACAGAGAGCAGCTAGACCTCTTATCCCAGCCCTCCTTGAGAATTCGAAATGCGTCCAGACTATCAACCTCTAACAGAATCTTAAGGTACCCTTTGTCTCAAGCATCTTGAAGGCCAACTAAAGCCTCCCACAATTGAACTTGGTGAAACCACCTCGCCAATTCCCGGTCTGATCGCACAAAGCACCCCACACGACGCGGCTCCATCACTCATATTCCTCGCCCCATTTGTATTGAGTTTAATCCAATCCGCATCATGTGGTACCCAAAGGTGACTCCCCCTTGTTTGCACCATTCCTCCATTCGATGGAGCAACTCCTCGATTGAGAAACTGTAGTGTCCGCTCAAGAAGCACACAACTACGTTGGATAACCGACTCATACTCCTCCCACGGGTTATCAAATACAATCGAATTCCGAAGCAACTACAAATTCCATACCACCGCACCAAACATAATATCCCAATTATGAGCATCATGCACAAACACCTCCGGCTTAGTGAGACAAGACTTTGCCAAATCGAAACAACAAAGAGACAACCCCGTAAGGCATGATCAACATCCTCTGAAGTTATCTTATAAATCGGGCACCTATCATCATTTGTAAACTGTCGACGAATATGTTCAACATTCGTCATAATTTTACCACTGCAAACAAGCTAAAGGAAAATCCAAATCCGTTGTAAACCACAATATATGTGTATAATCTTCCAAATCCCATCTGTAACATTTTCGGACCACCCCTACGGATGTAGTATATAAATTTAACCAAAAACTACGATCCTGCTCCATAGTCCAACCTATCGTTATATCCGGCAAAGGACCTTTTATCGCTGCAATATGCAGCAAGATCTCACGTGGCAACAAAGTGTGAAACTCAAACCATCTTCAATCATCGTCATCCGAAGTCATGTCCACGATAGTTACGCACGACAATTGTTCCACATTATCCAAATCTACATACGCAATCAATGGCCCGACTGAACCAATCCAAGTATCACGCCAAAAATCAACATCTCTACCATGCCCAACGTTCTAGGAAACATGTTGGCACATGTCATCCCACACAACACCCAATCCTCGCCAAAGGCTCGAACAACTAGTAGACCGTAAAGAAAGCGACACACCATCGCCACACTTATATTTAGAACACAAGAACCTCACCTATAGCTCATCTTTTCGTGTAAACAAGCCAAAAGCTATTTTCATAAGAAACACTTTATTTTGGGATACCAAGTGCCGAAACCAATTCCCCCACAATCTATTGGAGCACATGCATCCTCTCATTTGACCAAATGAACCCTACGATTAGTCGTAGTGTAAAAATAAATAGTAATGATTATAAAAAGATGTAAAAATAAATAGTAATATGAGCGAAGTAAAATATTTTGAGGAAATATTTCATGTACTAGTGGTAGAATTTTTTTTCGCAAGCAAGTCTAATTTAGTGTTTAGATGTTTACTTTAGAGTTTAGAGGTTTGGATTTTAGGTTTAGAATTTAATGTTTATGGTTAGAATTTAATTTTTAGGGTTAAAGATTTAGATTTTAATTTTTAAGGTGAAATTAGAAATACTTGTGGAATATACTTTCTACTGTCAGTGTATGAAATAATAACCAAATATTTTATGTATAACGATCTGTTGAGTGGATCGATTGAATGATCAAGACCAAGAGGGGGTGAATTGGGATTTAAAAACTTTGTGGGAGTGAATGGGCAATTAAAAATGAAGAACAAAGGACTTTAGAGTGGTTCAAGTTCCAAATGAACTCTACATCCACTACCTTAGCTACCACTAAGGATTTCAACAATTCACTATTTGTTCTTCCCCTTTTCAAAGGCTTAGGAGGTAACCTTTACACAACCGGTCAAATTTTCTACCCAAAATTTGACCAAACCCTCACAAATGAACAAAGAAGAAATTGGACAAGAAGTATATCTCTCAAATACAATTTTGTCCCTTGAAGTACAACACTCAACCCAAATTTGAAGATAGAATAAGAATTGGATACAACTCAAATTGGGGATTACAAGAAATTGGAAAATAAGCACACTTGAGGTTGAATTTTTGCTTGGATGTTTGTCTTTAATGCAATAGTTGTAGTTGGTCTTCAAAGAGCTTCAATTTATACATCCTCTATCAATTCTAGTCGTTTGGGTGGTTGGGGAATTGATTAGAGCCGTTGGGACCCTCTCTTTCCACCATAAATGCACTTCTGCAGCTATCCGTATTGGTACACGGGGAGTCGTATCGATACCTGTCTCAAAAAAGAAAGAGTCGTTGTACATAATAAAGAGGGTGTATCGAAACGCACGTAAGCGTATCGGTACGGGACACGGGGTGTATCGAAACAGATAAGACCGTATCGATACCTTTTTCTCAACTTAGCTCACTGGAAGTTTCTGTTTTGATACGAGGGTTTACCGTATCGATACGGGTCAACTGCCATTTTAAATGTTGGTTACCTAACAACTGACACCAACGGTCGGATACATTTAAAATAGTTCGAATTAAAAATTCAATTAAAACCGTATCGATACGGGTGAAGCCATATCGGTACACCATTCAAACTCCTTCAATTTTACAGAGGGGCGTATCGATACAGATGCAATATGTTTCGATACGCTGTTTCGATACGGTGAGGGGCGTATCGAAACACGTCTTTCCAGTAGCCAACTTTGTAAAAAAGGTATCGATACGGCTGGAAGCGTATCGATACACCTGGACGGTTTTCAACACTTTGGCCTTGGAACACTTAGAAAATATTTGGAGTTTGAGTTTTTCAAATTAGTTTTAAAGTGTTGGTGATTTAAAACTTATTAAGGGACTTAGAAATCAATTTCAAGTTTTCAATTTGATCCTTATCAATTTAATTATATCAAAATCAAACATAGGTTTTACAATCTCCCCCTTTTTGATATAACAAAACTAAAACTTGAAATTTTTGACACTTTGAAAAATTTTGCTAAATTAACTCCCCCTTAATATTAGCTAGGTAACTTTTAAGTTGAAAATCAAAATTTTTAAGTGTTGTAAGCTTCCCTCTCCCCCTTTTTGTTAGATCAAAAATAATTGAGACAATGTAAAGTGCATAACTTAGGCAAAAAGGTATAAATAGATAAGCAACATAATTATCATTAAGTTCAAATAAAGCATAACATCAACTTAAAAATCCAAAACAACAGAAAATCAAAGCATAGGTTTAAAATAAAGTAAACTTAATCCTAAAAAACATGAAGCAAATGTGCATAAATAAAATATCCTAGATGATATGCATGGAATGCAAAGAGGGGCTACTATGCATCATCATCGCCTTCTTCATCATCTTCATCCACAATTGGATCATCATTCCTCATGCTATTACGCCACTCATCATGGAAAGCGGTGAGAGAGATATTCATAGAATTGTGATCGCTTTCAAGAGAGGTGAGGCGATTCTCCACATTCGTCATGCGTTCTTCAAGGCTTGTGAAACGAGTATCAATCGTGGTAAACCCCGAAGCCATATCCATACGCAATCCCGTGAATTGCTCATTGAGGAAAGTCATTAGAGCATCCATGGAAGGTGGAGGAGAAGAAGCTTGAGGAACTTGTTCAACTTGTGGATTAACAAATTGTTCCGCGGCATCGATAGGTAGCTCGGATAGACGTAACCAATTACCATTAAAATAATGGAACTTACCCATTGCAAGAGAACGTTCATCGATGGGATCGGTGAGGGGAGATGGGTAGTCATACGAGCAATCAATCTCCTTTTGTAGGAAGAAGTAGCTTAGGGCCGTACCATAGGTGAAGGAAGTGACAAGGGTGGTGTGGCGATGTTGCACAAGATAGACGATCTCCGCAAACATGATACGAGCAAGGTTCGGACGTTGTCTCTCGCGGAAACATCGAATCCAAAAGTCATCCACTTGACGGATGGTAGAGTACTTCCCTCCGGAGGGCCTAAACCACCAAGAGACCATCAAATGGAGGAATAAAATTGAGAAACTGAGTTTTGAGAAAAACAACCTTTTGGAAGGAATAAAATTGAGGAATTTGAATTTTGAGAAAAATATCCTTAAGGAAGATAACATTGAGAAATTTGAGTTTCAAGAAGAATATCTTTTAGGAAAGATAACATTGAGAAATTGAATTTGTAGAAAAACATCCTTTTGGAAGGAATAAAATTGAGGAATTTGAATTTTGAGAAAAATATCCTTAAGGAAGATAACATTGAGAAATTTGAGTTTCAAGAAGAATATCTTTTAGGAAAGATAACATTGAGAAATTGAGTTTTGAGAAAAACATCATTTTGGAAGGAATAAAATTGAAGAATTTGAATTTTGAGAAAAACATCCTTAAGGAAGATAACATTGAGAAATTTGAGTTTCAAGAAAAATATCTTTTAGGAAAGATAACATTGAGAAATTGAGTTTTGAGAAAAACATCCTTTTGGAAGGATTGGATTGAGAAATTTGAGTTTTAAGAAAAACATCATTTGGGGGGGATTAAAATCAGAGATTAAAAATCCTAATACCAGTCAAAGGACTCTTGGTTCTTATAAGATCTATTTTTCCTCTCGTGAAGCCGTAGCTCCACCCCTTTATCAATATTTAAATACCTGTTCAAAATAAACAAAATGATATGATGGTATGAGTTAGCATGCTTCTAACATAAGAATGTCTAGCTATTAATGATGCATGAGCGTGTTTCATGATGTAAAGATGCGTATGATCATGAGAATGCAAAGATGCATGGCTTTAGCTCGTTTTCGTTTTTCTAGGGTTGATGGTCATCATCATGGGACTGCAACCCCTCATCAGTCACATGTTCTGACAAACTTTGCCCCCAACTAGTGTTGCTCATTCCCCGAGTCCAATGACCTTAGTCGTAATCAGGATCATTAACCAAGTACTTTCAAGCCGTATGACATCTCCCCTCTACTCTGATTCGAAATCCTATGTGCTAAAGCCCAAGTTGTCTAGCGGACAATGATATCCCTTCACGACAAATTAACTTCAATGGCCCCTTCACCATCCCACACCATGTAGTGCCCCTCAACTTTGGGCCTCACTGACGACGATGCATTTATCTCTGAAGTAATACAAGGAAATTTCTTTGTTTAAAATATATCAATTTGCTGGTCTTCATTCTAATGGAGAATGGATTTTCATATTAATATACAGAACCTTGAAGCCAAAATTCTAATTAAAAGAAAAACAGAATAGGATGCCCCGAATATCAAATGCAAGAGCGTCTTAGATTCAACTTTCCGATGATCACTTCAAGCATAGCTTGTGTCTACGAAGACTTTGAATGGTGTGGCGATATGTGAAGTTGTAAAACTCCTCCCAAATTGCTCGGTTCATCATCATGATTACTTGCTTGATCATCTCGATTACTATCCATTCTAGTTCTCATCATGTTTCTCCACTCATATGTATGTTTAAACTTTCAACTTTCGTTTAGCCCATGGAACGTGGAACATGTCATTCTAAGAACTTTACATGTAAGTGTGTGCTTATGATTACCATTGATTTTTTGTTAGTTTCCTCAAGGATTCCTCTCCGGGATTTTTTCAATTTGTTCATTCATTTTTTCTTCTTGTTCTTTTTTTAATTTTATTATTAGGGGAATTCAACTCGTCACAGTCCTTTGTCTCGAGGAAAATGATAAAGCATACAACAAAACCCTGAGTTACTCGGCATGGTCATAATTTTAAAAATATTACCATCACTCATGAAGCGAAGAGTTCCAAGCTTCAGTGGAGTGCCCTTAAAATTCCACACTCATATCCGAAAATTCCTATTACCAGGTTTAGAAATTTGCAGTGCTTTTTGTTAATGCTTATTACCAGACTCTGAAGTTAAAAACAATATATTTTGAAATAATCTATTTTTTTCTTTTCTTTAGCCACATTCAAGCAACTCTTTTTGGGCTTTCCTAGGAGATTTTCTTATCATCGAACATCATCGAAGGAATAGTAATCTTGCTTCTCTCGTTTTACCGACCAGAGCGGACGGAGCGGGAAATCATACTTTATCGTTATCACAACATTTGATCGATCTCTTTCACTAGAATCAATGCCACATCATGCATGTGATATCTGAGGACCTACGGAGGTAAGGAGGGATATACATATATATG
This sequence comes from Hibiscus trionum, assembly GCA_030270665.1. Taxonomy (NCBI): domain Eukaryota; kingdom Viridiplantae; phylum Streptophyta; class Magnoliopsida; order Malvales; family Malvaceae; genus Hibiscus; species Hibiscus trionum. Next base: position 10,972,583 of record BSYR01000053.1, read on the forward strand.
ATTTCAAGGTCATTGTATGTTAAGAAAAATGCATTTTCATTAGAAAGAAAATCCGCAAACATAACAAGTGCCCTCACAAAAAGATCATTGCTATCTTCAGGCAAATGAGAGCAATGTTGGTTCTATGCATTACTTCAAGAGAAAGTGCAACATGAAAGAAAACTTGAACACATGAGCTCCTAAAAGCCCTTAAAACAACACCTTCCAATAGTCACGCTCATCATTCTTTCTTTTCAAAACTTCAACAGACCGTTCTCGATCAGTCCTTGAACCTTGTTTTTCAGTGCCCCACAATTCTCCGTGGTGTGACCTGTGCTTCCCACATGGTAGTCACATATGGCACTAACATCATAACCTTAAGGATAGAGAGGATCTTTTGGTTTGGACTAAACTGGGGTCAGAAGCTTCTTCTCAATAAGCACTGGGAGCAAATCGATGTACGATATATGAACCGGGTGAAGAACCCTTAGAGGCTTTGCAGACCAGGATGCTTGATTATGGTAACAGCCATGAGACTGGTTGTTTGGGCGAGAACCCACCATATGAACTTGGGACTCATGCCCCCTTTGGGAGGTTGTGCTATAGGGATATATTATCTTCCCTTTCTTAATAGCATCCTCAATACGTTTTCCCGTCATGACCATGTTCGCAAAGCTATTAGCGGGATTGCTTATCAAGCGATCATACAAGACTCCTTTTAGAGTGTCCACAAACATAGGAATGATATCACCTTCTAGAAGTGGGGGCTGCACCTGAGTTGCCACGTCTCACCAACGCTGGGCATACTCACGGAAACTCTCTAATACATGCATGAGAGAGGTGAAACTAATCATCTTAGATAAGAAGTTAAAACTGTTTTGCAAGTCAGAAACATCAGTCAACTTGCGACTCCTTTTCAGATGGGATCCAGGTATTTATGGGTCGACATGTCTTCATGAAACTTGTCTGGCTGTCAATTAGCTTTCTAACGGATCTTGAATCGCCTCAATCGGACATCTGGAACTCAAGATACATCCATTTTAGCAAAGACAGCGCATGCATAAATTCTTATACGGGGCTAATACGAGATTTTTGGATAATTACGAATTTTCAAGATTTTATTTGATTATTTGTAATTTAAATCAATATAGGATTCTACAATATCTATTAGGATCAGATTTATTTAATTAGGATTTTATTTTTAATATTTATTTATTATTAGAAGTTACTTATGTAATTAGGAGATTAGATTTCAACATTTATTTATTGTATTTAATTTCTTAAGTTTACTAGGATTAGAACTTCTCCAAGGCATATATAAGGAGGCTTCAACCATATTTTAATTCAGATTTGAATGATTAAATAAAGTTCTCTTTTGAGTTCAGACTTGCAAGAAGTATAACTTGTGTTCTTTATTTTAGAAGCGATTCTTCAAGTTCGTCAGAATTTGTTGTTGATCTTCACACTCCTGCTTGCCTAGGTAATTGCGTCTAAGTGGGTGGGTTAGAGCCGCTTGAGGTTGCTTGCTTGGTTAATTGCAATCAAGAGGGTGCCGAGGACAATTTATCCATTTATCTTTCATCTTGTAACCCCCTCGTCCCGGTCTGGTCGGATGACCGGTCCGAGTGGGCCACACGGGGAAAACCGAGTGAAAACCCCCTAAGGATTCCCCTCGGTTAACAACCCTATTTTTTTCATTTTATAATCTTGTCTAAATAGATATTAAACCCTAAGTGATCATACAGCGGAACAACATATACAAAACAATCAAACGAACTCAAGCAATCATGTTACAGCCCAAATTTTAAACATAAACTGCAGGCGGTATCGATACACCTAAGGGGTGTATCGATACCCCTTGACTAGGTCAACTGGACAGAGTCAACCAGTAGAGACCGTATCGATACGCCCAAGGAGCGTATCGATACCCTCCCCAATGGTTGACTTTCCACGGTCAACGCTCAGATGACGGTATCGATACCCCAGAGGCCCGTATCGATACCGAAATCGACAGTAACTCCAGTGACCAAAAAGGTATCGATACACCTCCCTCGCGTATCGATACACGGGGCCTGAGACAAGAAGGCGGTATCGATACTGGACCAACCGTATCGATACCCCTACATAGCCAAAACTCCCAAACTCAGCCAAAACATACAAGACTCGAACCTAGATGCAATTTAAGACTTCCCTAACCCCAACCAATCATTCATACAACATTTACAGATCACTATTTAGCCATACAAGCACCCAACATGTACATTCATCAAGGGAACATGCAATTGAATCAAAGAAGACATTCAAGCATCCAAGGACTCATACATCAACATTCAACATGAAGGCAACCTTTTAGGCATAAGGCTAACATTCAACAAGAGTAAGCAATTAGTCATGGGTTAACATTCATCAAGGCAATACCAACCAAACAAAAGCAAGGCATCAAGGAGTCTAAACATGCTCCTAACAACCTACAACTATCCAACAAAACATTACACATCCCATTGCTTAAACTATTACATGTCTTAGCATTAAAATCCATACTTGGTGAACTCAAGTCCCAAAAACCACACTTGGAGCCTTCCACTTGCGCAAGCAACCCTCGAACTAAGGATCTGCAATGTTGAACAAAGAGAGCGTAAGCAATGATGCTTAGTGAGGGTAAGCTCTAAAAACAAACCTCAACATTGCAGGGTCCGAGCACGATCTAGCCAAGGCATTTACAACATACCAAGAATCCACAAGAGCCACAATATAAGATGTATGAACAATATATAAGTAAATGTCATGATCATCAAGCTCTAACTACCTCAACATAATAGTCACATCAAACATCCACATACGGATCATTAATCTCAATACATTGATACACATATCAATCAACATTGGCACCTAGATAAGACTCAAATACGCGGATAACCGTTGGAACTCACATCCAACTACACAACCATTACCTGACGGTGGGATTACACTCATCACCGGTCTCGCGGAGGGGATTCCACTCATCCTCACGCCCCGTCGATAGGATTCCACTCATCACCGACTTTATTTAAATACCATTTCCGGGCATACCCGTACTCCTCCTTGGTGACTCAACGCCACCAAGGCCACGCGCGACTTTTGACTCATGTGTACACACTAACATCCTAATGATCGATCATTTGTATTTAAGTTTACTAGTGCCAATATTTACTCATTTCACATTACTCATTTCAACCAATTCCGTGCTTAGCACGTACTCACCAAAAACCACCATCATGCATGTCTCAAGCATCACAATTCATGTCTCAACTCACATGTATAACGCAATATACATAGCAATCATATTACATTTCATACGAGGCATGCACAGACACACAAATGAGTTCATCCAAAGGCTCTAGATCAAGTTTATGATTAGGCTACCACCCTAATCCTAACTCTAGGTGGGTCTACCAAGCCCAACCTAGTTCGTATACTTGAACCAACCATTTTAAATCTATTTAAAACATTTAACCACTCACCTAAACTCCCGAGCTCAAGACCAAGCAAGCAATTGTCTTCACTTCCCCAGATTCACTTCCGATGCTTCACCGATGCCCAAACTTGATTCTAATCAATCCCAAACACAAACAAAACATCCACAATCAATATCTTGTCATCGAAACTAACCCGGATTACATTACCAAGCATCCAACACTCAAAACAAGTCCAAAAACAGAATTTTCGAGCAGCCCAATTGACCCACTGAATTCTCTCATTTCAAACACCCAAACAAGCACCAATTGCACCCAAAATGATCCTCATATATCATACTACCTACAGCCCCCAAAACCCAACCTTAAACAGCCCCAAATCCCACCTTAAAACCCTCCAAAAACCCCTTGGAAACCCAAATCCGAAAATTGTTCCAAAACATTCAAAATTCATATATGATATACCATTTGACTCCCTTTTACCACAACTAAGTATATTAAATCAAAATACTTCACTTAACAACTTAAAAATCACATTTTTAATAAAAATATTAAAAAAAGACATTTCCTAAAACTTCCATGGAAATGAAAAAGAAGGGTACTTTTATGAAGGGGAGGATGAGGGGAAGTAAAAAATACTCTTACCTTTCAAAACGGAGCTGAAACGATGAAGGGAGGTGATGGAACAGTAACTTCAATGGCTTGGGAGGTTTTTGTCGTGATATTTGGGAGAGAGGGAGAAGATGAGTGAATTTTGGGGGTTTTATTTGTTTTGTTTTAATTTAAAAGCCCAATGACCTTTTTGCCCTTAATGAAATGGATTATTCACAAGGACATAGGTTCCATGGCCATTTGGGGTTTAATTCCAAAACTTAGTCCATCACCGATTTAATTAGTTGAAAACCAACCCGGACCATTATTTAAATTTTAAAACCGAACCCGGAATAATATTAAAATATTATTTTCACCTAACCCCTAAACCCGGGTGTTACACATCTCCATCGTCGTCGCCTATATTCATCCATCTTTTCACCAATCCAACATTCGCGCCAACATCCTTATTCGCTTCCGCAAGCTCAACGTTTACGTATACGGGGCCGTGTCCGTATCATTTGGTATCAGAGCCAGATCGTTCTTGAGGATGTCATTGAGCAACGTATTGAATTTTACTCTTTTGGGGACTCGATGTCATTATTGTTGTCGACTAGATCATTCCGGGTATGATTGTCCAGATAAGTCTTACTTTCAAGAATTTTTTTTGAGAGATATGTTGTCTGAAATCATGCCTTCTAATGATATTGAAATCTGTGATTTGGAACATGATAAAGAAATTTGTTCTCCTAAAGAACATGAAGAAGGCGATACCATCGAGAGTTTAACCTTGCCTATTGATGAGGAAGAAATTCTATGTAGTGTGTTTGGTTCCAGTGACAAACCTACTATTTTGATTCAAGACGATCATCAAATGACAAACACTGACGAAGGTATGCTACAATCAAACAGTACCATTGATTGTTTTCAAATTTCTATTTATGCTTATTCCTCTTCTAGCATTAATAACAATTTTGAAGACGAGAATGAGTCACTTTGCAACCAAAAGAACAATAGTGATGATCTTCATGAGAAGGAACTTGTAAATTACATTGCAAAAAGAGACTATTTACAAGGATCCTTCAAGACATCTTCTCTTTCCTGGTACTTTGATGAACTTCCTCCATTTACCAGTTTAGATTCGAGGGCGAATCTTTTTGAGGAGTGGGGGAATGATACATGCATGAGAGAGGTGAAACTAATCATCTTGGAAAAGAAGTTAAAATTGTTTTGCAAGTCAGAAACGTCAGTCAACTTGCAACCCCTTTTCGGATGGGATCCAGGCATTTATGGGTCAACATGTCTTCAAGAAACTTGTCTGGCTGTCAATTAGCTTTCCAACGGATCTTGAATCGCCTCAATCGGACATTTGGAACTCAAGATACGTCTATTTTAGCAAAGACTGCGCATGCAGAAATTCCTATACGGGATTAATACGAGATTTTTGGATAATTACGAATTTTCAAGATTTTATTTGATTATTTGTAATTTAAATCAATATACGATTCTGCAATATCTATTAGGATCATATTTATTTAATTAGGATTTTATTTTTAATATTTATTTATTATTAGAAGTTACTTATGTAATTAGAAGATTAGATTTCAGCATTTATTTATTGTATTTAATTTCTTAAGTTTACTAGGATTAGAACTTCTCCAAGGCTTATATAAGGAGGCTTCAACCACATTGTAATTCAGATTTGAATGATTAAATAAAGTTCTCTTTTGAGTTCAGACTTGCAAGAAGTATAACTTGTGTTCTTTATTTTAGAAGCGATTCTTCAAGTTCGTCAGAATTTGTTGTTGATCTTCACACTCCTGCTTGCCTAGGTAACTGCGTCTAGGAGGGTGGGTTAGAGCCGCTTGAGGTTGCTTGCTTGGTTAATTGCAATCAAGAGGGTGCCGAGGACAATTTATCCATTTATCTTTCATCTCCATCGTCATCGCCTATATTCATCCATCTTTTCACCAATCCAACATTCGCACAAACATCCTTATTCGCTTCCGCAAGCTCAACGTTTATGTATACGGGGTCGTGTCCGTATCATTTGGTATCAGAGCCAGATCGTTCTTGAGGATGTCATTGAACAACGTATTGAATTTTACTCTTTTGGGGACTCGATGTCATTATTGTTGTCGACTAGATCATTCCGGGTATGATTGTCCAGATAAGTCTTACTTTCAAGAAATTTTTTTGAGAGATATGTTGTCTGAAATCATGCCTTCTAATGATATTGAAATCTGTGATTTGGAACATGATAAATGTAACCCCCTTAACCCGGCCTAGGCGGTTGACCCGAACTAAGAAAGTCACACGGGGAAAACCAAAGTCAACCCGAAAGTCAACCTTGATTAACGACCCTTTTTTTTCTTTTTAAACTTGTCTAGATGCACTTTAGACCTAATTGTGATCACACAAACATCATACCAAAAGATCACAAACATCAGAGATCAAATAGGGACTCAATTGAACAAGATACAACTTTAGGGACCAAATTGTAAATTCTGATAATTAAAAGGACTTAATCCAAATTGAAGTTACCAACTTGAAATTAATCAGGTTTCATGCTTCTCTGCAAAATTTCAGCTCAAAAGGACTTCCCAAACTCATGCAATTGCACAAACAAGTTTCAGGACCAAAACGCAAACAATTCAAAACACATAACTGCCAATGTCAGCCCCCAACGGTCAACCGTTCCGAAACGGGAGACAGTCCATTCCGAAACGCGGGGCCGTTCCGAAACAGGCATAGCCCGTTTCGAAACGGGGGTGTGGCAGAAGCCTTTCCGTTTCGGAACGGCCCCTCCCGTTTCGGACGCCTGGGCACGATTAAGGCACCCGTTCCGAAACGGTAGGTGCTGTTCCGAAACACCCTGCCCAGATTGCTCCAAAACTCCACTTTAAACATGCAATTACACAACCAATCATGCTCCAAATGTCACCAAACTTTGCCAACATGCAATTCAACATATAAGGAACATATTAGCACAAACAATTCAACCAAACATCATCATATGCAAAAAGCCCCAATTCTAATGGCATGCTTCCTACACAAGCTAGCTATACAAACACCAAACTTACAAAACAAGCATATAAAGATCCAATCCAAAGACCAACAATCTTAACATCAAGAAACATACTTAGGGAGTACAAAACACCTCCCAAAACATACACATTGGTCCCCCATTGCCAAATCACCCAAAAGCTAAAATGTTTAACAAAAACCTTCCATACATTGAGCTTTACTTGCACTTGAATTCTTGCCCTTCTTGCTGCCCTCAAAGGTCTCTAATGCTCTGCATTATTGAATCAAGGAAAACGAAGAGAGCGTAAGCAAAAGCTTAGTGAGGAATGCTCAATAAAACCATCCAATAATGCATTTGTAAAACACTTTATAAAACATGCTTAAAACCATCATTTACACATGCTCAAAAGCATACTTAAACATGCATCTCATGCATCAAATCATAACATGTCATATTGGCCACAAGTGATAAATTCCATTTCTTTAAACACAAGTTCATCAACTTTCACCCCAAGGACTTTTAAACACCTTGGCCCCAAGGACTTTTAAACACCTTGGCCTATGGACTTTTAAACACCATAGAATGTATCACATCAAGGACTTTTAAACACCTTGATCCCAAGGACTTTTAAACACCTTGGCCATGGACTTTTAAACACCATGAAACGTAACTCATCAAGGACTTTTAAACACCTTGATCCCAAGGACTTTTAAACACCTTGGCCTATGGACTTTTAAACACCATAGAAAAGGATCACCTAAGGACTTTTAACCACCTTAGTGTCCACAACATGAACCATCCAAGGACTTTTAACCACCCTGATGTTCATAAGTAACAAGGCTCACTCAAGGACTTTTAACCACCTTAGTGACCTTAACATTTTAAAAACATCACTTGCCAATATACATCATTTTCATCACTTACATCACTGTTTTAAAGCATAAATCCAAGCCATATTCATCATGCAATTAAAAGCATTAAACCACATCATTTCAATGTACAAAAGCAAGGAACTCCTACCCAGAGTTACCTTCAACATATGGCTTACATCATCAGCAAAAACCATGCTAAAACATGCTTCCAAAACAGTATGTAAAACATGCAAATAATCATTTTGCATCACAACAAAATCATGGCCACCACTAGAGAGAAATTCCGAAAACTTACACTCGAGCTTAGCAAAGTTGTTTAGACTTATACTAAGCTCCCAAGACATTGGTTTCAAAGCCGAAAACCCATTTTCACTCACCGGTTCCACTTCGCCTCTTGCCGAAATACCAATTCAAGCCTCCGGATCAACAACTCTTGGATCCAAAGATGCCTCCCCTGATTAAACACATTAAAGCAGAGGTTTAATGCATCATCAAGCATCAAAAGCTTCAATGAAAGCACTCAAACTCGCTGCTCTCATTCATACTCCAATTTCGGCCACCAAACACAACCGAAATTGCATCAAAACCACTTCTCAACAAAGCCCAGCCATAAACCAGCAAAACCTAACATCCAACATCACCATTTAACATCTAAAAACAACCTATAAACATCCTTATACCTCCAGCAACAACAGATCCACAAGATCACCACAAAAACATCCAAGAAACATAAGCTAAACTTAGGAAACACAACCTATCCGGGATTGCATCAATCAAAACTCATTTCCTTATCAATTTAGAGTTCATTTAACATCAAAAACACATCTCAAATCACAGATCAATCAGATCTAACGAAAAATCATGAAAAACCATCAAATCTTGCATTATAAGCCAAAATACAATTCCAAACTCAAAAGCCTTTAATTAAACATCAAACAAGAGTTGATAACTTGGGAATTTCAGTAAAGAACTGGTAGTTTAGAGGAGAAGGACGTTCTTACCTCCAAACTTGTGTTTCTCCACTTTTTGGAATGAAAATCCTTGTAGAATCAAGAAGCAAATGAAGAGGTTTTGAAGATATGTTGATTAGGAATCAAATGAGAGTAAAAAGGAGAGATTTAAGTGAGAAAAACAGAATCAAATCTCTGGAAATGGTGTGTTTGGTTTGAGAGAAAAAGAGAGAAGAAAATTGGAAGTTAGTTGAGAAAATTGTCAAATGAGTTTTTCCCTCCTTTTGATTCACTTTAAAATCAGAATTAAAACTCTAAATATCTTAGAAAAATCTGGAGAAATCATCTTTGGATTAATAGCTCCTTAAAGATTCAAAGTTTCAACTCTGTATAAAACAGTCACCAAACTTTCGAAATTTACATTTTGGTCACTAACCAAAATGTCATACTTCCAAAACCCATTTTTCAAAATTGATTTCACAGTTCACTTAATTATATTAAAAAGATGATTTTAGAACATTTTTCCATATTTTTAATGCAACCCGAACTAGGCTTCCCTAATTTCACCTCTTTAGATTCGAACAGGACTTTGACCAAACCGGTCAACGCCCAAAACTTCTAAGCCCAAAACCGGGGCGTTACAACTCTCCCCCCCTTAAGAAATTTCGTCCTCGAAATTTACCTGAAGGAAAGAGATAAGGAAACTGCTTCAGCATGTCTTCCTTCCGCTCCCACGTGGCTTCCTCAACACCGCGATGCTTCCACAGCACCTTCACCAACTCAATGGTCTTGCCACGAAGAACCTTGCTATCCGAATCCAGAACCTTCACCGGTTCCTCATCATAGGTCAAATCAGGATTCAAAACCACTTCCTCCACAGGCATCACATGCGAAGGATCAGATCTATATTTCCGGAGCATAGAAACATGAAACACATCATGAATCTTCTCCAACTCCTGAGGTAACCTCAACCGATACGCAACAGGACCCACACGCTCAACCACCTCATATGGTCCAATGTATCTAGGGCTCAACTTGCCCTTCCGGCCAAACCGCATCACCTTTTTCCAAGGCGAAACCTTCAAGAACACACGGTCACCCACCGCATACTCTATCTCCTTACGCTTCAAATCCGCGTAAGACTTCTGCCGATCAGAAGCAGCCTTTAACCGCTCACAAATGAGCTTCACCTTCTCTGTGGTCCCTTTCAACAAAGCCGGCATCGAAACCAACTTCTGACCAGTTTCAGCCCAACAAAGAGGAGTCCTACACTTCCTCCCGTACAAAGCCTCATAAGGTGCCATCTGTATGCTCGCCTGATAACTGTTGTTATAAGCAAACTCAACCAAAGGCAGATGCTTCTCCCAAGAACCTTGGAACTCAATCACGCAGCACCTCAACATATCCTCCAAAATCTGGATAACTCGCTCAGACTTACCATCCGACTGAGGATGATAGGATGTACTGAAATGCAACCTTGTACCCAGAGCTCGATGCAAACACTGCCAGAACCGCGATGTGAACCTCGGATCCCTATCCGACACAATCGACTTAGGCACACCATGCAGCCGCACAATCTCAGCAATGTACAGCTCTGCCAGCTTATCCAAAGAAAACGTAGTATGCACAGGCAAGAAATGCGCACACTTCGTCAGGCGATCCACAATCACCCAGACCAAATTCTTTTTCGATGGAGACAAAGGTAAACCAGATACAAAATCCATGGTAACCCTCTCCCACTTCCATTCAGGGATTTTCAACGGTTGCAACAAACCTGAAGGAAACTGATGCTCAGCCTTAACTCGCTGACACACCAAACACTTGCTCACGAACTCCGCAACGTCCTTCTTCAAACCAACCCAATAGTACTCATCACGAAGATCACGATACATCTTAGTACTACCAGGGTGCATAGCAAAAGGACTACTATGACCTTCAGTCAGAATAGCACGCCTCAACTCAGCATCATTGGGCACTACTATCCGACTCCCAAAACACAGCACACCATCATCATTGAAACAGAAATCCGAAGGTCTACCCTCCGCGATATCCTGAACATGAGACACCAAGGAATCATCCAACAACTGCTTATCCTTGATCAACTGAACCATAGACGGCTTCACATGCAACTCAGCCACAAGACCACCATCACGCGATATGCTCAAGCTAGCAAACATGGCTCTCAACTCAACAACTACCTTCCTACTCAAGGCATCAGCAACAACATTAGCTTTTCCAGGATGATACTCAATCGTCAGATCATAATCCTTGAGCAACTCCAACCAACGCCGCTGCCTAAGATTCAACTCCTTCTGAGACATCAGATACCTCAAACTCTTGTGATCTGTGTACACAGTACACTTCTCACCATACAGATAATGCCTCCAGATCTTCAGAGCAAAAACCACTGCAGCCAGCTCAATATCGTGCGTAGGGTAATTGCGCTCATGCACTTTCAACTGCCGCGATGCATAAGCCACCACCTTACCCTCCTGCATTAGCACACACCCCAAACCAACATAGGATGCATCACTGTAAACCACAAACTCTTTCCCTGATTCAGGCTGAATCAAGATAGGAGCTTGCGTCAAAGCCGCCTTCAGCTTCTCAAAAGCCTGCTGTCTCGCTTCTGTCCACTCATACTTAACATCCTTCTGCAACAGCTTTGTCAAAGGAGCAGCAATCTTGGAAAACCCATCCACAAACCTTCGGTAGTATCCCGCCAAACCAAGGAAACTATGGACCTCATGAACAGACTTAGGAACCTTCCAGCTCATCACCGCCTCAATCTTCTGAGGATCAACACGAATCCCCTCAGCTGAGACCACATGTCCAAGAAAAACCACCTCCCTTAACCAGAACTCACACTTGCTCAGCTTAGCATAAAGCTGATTCTCCAACAAAGCTTGCAAAACAATCCTCAAATGCTCTTCATGCTCCTCCTCAGTACGCGAGTACACGAGGATATCATCAATGAACACCACAACAAACTTGTCCAGGTATTCATGAAACACACGATTCATCATGTCCATGAAAGCAGCAGGAGCATTTGTCAACCCAAACGGCATCACAAGGAACTCATAATGCCCATACCTTGTCCTGAAAGCTGTCTTAGGCACATCCACATCCTTCACCTTCAACTGATAATACCCTGACCTCAAGTCAATCTTAGAGAACACAGCAGCTCCCCGAAATTGATCAAAGAGATCATCAATCCTCGGCAAAGGATACCGATTCTTGATAGTCAACTTGTTCAGCTGACGGTAATCAATGCACATTCTCATAGTGCCATCCTTCTTCTTCACAAACAAGACCGGTGCTCCCCAAGGTGACACACTCAGCCGGATGAAACCACGATCAAGCAACTCTTGCAACTGCGTCTTCAGCTCCTTCAGCTCCTTAGGTGCCATTCTATAGGGAGTAATGGACACAGGAGTTGTATTCTCATACAGCTCAATTCCAAACTCCACCTCGCGGTTAGGAGGTAAACCAGGAAACTCCTCAGGAAAAACACCAGGAAACTCCTGTACAACCCTGATATCTTGCACCCTCAACTCCTTAGAGCTAGGATTCATCACAAAAGCTAGATAGGCTTCGCAACCTTGCCTCAGCATCCTGCTCGCCTCCAAAGAAGATACCACATTGGCAAGAAACTTCACATTCTCACCAACCACCACAACTTCATAATCATCCGCAAGCTTAAGCGAAACACGCTTATTCTCACAATCCACAACAGCACGATGCTCAGCAGGCCAATCCATACCAAGGATCACATCAAAACCATAGAAGGGCAACTCCATAAGATCAACATGAAAGACATGCTCTTGAACAACCAAAGGGCACCTTCTATACAACTTTCGAGTCACAACAGTCTCACCAAAAGAACTAGTGACCCGAACACCAACATCCAAACACTCAACAGACAAACCAAGCAATTCAGCATGCTCACGAAGAATATATGAATGCGTAGATCCAGAATCAATCAAAGAAAGCAATGACAAGGACTGCAAAGTAAAGGTACCTGCAATCACATCTGCATCATTCCTGCCCTCTCTCTGAGCATACACCCTCGCTTGGCCTCCACCTTCAGGCTGAATAGCTACAACATGAGCTACCCCTCGGCCACCTTCCTCTCTCCTCTGGAAATTACCACGGCCGCGCCCACGACCTCTCTGTGGTGCAGCAACAACAGGAGCACGCACCTGCTCACCAGCCATCCTCGGACAATCTCGCCTTATGTGGTCTGCAGAACCACAATTCCAGCACCCGTTACCAGCAGCCGCAACAGGAGCCTGTGCCACTCTCTCAGCACGAGGACAGTCACGCTTCAAGTGACCACGGGAACCACAGATCCAACAAGCACTAGGATCAGCTCTTGCATTGCCTCCTCTAGCAGGCACACCACCACCTCTCCTGGCCGAGGACTGATACTTCTGATCTCGTCCCCTCTTGTTCCGTCCACCTCCGGAACTATACTCAGCAGCTCGCTTGCCAGCACCCTTAGCAGACAAACTCAGGTTCATCTCAACGTCCTTAGCTCGGCCCACCAACACATCAAAATCAACATACTCGGCGGCCAGCAAATACATCTTGACATCCGTCACAAGACCGTAACGAAACCTCTCGCACCTAGCCCTCTCATCAGGTATCAGCTCCGGTGCATACTGACTGAGCCGTACAAACTGTACCTCGTACTTAGCTACACTCATGCTCCCTTGGGTAAGAGACATGAATTCCCGCTTTTTCTCATCCAGATATCTCACTCCCAGATATCTTCTTTTAAACACATTCTGAAAGAATGTCCAGGTAACATCAGCTTCAGCCATTCCAGAAATGGTAGTCGTCCACCATGTATAAGCATCGTCCTGCAGCAAGGACACAACACAGCCCAGCTTTTGCACATCCGTGCAACTCATCTGACCCAAGATACGCTTGGTACTTTCCAGCCAAGCCTCAGAACTCTCAGCTGACAAACCTCTAAACTCAGTCCCTCCAAGACTGCGCAGACGCTCCAAAGGCAATCTGACTCCAGCATCTCCCTGATGCCCAGCTCCCTGAGCTCCAGCTACTGCTGCTCGAAAAGCACCCGCAATAGCTTGTACCAAAGCAGACATATCAGGCATAGCTTGCCCCTGACCAACCTCTGGTCCAGCAGCTCCAGCACCAGCATCAGCTGCAGCTTCAGCTCTCGCACCTCCAGCACCACCACCAGGCGGAGGAGGGGGTAACACAGCACTACCAGTGTGCTCTTCATTCTCATTCTCGTTAGGAGCCGTAGCTCTCGCATTACCTCTTAACTCTCTACGTGGTGCCATACTTTTACCATGCAATCACAACACAAATAAAACAAAATCAGGCCCAGCAAGGTAAGCAATCCAAGTATTCAAGCTCAATTTCATTTCAAAACAACATCTTTCCTTTAGCTTTTGTTTGGCAATGGGTACCCTCAACATGCAACATCAAAGCATACAACTCAACTGCATCAACATTTCAAACCACTGATCATGCTTTCAAACAACAAGCATTCATAGCATACATACTTCAATCATGCATACAAACATTCCCAATTACTCGAGAACTCAGCTCTGATACCACCAAATGTAACCCCCTTAACCCGGCCTAGACGGTTGACCCGAATTAAGAAAGTCACACGGGGAAAACCAAAGTCAACCCGAAAGTCAACCTTGATTAACGACCCTTTTTTTTTCTTTTTAAACTTGTCTAGATGCACTTTAGACCTAATTGTGATCACACAAACATCATACCAAAAGATCACAAACATCAGAGATCAAACAGGGACTCAATTGAACAAGATACAACTTTAGGGACCAAATTGTAAATTCTGATAATTAAAAGGACTTAATCCAAATTGAAGTTACCAACTTGAAATTAATCAGGTTTCATGCTTCTCTGCAAAATTTCAGCTCAAAAGGACTTCCCAAACTCATGCAATTGCACAAACAAGTTTCAGGACCAAAACGCAAACAATTCAAAACACATAACTGCCAATGTCAGCCCCCAACGGTCAACCGTTCCGAAACGGGAGACAGTCCGTTCCGAAACGCGGGGCCGTTCCGAAACAGGCATAGCCCGTTTCGAAACGGGGGTCTGGCAGAAGCCTTTCCGTTTCGGAACGGCCCCTCCCGTTTCGGACGCCTGGGCACGATTAAGGCACCCGTTCCGAAACGGTAGGTGCTGTTCCGAAACACCCTGCCCAGATTGCTCCAAAACTCCACTTTAAACATGCAATTACACAACCAATCATGCTCCAAATGTCACCAAACTTTGCCAACATGCAATTCAACATATAAGGAACATATTAGCACTAATAATTCAACCAAACATCATCATATGCAAAAAGCCCCAATTCTAATGGCATGCTTCCTACACAAGCTAGCTATACAAACACCAAACTTACAAAACAAGCATATAAAGATCCAATCCAAAGACCAACAATCTTAATATCAAGAAACATACTTAGGGAGTACAAAACACCTCCCAAAACATACACATTGGTCCCCCATTGCCAAATCACCCAAAAGCTAAAATGTTTAACAAAAACCTTCCATACATTGAGCTTTACTTGCACTTGAATTCTTGCCCTTCTTGCTGCCCTCAAAGGTCTCTAATGCTCTGCATTATTGAATCAAGGAAAACGAAGAGAGCGTAAGCAAAAGCTTAGTGAGGAATGCTCAATAAAACCATCCAATAATGCATTTGTAAAACACTTTATAAAACATGCTTAAAACCATCATTTACACATGCTCAAAAGCATACTTAAACATGCATCTCATGCATCAAATCATAACATGTCATATTGGCCACAAGTGATAAATTCCATTTCTTTAAACACAAGTTCATCAACTTTCACCCCAAGGACTTTTAAACACCTTGGCCCCAAGGACTTTTAAACACCTTGGCCTATGGACTTTTAAACACCATAGAATGTATCACATCAAGGACTTTTAAACACCTTGATCCCAAGGACTTTTAAACACCTTGGCCATGGACTTTTAAACACCATGAAACGTAACTCATCAAGGACTTTTAAACACCTTGATCCCAAGGACTTTTAAACACCTTGGCCTATGGACTTTTAAACACCATAGAAAAGGATCACCTAAGGACTTTTAACCACCTTAGTGTCCACAACATGAACCATCCAAGGACTTTTAACCACCCTGATGTTCATAAGTAACAAGGCTCACTCAAGGACTTTTAACCACCTTAGTGACCTTAACATTTTAAAAACATCACTTGCCAATATACATCATTTTCATCACTTACATCACTGTTTTAAAGCATAAATCCAAGCCATATTCATCATGCAATTAAAAGCATTAAACCACATCATTTCAATGTACAAAAGCAAGGAACTCCTACCCAGAGTTACCTTCAACATATGGCTTACATCATCAGCAAAAACCATGCTAAAACATGCTTCCAAAACAGTATGTAAAACATGCAAATAATCATTTTGCATCACAACAAAATCATGGCCACCACTAGAGAGAAATTCCGAAAACTTACACTCGAGCTTAGCAAAGTTGTTTAGACTTATACTAAGCTCCCAAGACATTGGTTTCAAAGCCGAAAACCCATTTTCACTCACCGGTTCCACTTTGCCTCTTGCCGAAATACCAATTCAAGCCTCCGGATCAACAACTCTTGGATCCAAAGATGCCTCCCCTGATTAAACACATTAAAGCAGAGGTTTAATGCATCATCAAGCATCAAAAGCTTCAATGAAAGCACTCAAACTCGCTGCTCTCATTCATACTCCAATTTCGGCCACCAAACACAACCGAAATTGCATCAAAACCACTTCTCAACAAAGCCCAGCCATAAACCAGCAAAACCTAACATCCAACATCACCATTTAACATCTAAAAACAACCTATAGACATCCTTATACCTCCAGCAACAACAGATCCACAAGATCACCACAAAAACATCCAAGAAACATAAGCTAAACTTAGGAAACACAACCTATCCGGGATTGCATCAATCAAAACTCATTTCCTTATCAATTTAGAGTTCATTTAACATCAAAAACACATCTCAAATCACAGATCAATCAGATCTAACGAAAAATCATGAAAAACCATCAAATCTTGCATTATAAGCCAAAATACAATTCCAAACTCAAAAGCCTTTAATTAAACATCAAACAAGAGTTGATAACTTGGGAATTTCAGTAAAGAACTGGTAGTTTAGAGGAGAAGGACGTTCTTACCTCCAAACTTGTGTTTCTCCACTTTTTGGAATGAAAATCCTTGTAGAATCAAGAAGCAAATGAAGAGGTTTTGAAGATATGTTGATTAGGAATCAAATGAGAGTAAAAAGGAGAGATTTAAGTGAGAAAAACAGAATCAAATCTCTGGAAATGGTGTGTTTGGTTTGAGAGAAAAAGAGAGAAGAAAATTGGAAGTTAGTTGAGAAAATTGTCAAATGAGTTTTTCCCTCCTTTTGATTCACTTTAAAATCAGAATTAAAACTCTAAATATCTTAGAAAAATCTGGAGAAATCATCTTTGGATTAATAGCTCCTTAAAGATTCAAAGTTTCAACTCTTTATAAAACAGTCACCAAACTTTCGAAATTTACATTTTGGTCACTAACCAAAATGTCATACTTCCAAAACCCATTTTTCAAAATTGATTTCACAGTTCACTTAATTATATTAAAAAGATGATTTTAGAACATTTTTCCATATTTTTAATGCAACCCGAACTAGGCTTCCCTAATTTCACCTCTTTAGATTCGAACAGGACTTTGACCAAACCGGTCAACGCCCAAAACTTCTAAGCCCAAAACCGGGGCGTTACAATAAAGAAATTTGTTCTCCTAAAGAACATGAAGAAGGCGATACCATCGAGAGTTTAACCTTGCCTATTGATGAGGAAGAAATTCTATGTAGTGTGTTTGGTTCCATTGACAAACCTACTATTTTGATTCAAGATGATCATCAAACGACAAACACTGACGAAGGTATGCTACAATGAAACGGTACCATTGATTGTTTTCAAATTTCTATTTATGCTTATTCCTCTTCTAGCATTAATGACAATTTTGAAGACGAGAATGAGTCACTTTGCAACCAAAAGAACAATAGTGATGATCTTCATGAGAAGGAACTTGTAAATTACATTGCAAAAAGAGACTATGCACAAGGATCCTTCAAGACATCTTCTCTTTCTTGGTACTTTGATGAACTTCCTCCATTTACTAGTTTAGATTCGAGGGCGAATCTTTTTGAGGAGTGGGGGAATGATACATGCATGAGAGAGGTGAAACTAATCATCTTGGAAAAGAAGTTAAAATTGTTTTGCAAGTCAGAAACGTCAGTCAACTTGCGACTCCTTTTCGGATAGGATCCAGGCATTTATGGGTCAACATGTCTTCATGAAACTTGTCTGGCTGTCAACTAGCTTTCCAACGGATCTTGAATCGCCTCAACCGGACATCAGGAACTCAAGATACGTCTATTTTAGAAAAGACAACGCATGCAGAAATTCCTATACGGGATTAATACGAGATTTTTGGATAATTACGAATTTTCAAGATTTTATTTGATTATTTGTAATTTAAATCAATATACGATTCTGCAATATCTATTAGGATCAGATCTATTTAATTAGGATTTTATTTTTAATATTTATTTATTATTAGAAGTTACTTATGTAATTAGGAGATTAGATTTCAGCATTTATTTATTGTATTTAATTTCTTAAGTTTACTAGGATTAGAACTTCTCCATGGCTTATATAAGGAGGCTTCAACCACATTGTAATTCAGATTTGAATGATTAAATAAAGTTCTCTTTTGAGTTCAGACTTGCAAGAAGTATAACTTGTGTTCTTTATTTTAGAAGCGATTCTTCAAGTTCGTCAGAATTTGTTGTTGATCTTCACACTCTTGCTTGCCTAGGTAACTGCGTCTAGGAGGGTGGGTTAGAGTCGCTTGAGGTTGCTTGCTTGGTTAATTGCAATTAAGAGGGTGCCGAGGACAATTTATCCATTTATCTTTCATCTCCATCGTCATCGCCTATATTCATCCATCTTTTCACCAATCCAACATTCGCGCCAACATCCTTATCCGCTTCCGCAAGCTCAACGTTTGCGTATATGGGGCCGTGTCCGTATCACTCTAATTGTGTTTTTGTTCCAAACCTTGCAGCATGAGCCGATTTGGAGTCATATCAGTTACATGCTTTTGAAAGATCTCTCTATGACTTGATGTCGACTAAACTAAGTTGAGTATATCAACGAGTTGCGGAACCAGTTAAACTGTCTTGAAAATAGTGAATAAGTAGCTTCTCATTTTTTTATAAAAGCCGCCATCCTCCGATAATACATAGTAATGTGAGCTAAGGGGCAAGTAGTTCCGTCGTACTTCTCAAAATCGGGAACTTTAGCGGAAGGATTAAATCCGTTACAAGGCTCAAATCGCTGGCATCATTCCTTTGCTCATCCATCACTTGTAAGGTCTTGAATCTTTCTTCAAAGAAGCGGAAACTCTCCTCATGCTTCCCTTCCATCTTGGCCTTAATCCTCTCCACTTCATCTTCATATCCTGCCCCTAAGTCAATGAGCTGATTCATTGAGGTTCCCCCGCGGCGGCTAATAGGTGTTCCAATAGCGGGGTTGGCAGAAACTCACACGAGATTAATGTGGACTCTTTTTCCAGGATTTGGCACTTCTTATAGATCCTTCACATGGGATGCGGTATCCTCTTGTTCTTCAATGCTTGAGCTATCCATAGAAACTCCTTCCTTGCCTTTCATCTTCAATAACATGCCAGTCGTTTGAGCAATAATAGAAGCTTGCGACTGTGCGACCTGATCGCTGATATTCTTACTAACCCCGTCCAAACGAGTTTCAAGGTCCTTCCGCCCTTTCTCTACCTTGGCCAATCTCTCTTCCATTGCTGGGGTTTGCAAACGAGTAGCGTATGAATGAGGAATGATTGCAGATTAAACTTTCACTTTCTGCCATGATATTCCTCGTAATTAATTCAATGATTGATTAATGTATTCAATGAATCATATGTATGAAAATGGGATAATTTAAAGACAAGTATGCAAGGAATAATGCGAAAAAGTGTTGATCGACGAACATCCTCATTAAACGACTTTCGTAACAGAGATCAAGTCTCATTACACAGAGGAAAGAATATAGTTACACATAGGGTACAATCTTCAACAGGTTTTGCTCATCCTCTTCTTCTGAATCAACGCATTCCAGAAATTCCATGGCTATTTGCTAATGCTTGGATACATTGAGGTACACTTTGCTTTGACGATCGAATAACTTGACTTCTAGAGGCTTTAGATGAATTCGATCTATTTGATTCTTCGATCATTGGTAGCATGTCAACTTGGCCAATGCTCGCATAGTCACATGAAACGTTGTCTTCCTTGTCTTGGTTCAACCCCTAATCACTCTTGATCTTTGGGATTATTTGACTCATTATGATGATCTCTTTCTCCCATTATGAAAACTTTTAGTTTTTAGACTATTCTCAAATCAACACTTCGTATGAAAATGTCATGAATATGCATAAAAAATAAACATAACAAGTAGAAGAACATTGAGAACGAATGTGTTAGTAAAAAGGTAAACAATTAAGTGAGCAAAATTAATCGCAAGGAGAAAAGCAATTAATCAAAAGAAGACAGATAAAGGAAAAACCTATAACATGAATTCTAGTTCTACGGTTATCCGTATGGCTCTAATGTGGTGCGCTTCTTAGATTCTCACGCATGGGTTTAGTTCTAACAAGGGTACCCGAATCTATCTCATCACCTACTAAGGCAACAAGAACTCCAATTCTGGCCCATTACAGGCTTACGAATTGGTTTCGGTTCGAGGGAAAGCACGACCTAATGACGTGGAGGGCTGCTCACGTGTCAAAGGCATGGATTTCGGAAGTGAATTACCGACCCGTGGAGGGATACTCACGTGGGTATGGGTGTTTCACTCCCACTTAAGGAACAAAGCTCGATATAGAGCTTAATGACCATGATGCAACACATGTCGGTGACTCCTTAGAAATTAAATGAGGAATTAATTCGAATGCCACAAATTTTCAAAGCACGTACAATTTAAGTCACATTTTCAAGGAAGAACAAACTTATTAAATTTTAAATAGTTTCCATCGCTTAAAGGCAACAAGTGTTTCATTGGCTTAACTCTCTCTTTTTTGTTTTGTAAAAACAAAAATGAATCCCCAGCAGAGTCGCCAAACTGTAATAGCCTTTTTTTGAAAATAAATTTTTAGATGTCCCACTTTTTGAAAGAGATTTGTTAAAGGGAGATTTTTTTTTAAAATATGTGTTTTGGAAAATGGTAGAAAATTTAGAGCCGCCACCGGCCACTAAGTTAGGCCGGACACCACTAAAAACTAGAGATTCATTTGAAAGGGTTCGAGAGGTTGTTACGTGTGGGGAAGGGTTAGCACCCCCATCACGCTCGGAGATCGGTACCAAAATACTTGTTGCTTTTAACCGATGGAAATTATTTAAAATTTAAAATGAATTTAATTAGGTGTTCTTAATTGAAAATTAACTATAATCGTACAGACTTTATCAAATTGGTGGTTTCAAATTAATTAGACATTTAATTAAAAAAAGATGATGGTACAACGGACCAAAGACTAAACCGACATCATATAAGTCTGATTGACGTGTTAGTTTAGGGTTCGAATCCCGTACGTCACCTTTATGAATGATGCAAGCAGATAAAGTATGATGTCATGGTCTTGTTCGTTTTAATTATTTACGAACTTACCTTTAGACTATGCAAATCAATTCGAATATTCGGGAAATATCCAATAAGCTAGGATATTACAACCCAAATACGTGAATTGATAAGTATCTCCTTTCTACGATTAAAATTAATTAACATGCGAATTAGAATATTAAAAGCCATGTGAATGGCAATTACAAATGCATGTCACAAATACACATTCGAGCGATAAAAAAGACTAAGCTATGCACACATTAAAACCGAGCATATAACATATATGATAAAACTATGTATAAAACTATATATTATATCAAAATCATACTTTATATATAAAACTATATATTATGTAAAAGCTATATACATTATAAAACCATATGTTAAATAAGATTATATAAAAAACATACGATCATATACTATAAAATAAATAATATATCATATACCACATTAACCATATATTATCAACCAAAGCATATATTAAACACACGGCACAAACACGAATAAGTGACTTAAATCAAGAAAACTTAAAGATGCAAGGCAAAAAGGAAAATGCATGATTACCGGGACCGAGACGGTGATAAAATCGCTAAAAAACTAATTAAATCGCAAAAAAAGGGCCAAATTGAATGAACATAGAAACCAAGGGACCGAAACCGATATTTTTCCATTTAAAAAAACAAATCTAATCGGGAAAGGGACGAAATTAAAAACATTAAAAAAAACTTAAGGGACCACGGGCGTGGTTTAAAAACGCGGAGACCCCCCCTCATGTAATAAGGGAGAAACAGAGGGATTTAAAAAGGATTAGACCATTTTTAAAACGCTAAAATTCTATAAAAGCGGACTTAAACATTTGAGACCCCTCTTTACAAACCATAAGCTCTCAGCCTCCTTACCCTTTCGTTCTCTCATTTCTCGATGCCGAAAACGTCGGCCGACGCACCTCCGGCCGGTGAAACCAAAATCCCTAAAAAACACCCTCTTTCACATCTACAAACAAGATCCGGCCTTTCATTTTGAAAACAATTCCATTTCCATTTAAACCCTCAAAAACAGAAATGAAAACTCTTTTTGTTTGTTTTTAAAAAACCAAAATCGGTCCCTTTCTTGTTACCGTCTTTACCGACTCACCATGCACGGCCTCAAAGAGGCCAGAGGGCTTGTCACCGGCAAATGGGAGCAAGGGATGAGAGGAAAATGAAATGACGCAAAGGTAAAAAAGAGACCCTAACTCCTTGTTTTTATATGCTTCGAAACAAAAAAGGAAGATGATATACCTCTGAAAATGGTCTATTTCTCTTTGTTGCTTGTATTGATCTTTTGAAAATTCCTCGTTTCTAACTTGGGGTTATATCTCTTGGTTTCAGCTTTTTATAGCCCGAAATTACAAATTTTCGAATTACATGAAATAAAAACAAAAATTGCTATTGGTTGCTGCTATTTATTTTCATTCATCTCTGAAATCCCTAAAATTCGTTGCATTTCCTGACATTCTTTTTTGTTTGTATGCGATAATCGATTGAGGATGGGGACCAGAGGAGGGCCGAGGGAACGACGCGGCTCTAGGGTCAAGCCTCTGACGTGGACGTCGTCGTGGCAAGGTGATGCGAGCACGACACTTGGCCGGTGGCTCCTTCAGCCAACGTGGATGCATATCTGGACAACCAACCGGCGCGCGTGTGGGCAGAACCGGGAGATGAACCGACGCACGTGGCCTCAGCGCGGGTAGTGGAGGGTCGTGCACGCGCGCGTATGGGAGTCTGAGAGCTGCACGTGGGCGCGTGGAAGTTCTGGAGCCTTCCTCTCCTTGATCACGGACCGTTAGATCTTCCCTGGATCTAATGGTCGAGACTCGGCCGCACAAGAAAGCAAGGGAGCATTAGGGTTTCAGTTTGGTTGGGGTTAGGATTTAATTAGATTCGGGCCTAAAACGAGCCTTATGTATAATATACTCTTTTTGGGTTTTTAATGTAAATGGACTTTATTTTGATAAATTGAGCTTTGATTTATTTAATGAGCTGAATATATATATGGGCAGTTTTATTTAAATTGTCTTCTCTTCTTTCTCAGTTTAGTATGATAATAGTATGGTAAATAATAATAATAATAATAATAATAATAATAATAATAATAATAATAATAATAATAATAATAATAATAATAATAATAATAATAATAATAATAATAATAATAATAATAATAATGTTATGAATAAAATAGTAATAATAATGGTAACAAGATGATGATGATGATGATGATGATGATGATGATGATGATGATGATGATGATGATGATGATGATGATGATGATGATGATGATGATGATGATGATGATGATGATGATGATGATGATGATGATGATGATGATGATGATGATGATGATAGATTAACATGATAGAATGGTAAGATAACATGATACATTAGTAATATTTAGGGTTTTTTCAATCGAATTACAATGACCAAACAATAATAAAAAACAATAGCATCATATATATGTATATATATATTACTAATAATATTTTTGTTTTTTTTACTTTTTAATCATACGATATATAATTAAGATAATCGAAGCCCATTATTGCAAAATATAAAAACGGGTTAATACCACGAACAAAATTAGTGATTACATGTTCCTAGAGGTCACGGGTTCGAGCACCAGCAGCTGCAACAGGGTGATCGAGCATGCATTGTCAAATGATTGATAGTATATTCAGAATTGATACTACTTGTAATCACCTTAACTTTCGTGCGGTTGAGAGTTTACAAGCACTTAGGTTGGCATTACAAAGACAACCATGACAAGATATTAACTGGCAACCCCCTGCTTAGGGACGCGAAAGGATGATGGCTGGTAAGCTTTTTTAAAGTGATATAAGTGTGTTCAGTTTTAGAGACAGAATTGTGGAGAACTTATGGCATGAGACTATAGGGATAATCAATAGAAGGCAAGCGTGGGAGTCTCCATCAACGTTAGTACACTACATCCACAAAATTAGTATATTACAGCAACTCATATTCATGTTCTACGAGAAGTAGTTGATGGAATGACAAAAATAAACCAATATAAAGCTCTTGAGTGTCAGAACTTCAATTACCCTTTATATGAGCTCATGGTTGTTTTACATAGTGATTGTAATAAGTGACGGATCCAGAAATATATTTGAGGGTGGGCACAAATAAAATATTGAAATTTTAGGGTGGGCACACACCTTAAATATTACAAAATTTAAGGACCAATTCATAAAAAGTAAGAAAATTGAGGTTAAATGTATAAATTTCAAAAAGTTCAGAGTGGGCACGAGCCCTACGTTATACATGGACCCGCCATTGATTGTAATAGTTGGAACTACTCCTTAATAGTTTTCACTTTGTTTATAAAGAACATTAATTTTCATAATCTAATACATATTAATAGATAGCCAATATTGATAATCAATAAATTATTTCAACAATTTTAAATACAATCATCTCCTTAAATGTTATTTTACTTGTTGAAATAAGACAACAATTATCGATTATCAGTTAATTTTACCAAATTTTTCTATACAATCAATTAGTTAAACTGGTTAATGCAATCAATTAGATGATTCAGTTAATGCATTCTACTATAAATTATTCACCGATTGTCAAAAACGTTCTAAATTAAAATATTAGCGACTCATTTGGCTATAAGTTGTTAAAAATACAAGAAAATTTAGGGGTTTATTTAAACAAAGTAGTATAGTTCCGGGGTTCTTTTAATAACCCAGTCATTTCTAAGCATATTTCAAACGGAGAGCAATATAAATGCCATTCAACCATTCAAGATACCAAAGATACATGTGATGATGTTGAATAAATATATTTTGATTTTGATATAGCTAAGGTTTTATGTTTAAAATACATTAAATAAATTTTTAAATATTAAAATAATTGATAAATGTTAAGTTGGGAAGAACAAATCGGTCAAAGGACTTGTTTTAACAGTCAAAATTCACCTAAATCATTTGATATGTTTTCAAAGTATTTTTACATGTTTAAATGCACTCAAAATATTATTTTGGACATTGAGTACTAGTACGACTTAAATGGTTATCAGTACAATTTTTGAAAATAAAATAGAATAAGCTCTTTCAATACTAGTATTGCTCTCAGTGCCGATGCTGAGTCAACTTAATACTGGTATAGTACCTTCGAGTATCATTATATTTCGTTTTAAATTTTTTCAATAAGCTATTTCAGTACCGATACGACCATCAATACTAGTACGATATGCCCCGTACCGATACTCACTGGTCGAGTACCAGTACGATATATACTAGACAACGACTACTTCAATTTTAAACATGTACCGAAATGGATATCGATTATCGATACCGACAATTGTGAAAATGTATTTAATGCGAAAAAAACCTCCCAACTGCTACAATCAAGTTTCCAACAACTCAAATAGTTAGAAATCAATGAGAGGTATAAAAACAAGTTTTCAAAGCTTTTAAGACAATAATTCAAAAAGCATTCAATAAAGTCTAAGAATCTACTTGAGCTTCATTGTAAAATTTCTTGTAAACACTTAGAGAATTTTTTTGTAATCTTTATTTGTCAATTGTTTGGAAAATTTAATGAGCTTAATTTTGTGCAAACATCTTTATTTTAAAGGGTTTTTAAGTTTTCTCTTTTGTATAAATTTTTGGGAAAGGATTTACAAGATTTTGAGGTATAAATTTTGTGAATTGTGTAAAGTTATCTTCTTGTCAAAAATAAAAAAAAGATAAATTTGTGAATTTGTGAAGTCTTTAATGTGCTAACTAAGATAGTGAATATATACTCTATTTAAAGAGTTAAACCACTCTAATTCATCTTACAAATTTTCTACCTTATGTAATTAATTTCCACTAAAATTTTATTTACCAACTCACCCCTCTTGTCATCTATATTCTATTAATTCACTCAACAGACGAATTCTTGTGACAATATCACGTTTGCACGTTGGGGGAGGCTTGATTTTAGAGAGTTTTTCAAACCCTAGCAGCTATCCACTACCAAAATTCTTTTAACTCTAGTCGTTTTCTACTTTGATCAATCCCTTTGATCGGTGGTCGATAATTAATTATAGTATTGGTTGTCGACCACTGGATCTATTAGTTTTCTTATTTTTTTTATTTATTTTAATAAGAATCTTTCTCTGTCCTTGTGACACGTTTTTTCCTCTGTTCTTGTGACATGTCTTTGTTTTTGTTTTTTGGTTTGATTCATTTGTCTTTGTGGCATGTTTCAGCATACCCTAGCGATCGATTGTTGTTCGCACAGAGATTCAATCGGCGCTAGTTTCTGATTTATGTCTTTGTTGGTGGTCACTTGGAAAGTTATATCCCCACTCGGTTGATGGTTGTTTGCCGATGAAACTAGTCCTGGGTAGTGGTACTTTTTGGTTGACAGCTTGGATCGCACACCACTCATTCTTCCTTCTTTATTCGTCTCGTCTGGACAGAGACAAGGAGATCCAGGAGGCTGCTAAATTTTGTTGGTATGCTTATCTCTATAAAAATTTTCATTTCTCTTTGTTTTTGGGTTGTAAAGATTTTTTTGGTTGTTTAATCCAAATATTCTTCTTCTTGGATGTATTGTAATTGTAATTTTTATATGAATTTAATAAAAATTTAGCGGATTTTATATAAAAAAAAGCAGACGAATTCTTATGCTTGTACAGTTACAAAAATGAAAATTCAGGGCAAGTTGGAGAACAAAAATGAAAATTCAAGTATACAAAAAATTGGATTAAAAAAATCATAACAGAAAATTCTATTTTTGAGTTTTTTTTTAGGTTTTTCAAAAAAGAAAATGATATTTTTGTTTTGTTTTTCTTAATGATATACACATAAGAGTAACAGAGAATAAATATTGTACATAAAACAAGAATTAGGCTAAATTACAAAGAGTAATAAGATATTAAACCTTTACATAAATATGATTTTATATGACGCAAACAACGCAGCTAAAATGAAAAATTACAAGAAACAAAGCGTCAGGGGAAATGAGCAAACTATAATTGAACTACAAAATGTTGGGTCTGGCTGTAAATCTCATGCAAAGTACCTAAGCCAGCATCAATTATACTAAAATGATGACTATTCGGAGAGCCTTAAAAGTTCCAAACCAGCGACAATTGTTTCTCTCTCGTAGAAATTACATTCTTAGTGAACTTTTACTTGAATTGGTTGGTGTGTGTCCATTCTAATACAACAACTGCTCCCTGCATTATTTCAAGTCGCTATTTTCATTCCGAAAACAGCTTTTCAATTTCGTTTTAGTAGCTTAGACGAGCAAGAACAACTTCAATTTCAAACAAAAAAGATAACTTACAAACTCAACATAGACCACCTTCTCTTCGGCGTAAGAAAAAGACAAAAAAAATATGTCAATCTTATTCCATGGTTTACAACTACACCTGGTCAAGTTGATTTTGCATAATGTCAATTTAGACTAAATCAAGTTTTTGAGTTCAAAGTCATGCTTAACTCTACATAGAACTCTGTATGGTTAGTTATTGACACTTTATATCAATCGAACACAAAGATCATTATTACAGTATGAAGAAGAGAATGCAAAAAGCTTTGTAAAGAATACTTTCTTTATTAACCAAAAGATGAGATTACAATGAATTAAAGTTTTCTTTTATAGACTGAAAATATAACTAAAATCCTAACTAACTAAGTAACCGTAATATCCCCTCAAGATGGATTGTCTTGTTGATGAATGTTAACAAGACCCAGCTTGACTACAAAAGAATGGAACGCTGGACCTTGAAGAGCTTTAGTGAGAATGTCTGCTAACTGATTTGCTGAACTAACATGGAAGAGCTTAAGGAAGCCGTCTCGTACTTTGTCCCGTATAAAATGACAGTCCACCTCAATGTGTTTGGTACGCTCATGGAACACTTGGTTTGATGCTAAGTGAATGGCGGATTGATTGTCACAATACAAGGAGGCTGTTGTAACAGGGATATGAAATGATGATAATAAGGAAGCTAACCAAACGAGCTCGCAAGTTGCTGCAGCCATGGCCCGATATTCCGCTTCACAGGAAGATCTACTGACAGTGGTTTGTTTCTTTGATTTCCATGAAACGATGTTATCGCCAATGTACATGCAAAAAACAAAGACTAACCTTCGTGTATCAGGACACGAGCTGTAGTCCGAGTATACAAATCCATGAAGTTGCAAATTTGAGTTGGCAGAGAAAAATAATCCCAAAGCTGGTGTCTTCTTGATGTAAGACAGAAGATGATAAACGGCCATGAGATGAGGATGTCGAGGAGAGGATATGAATTGGCTAAGAAGATGGACGATGTATGTTATATAAGGTCTTGTATGAGTGAGGTATAAGAGTCTACCAACCAATTGCCGATAGAGTTGAGGGTCTGCCAAAGGTTCACCTTCATGAATGCTTAACTTTTGGGAAGCTATCATAGGAGTATCAGCAGGCTTCTTACCAAGTGGTCATGTATCTTCAAGTAAATGGAGAGCATAATTCCGTTGTGAAAATGAAATTCCTGTAGAGTTACGAGCGATTTCAAAGCCCAAGAAGTACCGTAAAGTTCCCAAATCCTTTAATTTGAAGAGTTGGTGAAGAAAGGCTTTAACATTCAAAAGTTGGTCCAGATTTTTCCCAGCTAACACTATGTCATCGACATAGACGAGTAACGCTATCATATCGTCACTCGAGCCATAAACAAAAAGTCAATGTTCGAAAGGAGATTGTGTGAAGCCAAACTGAAGAACAACCTGAGAAAAGGCATTGAACCATTGCCTGGAAGCTTGTTTGAGCCCGTAAATAGACTTATTAAGCTTGCAAACCAGATTCGAATATGAAGAATAAAAAAAATAACCTTGGGGCAATTTCATGTACACTTCTTCATCAAGGATGCCATTAAGGAACACGCTATTGACATCTAGTTGCAGCAAATGCCAATTGTTGGAAGCTGCCAATGCAAGAAGAACCTTGAAAGATGTCATTTTAGCCACAAGGGAGAAGGTGGAATTTTAGCCTTCTACTTGAGTGAAGCCTTTTGCAACCAAACGAGCTTTGTATCTATCAAGGGAACCATTAGCCTTATATTTTATACGATACACCCATTTGCAGTCTATTACTTTCTTTCCTTCAAGTAATGGCACCACTGACCAGGTTTGAAGATTCTCCATAGCTTGTAGTTCTTCATCCATGGCAGTCCTCCATGCTGGAATTTTAGCCGCTTGATGATAATAGGTGGGCTGATAAGCAGATGAAATGTTAGCTATGAAACCTGTGTAAGCTGGAGAAAGCTTTGTAGTAGATAAGTGATCTTCAATAGGATATGTTGGAGAACGCGATGGAAAAGAATCAGTAAGACTATTGCAGTAATACTGTCTTAGGTAAGATGGCGGTTGAGAATGTCGAGATGATCTTCGAGGAATGACAAAAGATTGATTAGAAGTATTGTGTTCTGAAAAACCTGCTTCTACATTATGAATATCATGTTCTTCATGTCCAACGTTAATTGCATGGTCTGCATGGTCTATGTTGACTGCAAGTTCTTCATGGTTTGCATGGCCTGCATAATCATCATTAATTGCATGCCCTTTCATGGTTCGTTTGAGAATGTTCTCCAGGATTATTATTAGTTGCATGTACTTCAAGGTCCATTGGAGCATCATGTTCTTCATGATGAATAGGCTGGCCAACGGAATGTCCTGCAAAATCAGATATTGTTTGGGGAAAAGAGATAGAAGGAAAAGGATCTACAATAGAAGCTTCAGAATTACTTGAATGGAAAGGAAAGATGTGTTCATGAAACACCACACCACGAGAAATAATGATGGAACGAGCCTGCTAAACATATATTTTGTAACCCTTCATCCTAGGGGGATAACCAATGAAAATTCCAGGTAGAGCACGTTCTGAAAATTTGTCCCTTTGAGCTCGAATAGTTGAAACAAATACTAAGCAACCAAACACTTTAAGATGAGAGTAATCTGGAATCTTTGAATGTAGCAGCTCATAGGGAGTCTTGTTTTCGAGTGTTGGAGAAGGAATTCTGTTGATTAGGTAAGTAGCTGTCAACAAACAATCACCCCAAAAATGAGCAGGCACCCTGGAAGGTGTTGATGCTTGCGTTCCACAATGGCATTCTGTTGAGGAGTCTCAACACAAGAATATTGATGCACGATGCCTAATTGTGAAAACAATTCTGTGAATTTGAGTTCAGGAGCATTTTCGGAACGAAAAACCTTCAAATCAAAACCAAATTGTCTCTTAGCCATAGTAATGAAAGTAGGAATAATCTGACTAACATCTGATTTATGTTGAAGAAGGTAGGTCCATGTTGACCTAGAGAAATCATCAACTAGAGTTAAGAAATAACGTTGGGAGTTATAAGTAGGAGCTTTAAAAGGTCCCCAGATATCACAATGTAATAGTTCAAAGGGCTGTGAAGATAAAGTTGCAGAAATTGGAAAAGGAATGTGTTTTTGTTTAGCAAGTGGACAAATAGAACAAACATCCTTCTTATTAATAGCAACATTTGGTAAAACACTTCTTAGAAGATCTAAGACATGATGACTAGGATGACATAGACGATCATGCCATGAAAAACAAATATCATTTGTTTCGTTTACAACAGAAATCTGAGAAATATAATTGTCCTTACCAAAAGGAAAATGCAGCAGATATAATCCTTGATGCATGTCACCCTTCCCAATCACCTGGTAAGGATCCTAAATTAAACAAAGAGTATCACGAAACAAAATTGTTAGATTGGAATCTTTAAGTAAGCAACTTACAGATAACAAATTGAAATTAAAATCAGGAACATATAAGACATCTTTAAGAGTGGCTTTTGAGGATAAACGAACATTTCCATAGTAATGGATAGAAATAATGGATTTGTTTGGAAAAAGAATCGTTCCAGTTGTAATAGGAATCAAAAACTCAAACAGATCTTTGGAACAACAGACATATCTTGAAGCCCCTAAATCTATTACCCAAGAGCTTTTAGTATTGAAAGAACTAAAGTGATTAATAAAAGAAATGATCTTGCCTTGCATGGCCATATTCACAGAGGTTGTAGGAAGATCAGAGGAAGCCGCTGCCTGAAGTTGATTTGTCAACATAGTAATGAGCTGTTGACATTGTTGATTTGTCAATGAACTGCTGGAATTAGAATTGCTTGAATTGGAAGGTTTCTATTGGTTTGTGGGATTCCAAGAATCAACAACAACATTAATGTGAGATATATGAGACTGCTTGTTTCGAGAAGGATAACCAAGAGGATATCCATGTAACTTGTAGCATTTTTCTTTAATATGCCCTAATAAGCCACAATGACTGCATTGAGAACGAGACCTCTTGGT
The DNA here is from genome assembly GCA_030270665.1 of Hibiscus trionum. Lineage (NCBI taxonomy): Eukaryota > Viridiplantae > Streptophyta > Magnoliopsida > Malvales > Malvaceae > Hibiscus > Hibiscus trionum. Next base: position 11,004,566 of record BSYR01000053.1, read on the forward strand.
ATGAAGAGAAGCTTTCACAGCTAAAGACGCTTTAGTAATTGGATTATCCAATTTTATAAATCGTTGGCTTTCTTCTTGTGAAACCAAGGAGAAAACTTTTGTGATAGTAGGCAATGGATCCATCAGTAAAATTTTGACCACGAACATGAGCATATTAATCATTCAACCCCATTAAGAACTGCATAGTCTGTTCTTTCTGTTGTTCTTCCAGCATCTTTCTAACACCATCGCAAGTACATTGTGCACAAGAACATAAAGGATTAAGAGAAACCAGTTTATCCCATATAATTTTAAGTTGAGTATAGTAAACTGAAACAAACATTGAACATTGAACCAATTCTCCTAATTTCTTTCGCAAAGAAAATATCCTTGGTCCATTGTTCTATTGAAACCGATCTTGAAGATCTTTCCATACAGCAGCTGCAGTGGAATGATATAAAAGACTTGCAGCAATGTCTTTGGAAACCGAGTTAATCAACCAAGAATTTACCAAATCGTTTGCTCTCGTCTAGGCTTGATATTTGTCTGCAGGAGTTCGAGCTGGTGTAGGAATCGAACCATCCACAAAGCCAAGCTTATTCTTTGCAGAGAGAGTCGTCATCATTGATCGACGCCAACTGTGATAGTTGTCATTGCCAAGAGGTTGAGTAACCAAAAGCATACCAGGATTGTCGGACTGATGCAAATAGTATGGATTTGCACCATTGTTGAAATCATCATTGAGATTAAGATCTCCCATGATCAAGAAGTATAAAAGAAAAAAGAAAAAGAATCGAGGCGGAAGCTTAAAGAAATTCAACTGATACCATATTAGAGTATGAAGAAGAGAATGCAGAAAGTGTTGTAAAGAATACTTTCTTTATTAACCAAAAGATTAGATTACAATGAATTAAGGTTTCCTTTTATAGACTGAAAATATAACTAAAACCCTAACTAACTAACCGTAATAATCATGTTATAAAGTGCAGTAGTAAATGAAACATAAAGATCTTACGGATCGTGGCATAAAATTCGAAGTAAAAATGGTGAGCAGGTTCTGAGAAATTGTATTAATGTTAGTGGCTCATGTGGATGAAGAGTCCAACTCCGGTGAAGATACAATTATGAAAGTTGTTTGATTTCAGTATTGTTTAAAGTGTAAGAATATCACGTGAGTTTATATGTTTTTCGAATCTATATTTTCTTTGTTGATTCTGTTATGCAATGGATTTTAACAAGTAGATTGGGAGAATTTCTTTTCTTCAAGAAATGGAACATTCAAATGATTTATGCAAATACACAGTTGAGAACCAATATGGTCTATGAAGGAAAACACTGATGCTGCTTCATGTACTGAAACTGAAAATAAAACCGAAAAGCGATCCTAATAAGTTATTATTGCCCTCAAGATCCCAATATACATAAAAAACAAATTAAAACTACTTGTTCATTCTTAGTCAACCTCCTCAATCTTTGGACCAGCTCCAGTTCCGGCAGCCGGAGGCGCATGGCCGCTATTTCCACCAGAAGCTTGGTACATTTTGGCAATGATGGGGTTGCACATGTTTTCAAGCTCCTTCATCTTATCCTCAATGTTTTTCTTGTCAGCCGGATTCAACTTAGCATCGATCTTCTCATCCTTCACAGTATTCCTCATGTTGTACGCATAGTTCTCCAAAGCATTCTTAGCCTCCACCTTTCTCTTATGTTCATCGTCCTCTGATTTGTATTTCTCAGCTTCTTTGACCATCTTCTCAATCTCTTCCTTGGAGAGCCTGCCCTTGTCATTGGTGATTGTGATCTTGTTCTTTTGCTCTGTTGTTTTATCCTCTGCCGACACATTCAAGATGCCATTGGCATCGATGTCGAAACAAACCGTGATTTGAGGGACACCCCTCGGAGCTGGTGGGATGCCAGAGAGCTCGAATTTACCAAGCAAGTTATTGTCCCTTTTCCGCGTTCTTTCGCCTTCATAAACCTGAATCAAAACACCAGGTTGGTTGTCTGAATAAGTAGAGAAAACTTGTTCCTTTTTGGTCGGGATTGTGGTGTTCCTTGGAATAAGAACGGTCATTACACCACCAGCAGTTTCGAGCCCGAGCGAAAGCGGCGTGACATCCAAAAGGAGCAAATCTTGAACCTTTTCGTTGCCTTCACCACTCAAAATGGCGGCTTGTACAGCCGCACCGTAGGCGACGGCCTCATCGGGGTTGATGCTCTTGCAGAGCTCTTTTCCATTAAACAAGTCTTGCAACAGCGATTGAACCTTGGGAATCCTGGTAGACCCACCAACGAGAACAACATCATGCACGGAACTTTTATCCATCTTAGCATCCCTTAAACATTTCTCAACTGGCTCCATACATTTCCTGAACAGGTCCATATTAAGCTCCTCGAATCGAGCTCGAGTGATCGCTGAGTAAAAATCGATACCTTCGCACAACGAATCGATCTCAATGGTGGTTTGGGTGGTAGAGGAAAGAGTCCTCTTTGCTCTTTCACATGAAGTCCTCAATCTCCTCAAAGCCCTTGGGTTCCCACTTATGTCTTTCTTGTTTTTCCTCTTGAACTCTTGCACGAAATGGTTCACCATCCTATTATCAAAATCTTCCCCTCCAAGGTGTGTATCACCGGCCGTGGCCTTGACTTCGAAAATACCCTCTTCAATCGTCAGCAGAGAGACATCGAAGGTGCCGCCGCCGAGGTCGAAGATGAGCACATTCTTCTCTCCAGCACTGCCAGCTTTCTTGTCCAGTCCGTAAGCAATGGCGATAGCAGTGGGTTCATTGATGATTCGCATGACGTTGAGGCCTGCAATGACGCCGTCATCCTTGGTGGCCTGACGCTGGGAGTCATTGAATTATGCGGGGACGGTAACGACGCTGTTGTTGACAGTGGAACCGAGATAGGCCTCGACTGTTTCTTTCATCTTCATGAGAACCATAGAAGAGATTTCCTCAGCTGCAAACATCTTATCTTGGCCTTTGCATGTGACAGTGATCATAGGCTTCTCAGCCGCACCAGGGGTAACCTTGAATGGCCACAACTTCATATCACTTTGGACCGAAGCGTCACTGAACCTCCTCCCAATCAACCGCTTTGCATCTATAGCAACGTGAAATTAGACAAAACATATCCATGTATATGTTTTAAAAATGATTCGAATCGAAGAAGGGCTTACCAAAGACAGTGTTAGTAGGGTTCATGGCAACCTGGTTCTTAGCAGCATCGCCAATCAAACGCTCACTATCAGTGAAGGCAACATAGGAAGGTGTGGTTCTGTTCCCTTGATCATTAGCAATGATCTCAAAGCGGTCATGTTGCCAAACGCCAACGCACGAGTACGTAGTACCAAGATCTATACCGATTGCCGGACCCTCACCTTTGCCAGCCATTCATAACCTCTTTTAATTTGCAGACACGACTTCTCCAGGATGCTCCTTTTTATGCAGTGTAACTGTTTTCAGCTCTTGACCTATTCAAACTGCTTCACTACGAGGTGTTTTAATTACTACTTCAATTTGGTAAACTTTTTTCTAATTTAATTTTTGGATTTTTTCTACATTATTATTTTAACTTGAGACCTTTGAACTTATTTTTTTTATCATAAAAGGAAAGTTGAGCTTTCCTGCAAAAGCCCGCGCGAAAACAAAAGGGCAACATAACCGATAGTGAAAAAACAACAAGAAAACTTAAAACAAGACAGACTTAAACACCGGGACACAACAGAAAAGCAGCAAAACGCAACAAAGCTGCAGACCGATCCTAAGGCAGCAGGGGGGACGCAACCATCGGAGACACCGTGGTTAGCATTTTCATCTCGAGAAACTCATGAGCCATTATGCAAAGACCAAAATGAATCCACCTCTTCCTGAATCAGTTTAAACTCCATTAGTTACGCCCGAGAGCTCTATCCAGAGGCAGGCTTCCACCCTTTAAAGGTTGGTCATTGTCAAGGCATGAACCTACAGAAAACTTGATTAGGATGAAAGTTAGACACGAAGATCCTTGCTTCTCCGGAACTTGATTGAGGGAACAACTTCGAAATAGTAAAAGATAAAGACAGAGGCACATGAGACCTTGGATCACTGGTCAACTTGATAGTCCAATTGATCCGAGGGGGAGGATTGAGTGGAGAAGCTCACCTGAGACCCTTCTTATCACATACGAGATTGGGACAAGACCTCATGGCTTTCCCGGATAACTCTCGCACGAGTTATTCGGAACAAGAATCATCTCAACCAATATGGGAGAGGGAGAGCTGGGATTCAACTGTGGAGTCGTATCTTCCTCGTCGCTAATTTGTATTTCTTCATTAAGGGAAAAGCTGTCGTCGATGCACATGGATGGAACTTATGTTATCTTTTTTCTGTAGGGATCAATCCATAATTCGATCAGACCAACTTCATCGACCATAACTCGCGAGCTTTCCATCATGTATTTACGGCGAGCAGCTTTCCCAATGAGCGTGAGCCTCTTGGAGCCAAACGTTTTGTCTCTTTTCCTCCCTTCAATGTCCTTAATGATGGTAGAAGATTTTATGAACGAAGATGGAAACATGGCAGCCTTAAGGAGGTCGTCGTTTGCCGCCCAACCTGTCTCTGAGATGCACCAATTGCTTGGAGCAACTTGGACAATAGCACTGGAGATTTGCTCCTAAATTTCTCTTCGTTTTGCCTGACTGAAAGGTTCCTCTTCCACCTCTGTGCGTTTCCTTTTTCTACAGTTTGACACTTCCATTTTGTTGAATCCATCTGCGAGAAGGTTACCCCAAGTGTAGTACTGATTTGCATCTGTAGAAACAAGATTTGGAATGAGAGTGCTAGAGGAGCCCAACTCATTTGCAAGATCCTTTTCAGTGAGGCTATCGAAAGTATTACAATTTTGGTTTCCCTTAGCCATCATTCCACTGATGCTCTTCATCTCCATATGTTATAAAAGGGGAAAATAAAGGTTGACTTCTCTAAGGTTGGAAGTGACAACAGAAGCCTCCTTAACCGAGGCAACCTTAAACTCAGGATTTGCCTTGGATTGTGTATGCATTGGAACCTTCAATTCATTGTCCTTTGTGTCTGAGTGTGATCCGTCCTTGCTAGTGAGTGGTAGGTTTTTGCTCCCATCTGTTGTCGCCACAGGGGGATGGCTTGATCGAGGTTTACCACCGTGAGAGGCGCGGAGCCAAGGTCCAAACTTTCCAGCTAACTTAAACACTGAAATATCGTGCCTACAATCCCTCTCGACATGTCCAATTCTCCCACATCGAAAGCAAAATTTTGGGAGGTCTTCATACTTGAAGGCAACTTCAAGTGGCTTATCCCTCTTGCGATTCAATATGAATTCGATTTTAAGAGGGTCTTCAACCCTGATAGCTACCCTCAGGCTTACAGAACCTTGCCAATGGGTCTTACTACCGTTGTCTAGGGAAGAACCATATAACACTGGGAAGAGTTTACCTATCCGCTTAACATTTTCTGCAGTTAACAGTCCAATAGGTAAGTTATGAACCTGGACCCAGAATTCTTCAAGCGAGAAATCCAGTTCTTCAAGTGCTTTGTCCGGCTGCCATTCTTTGCGCACAAGAAGAGTATCTTGTACCGCCCATGGCTTGGCACCAAGGATGCGATGACGCTTTTCAACTGACCTGAACAAGAAAAGGAAGAAGTTGCGCTCAAGGTCATGGCATTCCAAAGTTTCAGTCTTCCAAGCTTTGCGTAGAATGGCGGTTAACGCTAAAGTTTTGAGTGGATTTGATGAAAGTAGCTTTCCAACGAGAGCATGGTTTTTTAAAGTGAAGTTGACCTCGCTATCCTTGTTTAGTTCAAGTTCATCGAGAAATTCTTGGTTGAGGAGGCTTTGGTCAACTGGGTGGATGGGATAACCGTTATCCACAACTCCCACACTTAATAAGGATGAAAAAGGCAACAGTTCCATGATTGAAAGGGTGGTAAATGCGAGGGGAAAGGAGTTTGCAAAAGACATAGGAACAAGACAGTGGTGCAGGGCAAAGCCAAAGGAATGACTGCAAGGGTTTGGGGGGCCAAACAGAAAAAGGCAGTGGCTTAAGCCAGCTCCAGGTCACTAGGGATCACGTCTCGCATGCCTAAACTCACCTCTCCTTCAAGGGGAAAGCTGGGTTTAAAGGCAAGAGAGTGGATGTTATGAGCATGGAGAAAAGCTTGCTCTTTGCCAGTCCCCCGAGACCTTTAAACTTATAATTTTTAAATAGAATTAATATACATGATCTAATTTATTAATAATAAAAGTTTTAATGTTATACTTTAATCAAACTAAAAAAATAACGACTCACGTAAAAATTAATATGAAGTTGAATGAACTAAAATATAAAGTAGTCTTCTTGATTTTAAACAAGGATTGCTTTTTAGTTTTCACCATTGATAAGAGTAGAAGATTGTAGTTTGTTTATAAACTCTTGGGCTGGACTTTCCTATCACATAACTGAGTTTTACTTTATATTTAGATATTAGAGTTTTGGATTGGACTCTACTTTTTCTTAAAATTTGATATTTTATGTGAAAATTATTTTTATTTTTGTTATATGTTGGTTCTAACTTCTAGATTTATTTTAGTTCGACTTTAAATATATTTTAGTTATTTATTTCAAAAATATATTCTAGTTATTAATATAATTATGTTTTTTTTAACAATTGATTCATTATAGTCTATTATTACTTCCGATTTTAATTGTATTTTTACTGTAGCTTCAAACGGAATATGAAGTACTCTATATATTTATACAAATGTTGGGCCCCAGTTTCTTAATATAATTCTAATAATATTAAATAATCATTATATTTGATAATAGAGTGGTGGATTGGAGAGTGTTAGAGTTGCAAACTGGATGCCGAGTGAAGATGTTGGTCTGGTGACTCGTGAGTTGGAATGTGATGCGCATGAGGATGTTTTGACTATTGTTAGCATGGAACAACAGGCAGCGGGGTGTTGAGGCCGAGCAGATGCAGTTGGTGACTGTGTGTAGGCCTGCTGATGCGTTGGTTAGTGTCGTGGATGGGCCACGGGTTGGTATAACGACTTTTGTTGAGACAAATGGTGAACAAAGGTTCTTTCAGAGATAGTTATAAGTTTCCTATCCCCGGAGAAATGTAAAGAGGCAGAACATCAATTGAGCAAACAAGGAAGGGGGCGTCCTAGGAAACACACAACACATGCAGTAGCGAACGACTCTCTCGGATTCAGATTTTGAAAATAGGAAGCGGGCGATTTTGAAAGAGGCGCGTGAGACGTTGGCATTGGGTAAATACATCGGGGCTAAGACTGTGGGAAACGAAGAGGAAATTGTTAAAGATATCGCGCGTGAGCGAAAACAATAGCAACGAGCGATGCAAATGTTGTCGTGGAATGTCCGTGGCTTAGGATCAGCGTCGAAGCATAGGGCGTTGAGAGATATGGTGCGACAACATCGTTACGAGATGGTTATTATACAGGAAACAAAATTAGAAGAAATTACAGGGGCGTTGGTTGGCCGTATGTGGCATACGGACTCGTTTGAATTTGCGTTTGTTCCATCTAATGGCAGATCGGGTGGTGTGTTAATTGTATGGGAGGTATCATGCTTTAATCTTACAGGAGTGCAAAATGGCTCGCGATTTGTCCTGGTTGAGGGTACTTGGATTTCGAATAATTGGTTTTGTTGCGTACTGGGCGTTTATGCTCCTTGTGGATTGGAGGAGCAATCGAAACTTTGGCAGGAGTTAACGACTGTGATTGTGAATCGAAAAGTTCTCCTTGGTGTGTGTGTGTGGGGGGGGGGAGACTTCAATATGATTTTTCATCCAAAGGAACGACAACGTTGTGCTAACTTAACCCGAGGTATGACTTTGTTTAATGAGTTTATCGAGATGACAGCGTTGATTGATATACCTTTGCATGGAAAATGATTTACGTGGTTCAGATTGGGATATAGATGTAGTCGTGTAGACCGATTCTTTCTTTCATCTGAATGGCTTGGTGAATTTGCGAATCTAACAATTCTGGCATTACTAAGGGGATTGTTCGATCATGTCCCACTGCTATTACATAACATGGTTGTGGAGGGAGGGCCGCACCCATTCCGGTTTGTGAATGCTTGGCTAGAACATAAAGGTGCGGTGAATAAAATGGCAAGGGAATGGTTGCAGTTAAATGAGGTTAATGTGGGTGCGGGTTTAACCGAGAAATTGTGAGGGTTGAAAGGCTTTCTTAAGGGCTGGAATGTGTCAACTTTTGGCAATGTTGATGAGGGAATTGCGGCTATTTCGAAGAAAATTGATGATCTTGATGATCATGTGGCAGATGGGATTGCATCTTGGGATGATTTTGACGAAACGGGAAGATTGTGTTCGACACCTTGGCAGTTGAATAGGTTTCAGGAGTCATTGTGGTGACAAAAGTCTCGAGCTATTTGGTTGAAAGAGGGTGATCGCAATACTCACTTCTTCCATCGGACAATGAAATTGAGGGCTTTGCGCAATCGGATTGTTGGTATGCAGATTCATGGTGCTTGGGTAACGGATCATGACCGGTTAAAGGCATATTTCTTTCGTGAATATCATAAGCATTTTGCAAAAAAGCATGCTATTGGTTCCTTAGATGAGGCTGTGCAATTTGTATGCCTTTCGGAATGGCAAGCGGCGAGTTTAGAGCTGATGACCACGAACGATGAAGTGAGGGAAGCAATTTGGGGTTGTGATGGTTCAAAAGCTCCGGGGCCGGATGGCTTCACGTTTGAATTTTATAAGAAAGGTTGGAATTTACTTAAGACATAATGAGTTTTATGTGACCCTTTTGCACGATGGGCAAGCTGCCGAAGGGAGTGGATTCCACGTTTGGGGTGTTGGTGCCAAAGAAGGAAAATCCATGACATATTGGGGATTTTCGCCCAATCCGTTTGTTGAATTCACTATACAAAATTTTAGCTAAGTGATTGGCGAAATGGTTGCGGCAAGTGTTACCTTATTTAATTAGTGATGTGCAATTAGCTTTCGTACATGGACGTCAGATTTTGGATAGGATTTTGCTGGCAAAGGAAACAATTCATTAGCTTCAAAAATGTTGATTCAGTGATGGTGGAATTTGTTGGAGTATGCCCAAAGACCAATCATGAGTTGGTTGTAAAAGACATACTTATTTTATCTTGTTTATTAATAAAGCCATTATTATTACTTCAGTCTTATTCCGTGCATCTATAAATAAACTGAATTATAATAAAGTCCATAGAATAATATTGTTATTCTTGAATGTCCTTAGTCGAAAATTATTGTAGGCGTAGACAACAATAATATATATTAAGACTAATATAAAGTTGATTGGTGACAAAGTGTTGTTATTGACATAGAGATGTCAAAATCAATACATAAGTATGTGTTAGAGAACGACATACTGGACTGACCCGTTATGAGCATGTTTCTTGGATTATTATGTGACAGTCACAACATTGCTCACAGTGATAACTAAGTGTATGATCCTCAGTGTAACACCATTCGCCCGGGTTAGGAGCGAAGAGCGTTACAACGCGCAACATATGTATACAACCAAAACAATTAGCAGAAGAACTTAACATGTAAACATAGAACTCACTTGACAAACTTATCAATAGGCGGGCTAACAAAAACTTTACCAAACATATAACATGCTAGACATGTTACTATCTTAACATTACCAATTATGTATGCTATTATAACAAGGTAACCATATAACATGCTTAAACAACATACAACCAAATCGTACATTGTTTACATGCTAAACAACAAAACTATAAACAAACATCATACTTTCAATTAATGCTTACTTAAACTAGAGCATACACACAAGTTCAACCAACTTATCTTATTAACCTAGGTCATTCGAACCATATATAACCAATAAGGTGCGTTTCTATTACAATCATTCCTAATTAGATCCATTAGAATAAAACCATGTATATCAAATTCCAACCAATCATAATCAAACATAGTTCATTCGAACATAACATAGATCCCATGGATAATCTAGATGCATTGTTTCTAATCAAAATTAGGCATTCCAAACATGTACATATATTACTCATTCGAGTAGCACAAGATCAAATCATCATATAGAATTTGACAAATAAATTAACCAAGCTTACCATATATATATATATATATATATATATATATATACACACACACATGTAACACACCAAATGTAACACCCTCTTCTAGGTCTGGTCGAGAATCGGGTCGGAAGGTGCTAACGATAATCAATATAGTAATCGATGTGACAAAATTTCAAATTAATCTTAACCTTTATATCAACAAACTTCAATAACACAATACTTCGATGTATATAGGTTTAATTAATCCACACGAATCAATAACTAATCAATTAGGACTACCTATTAACTATTACAAGTTTTAGGGACCAAACTATAAATTTGATAAATTAAGGGTCCTTCGATGCAACTGGATGTTCTAAAATGAAATTCATCACAATAATAACATTCCTGTGAAGTTTCATACAATTTAGAGTCCGTTAGCTCATTCAATTTAATCCTTCAATATTTAGTGACTAAAATGTGAACCTTGCAAGCTGTTTAATATGCCTTTAACTAACTTAACTAACCCCGTATCGAAACACCCTAGGGATGTTTCGAAACGAGTGGATGATGGTCAACCCTTGTTGACTTACCCTTTAGACCGTATTGATACAGATATGCCCATATCGAAACGGGTTAACTTCTTTTGACTTTAACCTATTTCGATACGCTATAAACCCGTTTCGAAACGAGGGATTCTAGTGACAAAATGTTTCGATACGACCTAAAACCGTTTCGGTACGCTCTATTCCTCAGGTTCAATTATGCTTACCCGTATCGAAACGCCATCACCTGTTTCGATACGGTATGACTTGAAATGACAGATTTTTGTTGGTATTTATTCAATCTAACCTACCAAAAGATGTTCAAATGCAACGAAACATCACGCACAATAATTCAATGGTATGAACTACTAGCATGCCAAAATTCATGATCATACGAATACATTTACTAGGTTTTGACCTTTATGAGCCAAGTATGCACTTTTAAACCAACCAAAAAGGCCATTTAGGGCCATTAACCATATTACAACATAGACATCACATAACCATATCAAAATGGGCATAAACGACTAGTTCGACTACTTTGCCACCCTCTTAGGAGTTCATAAGGTCAAAATACATTACTTTAGGGCTTGTAGTGACATGTCTTGCCCTGACAATCCAATCCTTCTACGCACGATCTTTCAACCTGAAATGCATGAGATGAGACATGTTAGGCATACATTGCCTAGTGAGGTAGTCATAACAATGTGAATATCAATGTAACAAGTATCAATATTCATGCTTTCATGCTTATCTATATCAATACTATGCATCAATAAGCAATGTTTAGCATATTTATTCATCATTAATCCTTAGATTGAATCAAAATTGTGGATACGCAAATTCCTACGCCTCGCCAAATCAATGAGTGGTCTAATCCCCCCGCCTCACCAATATGAACAATATCAATACACATCCATCCGCCTCACCAAATCAATATAGGCCGTAGCTTTAGGACCGTAGTCCACCCGTAGATTGGGCTCATGAATTCTATGGCATGCTAATTGTATCCAATGTCTATTCAAATCCAAGGTTCCAATGTTCATATCCATTTCAATAATCAATGAGTATTCCAATGACCAATGATTTCATTGTTATCAATAACAAATGTGTCCCATAATCAATGTTTCATGATTCAATGTTAATAACAATAATCAATGATTTTTTGCAATGTTTCTATAACAATATCTATATCAATGACAATGCTTAATGACGATACTAATAACCATGTCCGATACTCAATGAAAAACTTATCGACACTTACCAAGGTATCTGTTTAATTATCCGATGTAACTTTTTCCAATAGCAATGTGAGTAAAATGATCGAAGACAACAATAATAGATTCGGGAAGTCTTTTCGCTTAATTCTGAGACTTCGACTACACTCACCTTAAAATCTGATGCTCTTACGGCTCTCGGATGACAATACCCTTGCTTCTAGCTTGTAAACCCCTCGTCCCGGTCTGGCCGGATGACCGGTCCGAGTAGGCCACACGGGGAAAACTGAAGCGAAACCTGTTAAGGTTCTCCCTCGGTTAGCGACCATATTTTTTTTCTTCTTTCATTTTAATCTTGTCTAGAGGGGTATTGAATCCTAAGTGATCACGACAGCGGAAAACATCCATAAGAACATCACATTCGAACCACAACCATTCATTAACAATCCATTTTAAGCCTACAGGGCAGACCGTATCGGTACACTAACTAGGGGTATCGATACGCCCTGACCCGGTCAACCCAAAGAGTCAACTCCGGGAAGACCGTATCGATACAACCCTTGAGCGTATCGATACGCCCTTCTCGGTCAACACCTTTTTGGTCAACGAAGTAGGACCGTATCGATACGCGTAAACCCCGTATCGGTATGCCCTACACTTGCCCACTTCTCACATTTCCAGAGTTGGGAGGGTATCGCTACCCCCAGGGTAGCAGTATACCTGGCAAAAAAATCGTGGCATTTGGGCAAGGCCGTATCGATACGGCCCTTAGGCGTATCGATACGCCCTGCTCTGCAATTCCACCAATTTTAACTTGGTGACCTCAAACACAACTCTAAATGCATTTTTGGACTCTCCTATGCACATACAAACATTTATACAACATACAACAGTCAAGGGAAGAAATCAAACCAATAGCAAGACATCCATACATGACATTCATAAAAGAAGGCAATTTTAACATATATGGGTATACAAGCACTTAAGGATTCATGTCTTAGCAACCAAAGCATGTAAACATTCAAGGCATGCAACGTAAGCAATATTTACGAATCAAACGAGGCATCCAAGAACCAAGCCAACAACGACATACATCAAAACTCAAATCAACAATACCTATCCCATTGCTTAACTATTACATTCTATCACTTAAAATTCATACATTGAGCTAACCAAAAGCAACACTTGGAGACCTTTCCTTGCCCTTGCCACCCACAAGCTATTGATCTGCATTGTCGAACAAAAGAGAGCGTAAGCATAAAAGCTTAGTGAGGGTAAGCTCATAAAACAAACCTTCGACAATGCAGGGTCCAAGCACGAGCAACTACCAAAATGAAATGCATGATCTTACCTCTGATCCACGAGAGCCAAAACGAACATGATGCATGAACATATAATCAACATTATGCCATGCTCAACAACTCATAAGTTCAACTTACAATGATACATATATCAATGTATTAATAACAACATATCTCAAGGCATATGGAAATCACATTTAATATCATATTGGCAACACATCTCAATTCATAAAGGCGCATATAAACTCATATTGATATATACATACAATCTCATATTGGCAACTAGCTATGACTCGAATACGCGGATAACATGTTGGAACGCATTTCCAACAACAACATTACCTCGGTGGGATTACACTCATCACCGGTACTTGCATGGGCGGGATTCCACTCATCACCACATGCCCTACGGATGGGATTCCACTCACCATCACGTAGAATATATATAAATTTCCGGTGGAATATTACATCACCGTACTCCTTCTTGGTGCCTTAACGCCACCAAGGCCAAGTATGTTTTGACTCAATTTGTGTGCACACTCATCCTAATGATCGATCATTGTACCCAAGCATACTAGTGCCAATATTAAACGCAAATCCAATTTTTATAGCTTCATGCATATATCAATGCATCAAATATCATGTCTCACATACATGTATTTCACAACCCATTTCCATGCCTAGCATGTACTCACCATGATCATCATCATGCACAGTTCACAATCCAAACCACATGCATAGCAATGCATCAAACCATGCCTCAACAACATGTATAACACAATATACATAACTACCGTAAACACATATAAACAAGAGGCATAACAAGTAGTTAGGAGTTCAACCAAAGTTTCCTAAACTTAAGCTTGAGATTAGGCTACCACCCTAACCTCAACTCTAGGTGGGTTTACCAAGCCCAACCTAGGTCCACATGCTTGAACCAATGTTTAAAACCATTTGAAAACAATAACCACTCACCTCCACCTCCAAGCTCAATTACCAAGCATCCAAAGTCTTCAAGTTTCCGGATTTGTTCCCGAGGCTTCATCAACACAAAATCTCGCTTCTAAACAACCTCAACACAAGCAAAACAACCTCAAATCAATCCACCAATCAATGTAGTAAACCCGGAACACTAATCAAACATCAAACTCAATATTTCAAACCTTGACCAAACCCCGATTTTACCTAATTCAAGAAGCCCATAAACCTTGATCAAAACCCAAGTTTCTAACACATTTTCTACCCACAAATGATTGCTAAGTTCAGCCACAACTTCAACCCATAGGTGCAAGCCAAGCTCCAACAATTTCCAACCCAAACAATCACCAAAATTTCCATTTTCGTACTCCTATTTTACCCAGCAGAAAATCATGTTTTCAAACACCCAAATGACATCTAAATGGTTCCAAAACATCCTCCTAGCGTACATAAATCATCAGCCCTCTTATTACAACCTAAAACCCACCAAAAATCAAGTTTTAGACACCTTAAAAATTGTCTCAAAAACCCATTTCGGGTTTTCACCCAAAATCCTCCATTTTAAAATATAATGTTTATTTTCATGAGATTAAACCAAAACCCAACATAATAAATCGAAATTGATTGAAAAACCCAATAAAAACTCAAACTTTTATCAAGCCCTAATTTTCCAAAGTTCATGGTTTTAAAATCTATAACCATGGATAGATAGGGAATGAAGAGAAGAGTGAGAATATACCTTTACTTTTGAAAAAGACCTTGAGATGAGGGAGAAATCAATGGAATAGAAAATTTAGGGTTTGGGGAGGGGTTTAAGAGCTCTTCCACGTTGGGTGTAAGAATGGGGGGGGGGGAAGAGAAGACCATTTTATTTTTTTTGTTCTCTTTAACTTTCCAAAAGTGGTCTAGCTTTATAAAACATTTGGGTTAAATTGCCAACTTGGTCCCTCCTAGATAATTAAACCCCAATTAACTCAAGTCAAGGTCAAATTGATTTAATTTAATTTTACCGACTCGGACCACTAACCCGACTAACTCCTAACCCTAAAACACGGGTGTTACAACTCTCCCCCACTTAAGGAAATTTCGTCCCCGAAATTTATCGGACGAAAAGAAACACGGAAACTGTCCCTCCACACTTCCTTCTCACAACAACATACTCACAAACTCGGTAAACTTACCACACAACATTAGCTATCTGATGCTAAGATCTCCACTGGTTTTCCATTGCTTGTCGATTTTAAACTGAACTCGATCTCTTCTACAAACGTGGCACGGAACAGATCTGACTCACATTCCCGAATCATGGATACACGGAACACCTTACCAACCCTCTTCTGATTCTAGTAGTAACCGCAACAAATAAACAACAGAACTAGCCCGATTCACAATCTCATACAACACTGTTTAAATACTTGACCCATAACTTTCTCTGACTGATCATCAGACCTCAACATACAACCAAACACTATGCATACGTCTTCAAAAATCTAGCAGAAATCTCGAACCTCTATTACTCACTTTCACTAAGAATCTTCCACGAATGTAACAACTAGAAGAAAACTGATGTTCGGTCTTGACACGCTGGCAATCTACACACTTACTCTCATGCTGAACAACATCACCCGTCAACTCAATCTAGAAGTACTCGTCTTCAACCCACAATACGTCTTCATTCTTCTCTGATGCAATATAAATGAACTGTCGTGAGCTTCAGCCAAAACAATACGTCTCAAAACACTATGTCAATCGGCACAATTATTTCGTCTCTAAAAATACAAACTCTATCATATCTGAAACTGTATTCTGAAGATCTTCTTTCTGCTATGCTTTGCACATAAGGTGCCAAGAACTTGTCTTGCAACTGTTTCTCTTTAAGTATTCTGACTCAATGTAGGCTTAACTTGAAGCTCGTCCACAAAACCACTATCATTTGGTAACTGAATCCGGCAAACACAGCTCGCAACTCTACTACTAATCTATCAACAACATAACTCGGAACATCGGTTACTACGTTAACTCTTTTTGGATGATACTCGAACCTTGAGATTACGATCTTCAAGCAATTCTAACAACTCATGCTGTTCAAGTTTCAACCCTTCCTAGGTCTTCAAATATCTCAAGTTCTGATGGTACGTACGTATACACTGTGCATTTCTTACTATACGGCTTTGTCTCTAAGTCTTCGACGCAAATACAACTGTAATTAACTCTAAGTCTAGTGTCGAATAACTCCTCTCTCGGTCTCTCAACTATCTAGATGAACAAGTCACAATCTTCTGTCTTGTATAAGCACACAACCTAACCCTACATGTAACACATCACTACAGTTCACAAGTTCTTTCTCTAGTATAGGCTGGATCAAGGTCGAAGCTCTCTTCAAAGTTTCTTTCGGTTTCTCAAGGGTTCAATGTCTCGCATCTAACCTCACAAACTGAACATTCTTCTGTAGCAATCTGTCAAAAGAGCAGCTACCTTCGAAAGGCTATTTACAAACTTCCGATAGTAACGCTGCTAGACCTAGAAACTATAGATTCCTGTCACAGTCTTCAATTTCTTCCAACTCACATCTTCCTCTATCTACTTAAGATTTTCTCTAATACACTCGGCTAATCTACATGTCCTAAGAGAACATTTTCCTTAACCCGGAGTTCACGTTTGCTCAACTTGACATACAACCGATTCTCTAATAGAATCTACAATACTAACTCCAAAGCTTGTCATGGTCTTCTTCGGTACGTGAATATACCCATGTATCATCTATGAGAACTACTACAAATTGATCAAGGAGCTCATGAAATATTCAGCTCGACATCTTTATAAAAGTAACTACCACACTAGTCAAACGAAACGGCATAACTCGAAACTCAAAGCGATCACATCTTGTCTCGAAAGCTGTCTTCGGTACATCAACTTCTCTCACCTTCAACTGGTAGAAATCGGTTCTTAATTTTAATCTTCGAAAAGACTGAAGCACACACTAACTGATCAACAGATCACTGACACTCAGAAACAGATGCTAATTATTCATTGTCACTTGTTTCGACTGTCTGAAATCTAAACACATTCTCGTATTGTCTTCTCTCTTCTTCACAAATTGCATTGTCATACTCTAAGATGATGTACTAGGCCTTAAGAATCTAAGGTCTAACAAGTCTCGAAGTTGATTCTTCAACACTCTCAATTCTGTCGGAAACCATAAGATACAGAGCAAACTAAAACGGGAGAAAACTCAGTGACGACATCAATAATAAACTCTTCTTCTCTGTCAGGAGACAAACTGGGCATTTCTTCTAAACACTTCTAGGAAGAATCACAAACTATTTTAACATTTTGCGGTCTAATCTTCATTCAATAGTTAAATTCATCACATTTGCTAGACAAGCCTGTCAACTAAACTCAATCAATCCTTGACCTCTAAAGCTGGTTCAACATTCGATAAGAATCTCACATCCTCACCTACCACTACAGTCTCACAGAAATCTGCAACTTTAAGGTAACTCTCTCTTTGTCTCAACGTATACCCTAACTCTGTGTTCTACAAGCTAAACCATGCCAAAAGGTACATCAAACCGTAAAAGACAAATATTTCACATCTACTAGAAACACATAACCCTGAACCATCAACAACCATCTTTCGTACATCTTTCTGACCACCACTATCTCACCAAAAGTTCTAGTCACATGTGTCCCTACGTCTAGATCTCAACAAGTATGTCTAAATTCTTTGCATGCTCACACAAACAGACGAATCCGCAGAAATTGCAACTTCACAAGTACACAACTGTTAGTCTTCGGCCCTCTTGTTCTTAGTCTGGTTCTTCAACAAAATCTGACTCTTCAAGCCTGTTCTTAGAGCTTTTCGAAACTCCAAAAACACAGTTCTGAGCACACACAGACAACCATGCTGGAAAACCACTCAGACGCACACTGGCCCCAAACACACAAATTGGCTCTCACTCACGGATACTGACCGACCGTCTGGTATTAAAACCATAGGCCGAACTCCATCGATCACCAACTATTATTTCTAAGGTTCAGATTACTCACACGAGACCCTTACCCTGATCTCGCCAAAGGAACTAAGGTACTCAGACCTACCTCTAACACTTAACCGAGCATATCCAAACTTGCATACTTGCTAACAACATACAGAAGTACAGATTCAGAATCAACCGGAGGAAACAAACCCAAAACTGTACCAAGGCCTATCTATTATAACATCGATACTACTCTGAACCTCCCTCACATGTCTTCACTTCTTTTTACCAACTAATACCAGAATCGATCACATCGTCCCTCACCAACAAGAATCAACCCCACACACACTGACTCAGACAAACCAATTGTACCTCAACTCATGTACAACAATACTTCCCTAACTATAGCGATGAACTCCCTCAACATCATCCACATTTCAGAACCCACAACTTCTACTTATCGATTCACAACCCACTCCTTGGCCTCAAACTACTAAAAAGCAATAAATCAACAACAACAGAAAATTTAACATACAACTGGGTTAGCAAAAGAAAGGGTCCAAGTGGCTCAAGTATGATTTCCTCACTTAAAATCTCTTGTTCCGGTGTAATAGAATCAATGAAACTCTACTAAATATGCTTCAAGCAACACACACGCACGATCAACCAACGTACATTCACAATCAAACAATCACACATTACATCATACTCGAATAACAAGCAACATGCTTACATGGTAAGCAACCACCATGCAATGTCAATACAAAGATTAAACTTACCTCACTTACCTGCCCAAGGTCTCGGAAACCTTAGGCTCTGATACCAACAAATGTAACCCCCTCATCCCGGTCTGGCCAGATGACCGGTCCGAGTAGGCCACACGGGGAAAACCGAAGCGAAACCTGTTAAGGTTCCCCCTCGGTTAGCGACCCTATTTTTTTTCTTCTTTCATTTTAATCTTGTCTAGAGGGGTATTGAATCCTAAGTGATCACGACAGCGGAAAACATCCGTAAGAACATCACATTCGAACCACAACCATTCATTAACAATCCATTTTAAGCCTACAGGGCAGACCGTATCGGTACACTAACTAGGGGTATCGATACGCCCTGACCCGGTCAACCCAAAGAGTCAACTCCAGGAAGACCGTATCGATACAGCCCTTGAGCGTATCGATACGCCCTTCTCGGTCAACACCTTTTTGGTCAACGAAGTAGGACCGTATCGATACGCGTAAACCCCGTATCGGTACGCCCTACACTTGCCCACTTCTCACATTTCCAGTGAGTTGGGAGGGTATCGGTACCCCCAGGGTAGCAGTACACCTGGCAAAAAAATCGTGGCATTTGGGCAAGGCCGTATCGATACGGCCCTTAGGCGTATCGATACGCCCTGCTCTGCAATTCCACCAATTTTAACTTGGTGACCTCAAACACAACTCTAAATGCATTTTTGGACTCTCCTATGCACATACAAACATTTATACAACATACAACAGTCAAGGGAAGAAATCAAACCAATAGCAAGACATCCATACATGGCATTCATAAAAGAAGGCAATTTTAACATATATGGGTATACAAGCACTTAAGGATTCATGTCTTAGCAACCAAAGCATGTAAACATTCAAGACATGCAACGTAAGCAATATTTACGAATCAAACGAGGCATCCAAGAACCAAGCCAACAACGACATACATCAAAACTCAAATCAACAATACCTATCCCATTGCTTAACTATTACATTCTATCACTTAAAATTCATACATTGAGCTAACCAAAAGCAACACTTGGAGACCTTTCCTTGCCCTTGCCACCCACAAGCTATTTATTTGCATTGTCGAACAAAAGAGAGCGTAAGCATAAAAGCTTAGTGAGGGTAAGCTCATAAAACAAACCTTCGACAATGCAGGGTCCAAGCACGAGCAACTACCAAAATGAAATGCATGATCTTACCTCCGATCCACGAGAGCCAAAATGAACATGATGCATGAACATAAAATCAACATTATGCCATGCTCAACAACTCATAAGTTCAACTTACAATGATACATATATCAATGTATTAATAACAACATATCTCAAGGCATATGGAAATCACATTTAATATCATATTGGCAACACATCTCAATTCATAAAGGCGCATATAAACTCATATTGATATATACATACAATCTCATATTGGCAACTAGCTATGACTCGAATACGCGGATAACATGTTGGAATGCATTTCCAACAACAACATTACCTCGGTGGGATTACACTCATCACCGGTCCTTGCATGGGCTCATCACCACATGCCCTACGGATGGGATTCCACTCACCATCACGTAGAATATATATAAATTTCCGGTGGAATATTACATCACCGTACTCCTTCTTGGTGCCTTAAAGCCACCAAGGCCACGTACGTTTTGACTCAATTTGTGTGCACACTCATCCTAATGATCGATCATTGTACCCAAGCATACTAGTGCCAATATTAAACGCAAATCCATTTTTCATAGCTTCATGCATATATCAATGCATCAAATATCATGTCTCACATACATGTATTTCACAACCCATTTCCATGCCTAGCATGTACTCACCATGATCATCATCATGCACAATTCACAATCCAAACCACATGCATAGCAATGCATCAAACCATCCCTCAACAACATGTATAACACAATATACATAACTACCGTAAACACATATAAACAAGAGGCATAACAAGTAGTTAGGAGTTCAACCAAAGTTTCCTAAACTTAAGCTTGAGATTAGGCTACCACCCTAACCTCAACTCTAGGTGGGTTTACCAAGCCCAACCTAGGTCCACATGCTTGAACCAATGTTTAAAACCATTTGAAAACAATAACCACTCACCTCCACCTCCAAGCTCAATTACCAAGCATCCAAAGTCTTCAAGTTTCCGGATTTGTTCCCGGGGCTTCATCAACACAAAATCTCGCTTCTAAACAACCTCAACACAAGCAAAACAACCTCAAATCAATCCACCAATCAATGTAGCAAACCCGGAACACTAATCAAACATCAAACTCAATATTTCAAACCTTGACCAAACCCCGATTTTACCTAATTCAAGCAGCCCATAAACCTTGATCAAAACCCAAGTTTCCAACACATTTTCTACCCACAAATGATTGCTAAGTTCAGCCACAACTTCAACCCATAGGTGCAAGCCAAGCTCCAACAATTTCCAACCCAAACAATCACCAAAATTTCCATTTTCGTACTCCTATTTTACCCAGCAGAAAATCATGTTTTCAAACACCCAAATGACATCTAAATGGTTCCAAAACATCCTCCTAGCATACATAAACCATCAGCCCTCTAATTACAACCTAAAACCCACCAAAAATCAAGTTTTAGACACCTTAAAAATTGTCTCAAAAACCCATTTCGGGTTTTCACCCAAAATCCTCCATTTCAACATATAATGTGTATTTTCATGAGATTAAACCAAAACCCAACATAATAAATCGAAATTGATTGACAAACCCAATAAAAACTCAAACTTTTATCAAGCCCTAATTTTCCAAAGTTCATGGTTTTAAAATCTATAACCATGGATAGATAGGGAATGAAGAGGAGAGTGAGAATATACCTTTACTTTTGAAAAAGACCTTGAGATGAGGGAGAAATCAATGGAATAGAAAATTTAAGGTTTGGGGAGGGGTTTAAGAGCTCTTCCACGTTGGGTGTAAGAATGGGGGGGGGGGGAGGAGAAGACCATTTTATTTTTTTGTTCTCTTTAACTTTCAAAAAGTGGTCTAGATTTATAAAACATTTGGGTTAAATTGCCAACTTGGTCCCTCCTAGATAATTAAAACCCAATTAACTCAAGTCAAGGTCAAATTGATTTAATTTAATTTTACCGACTCGGACCACTAACCCGACTAACTCCTAACCCCAAAACACGGGTGTTACATAGCTTTCGATGGAGATGGTGAAATCTCTCTCTCCACTTCTTGAGCTAGAAAATCAATAGGGAGAAGATTATGGTCGATATTACGTTATCACAATCAATACAATGATATCAAAATCGATATTCAATTTCAATATAAACAATAACGATGAAATATCCATGGATGGTCAAAACTCTAACTTGAGATTAAACTTGATTTATCCATGGAATCCAATAACCGATTGAGGAATATAACTTACCCGATCAATAGCAATGATTTGATATCGATGAATCGAAGAAAAACTAAACTAAAGCTTCCTTTCCAATGGAGGTGCTAGCTTGGAGGAAGATGATGAAGTTGACAAAGAGGTGCTTGCTTGGGAAAACTCTCGGTAAGCTTTTCTATTCCCCTTTTCTTTTGTTTTGTAATTATAAATGTTCTATGGAATTATGTTTCCTTTAGGTGAAGTAACTTCACCAGATTGTCCCACGCTGGTGACATTAAAATTGAGGAAGGGCTAATCGCAAGATTAGTCCCTCAACTTTTTACTCTCTATAGTTTTGACCTCGAAGTTCTCAATTTCCACACTTTAGCCTCTAAATATTTCGGATACTATTCAATAGAATCCAATAACAATGATTTAACTCAATTAGAGTCCGATATCAATAATTAACTAGCTGATACAATGTTTGGATATGAGATTTTCGATCACCGGAACCTAATTCCTACTAGACTGAATTTTGGGGTGTTACAACTCTCCCCCCGTTAAGAAAAATTTGTCCTCGAATTTTTACCTGAACTGAAGAGATGTGGATATTGTTGTTTCATGGTCTTTTCAGGTTCCCAAGTGGCTTCCTCAACGATATGGCTCCTCTAGAGCACTTTAACTAGCGGTACAGTTTTGTTGCGAAGTCTCTTGACTTCTCTTGCTAGAATTTGAACCGGTTCCTCCTCGTAGGATAGATTTGGTCAAAGTTCCACAGACTCAGGTTCTACAATGTGTGAAGGATCAGAACGATACTTCCAAAGAATCGATACATGAAAAACATCATGGATCTTACTCAATTCTGAGGGTAACAATAGCCGATATGCCACAAGGCCAACTTTTTCAATAACTTCAAAGGGTCCTATGAATCGGGGACTCAATTTTCCCTTCTTGCCAAATGTTAAAACCTCCTTCCACGGTGACACTTTGAGGAAGGCTTTTTCACCAACTTAATACTCGATATATCTTCTCTTAAGATCAATATAAGCCTTTTATCGGTCAAAGGTAGCCTTTAAACGATCGTAAATAATGGTCACCCGCTCTTCAGTCTCTCGAAGCAAGTCAGGGCCTGGCATCTTGCCCTCACCAAGCTCCGACCAACACAATGGAGTTCTACATCGCCTACCATACAATGCTTCGTACGAGGCCATTTGGATCGATGCTTGGTAAATATTATTGTAGACAAATTTGACAAGGGGTAGAGATTTCTCCCAAGTTCCACCAAAGTCAATAATGCATGCCCGAAGCATGTCTTCCAAGATCTGTATAGGAAGGTTCAATAACAATGCAAGTTTCTAAGATTTCAATGGACAAATTTTTTGATGATTTACCTGGATTACCCTTTTCGACTGGCCGTCAGATTGAGGGTGAAAAGCTGTGCTAAGATTAACTCTGGTGCCCAGAGCTCCTTGTAGGGTTCTCCAAAACCGAGACACAAATCGGGGATTTCGATCGAATATAATAGACTTAGGTACTCCGTGGAGTCAAAATACTTCCTTGATATACAAGTCAGCTAGTTTAGGGAGACCGTAGTCCATTCTTACCGATATAAAATGAGTTGATTTCGTGAAACGATCTACAATGACCCAAATAGCATCATGCTTCACGAGAGTTAATGGTAGACCACTAACAAAATCCATGGTGATCTTCTCCCACTTCCATTTCGGTGGATCGATAGGATGCAATAATCTGATAGGAGCACAATGTTTTGCCTTAACACGTTGGCACGTGAGGCATTTGGAAATAAAATCAACTATGGCTTGCTTTATGCCCAGCCACGAATAAAGTTCACGTAGGTCCTTATACATCTTCATAGACTCGGGGTGAATAGAAAAAGAACTCGAATGAGCTTCAGAAAGGATAACGGTACGAAGAGATTCATCATTAGGCACACAAACTCGGTCATGGAAACACAAGAGTCCTTTAAAGTTAATTCTGAAGTCAGGGTTGTCTGATAGCTTAGAGACAATGGATTGAAGCTCAGGATCTTGCTCTTGCAAATCCTTGATTCGTGAAACGATGGTAGACTGAACTTGAAGTTCAGCTACAAGGCAAGGATGCTTCCAAAGTCGGAAGTGAGCGGTAATTGCTCGAGGGGCTACAATATAGCAATGTTACAATAAGTTAACATACTATACAATACATATGACTCCAAATTTATTGTCAATGCTTACCAGGCAGAGGTTTGCAGCTGAGTGCATCAGCTACAATGTTGGCCTTGCCCGAGTGGTAATCAATAACAAGATCATAATCTTTAAGGAGTCCTATCCACCTCCGTTGCCGAAGGTTCAACTCTTTTTGAGTCAACATATACTTAAGGCTCTTATGGTCGGTGAAGAGATAACATTTTTCTCTGTAGAGATAATGTCTCCAGATTTTCAATGCAAAGACAACTGCAGCCAATTTAAGGTCGTGGGTGGGATAATTCATTTCATGCGGCTTAAGTTGTGTTGAAGCATAAGTGACGACTTTGGCTTCTTGAATCAATACACATCCTAACCCAAGATGCGATGCATCACTGTAAACTATGTAATCCTTTCCGGACTCAAGTTTGGTTAGGACCGGTGCATGAGTCAATACTTGCTTCAACTGATCGAAACTTCGTTGCTGAACCTCGGTCCAAACAAAAGGAGCTTCTTTCCTTAATAACTTGGTTAAAGGAGCGGCTATCATAGAAAACCCTTTCGCAAATCTTCGATAATAACCAGCAAGCCCAAAAAGCTTTTGACTTCTCCAATATTCTTCGGTGGATGCCAGTCTACGATAGCTTGGATTTTCTTTAGGTCCACTTGAATACCCGAAGGTGACACGATATGTCCCAGAAAAGCAACTTTAGTGAGCCAAAACTCACACTTAGAGAACTTCGCATACAACTACTTCTCTCTCAAAGTCTGAAGCACAATACGAAGATGATCTCGGTGCTCCATTTCATCCTTGGAGTAGATCAATATGTCCTCTATAAACACCACTATGAACTTGTCAAGATAGGGTCGAAAGACCAGATTCATCAAATCCATAAAAGCTTTCGGTGCGTTGGTTAACCCAAAGGACATCACTAGGAATTCGTAGTGTCCATATCTTGTACGGAAAGTAGTCTTCGGTACATCACATTCCTTAACTCTCATTTGATAATAGCCCGACCTTAAATCGATCTTGGAAAACACAGAAGCATCTTTTAGTTGATCGAACAAGTTGTCTATTCTAGGCAATGGATACTTATTCTTGATGGTTACTTTATTCAATTGTCGGTACTTAATACACAATCACATAGAACCATCTTTATTCTTAACAAAGAGAACCAGAGCTCCCGAGGGTGAAGAGCTCAGTTGAATGAAACCTTTGTTCAATAATTCTTGAATTTGAGTCTTTAATTCTTTTAACTCCATAGCTGCCACACGGTATGGTGCAATGGAAACTAGAGCAGTCCCAGGTTGCACTTCGATGCCAAACTCCACTTCACGGGTTGGGGGCAATCTCGGAAACTCATCAGGGAAGACATCAGGAAATTCAAATACAATGTCAGTGTCTTGTAGTTGTGATTCGCCCTTGGTTTCCAATGTTAAAGCATACAATGAAGGATTATTCACGTTCATCAATACAACACTTTCCTTACCCAAACCTTGAAGGTACAATTTCCTTTTACAACAATCTACCCATGCTTGATGCTCACTAAGCCAATCTAAGCCTAAGATGACATCGAATTCATGGATCGGTAAAACCAAAAAATTGGCCGGGAAAGGAATCCCTTGGATCATTAAGGGCCAGTCCTTGCACACTACCCTTACGGTGACACAATCTCCTAAAGGATTGGTTACAAAAATTCTTGATGCTATTGGTTCGATAGACATACTATACTTCTTAAATACAATGGTACTTATAAAAGAATAAGTAGAACTAGGGTCAATCAATGCATATAAAGAATGTGAATATAACTCGATGATACCTACAATTACATCATGTTCATCCTCTTCTTCTCTGCTCCTCACATGGTACATTTGGACATGAGCCTTTGAATCTTACTTATTAAAGGGTTTCCCTGGACCACTCGATCACCTAAAAGTTCCCGATGATCCTTGCTTCGATCCTTTACCTCGAAAGGATTGAGCAGGAGAAGCAGTAGTAGTCGGTCTGACAACAGATTTGGTTGCATTCAAAGGGCAATCACGAATAAAGTGACCCTGTTCACCACAGTAGTAACAGGCTCCAGTCTGCTTACGACATTGACCCGTTGGATGCTTGTTCTGACAATAGTTGCAAAGTGGGTGTTGGTTGCCTCAATTTGAACCTCCAGTGCTATCAACGAATGTTGCTTTAGCAAAAGACTGCATCACAGACTGAGGTCTCTCAATGTTTCCAGAACGGGAGGGCTGTGGATAAATATTTTGTTTGGGGCCTTGATATCTCCCTTTCTTGTTCCATCTCAGAGGTCGAGAATCATCCATCAACCTCTTCTCGAACTTTTAAGACCCATCAGATCGTTGAGCTCTCTGTGCAGCTTCGGTGGCCTTAACTCGATTCACAAGGTCTTGAAAATCAGAGATGTTAAGTGTAATAAACATAGGGCGCAGTTCATCGTTGAGACCTGCAATGAACATCCGACACTTTTCTTCCTTCTTCTTTATATATTCTGCATCATATCGACAGTACTTGTAGAAATCATGTATGTACTGTTCGATCAGTCATCAACCTTGTTTGAGGTGAAGAAAGATGTTTCGTCTTTCAGCAAGGTAAAATTCACTGATATATTTCTTGCAGAATTCTTTAAGGAAGAACTCCCAAGTCACCGTATCTTCAGAAACTATCAAAATGGCAGTTTCCCACCAATGAAGTACCTCATCGGTCAGCAAAGCGATGGCACACTCAAGCTTATGCTCATCCGAGCACTGCAGTTGCTTATTCAGAATTCACAAGGTGTTATCCAACCAATATTCAGGAACTTCAAGGTTGTCGTCATCTTGTCAGTGAAAGTATAAGCTCGACACTGTGAGAGCTTATCGATAGGTTCTCGAGTGTATTGAACGACAGGGGCAATAGGTTTCACAAATTGTTCGGCCCTCATAGCAGTCATAAACTGCCCGAACATGTCAGCCATGTTCTTGTAACACTCAGCTTGATCGGTAGGTGCTACAAGCTCGGTACCCTGAACAGGAGGGTCCTGCGGTTACGGTGAGTTCTGAGGATTTCCTCCTCAAATCTCCTCGCCATGCATCGAGGAGCCGGTAGCAAGCTCGTCTATATGAGCTTCGTTAGACATATCTATATGAAAGATCGGATTAGTCGACAAGTCACAATATACACAATATATAACTCCTAGGTGGATAAGTAACAAAATAGCAATGCAATAAGCTTCGAGTTAATTCTAGAGTCGACTAAAATATAGCTCTGATACCATAAATGTAACACCTTCTTCCCGGTCTAGTCGAGAACCGGGTCGGAAGGTGCTAACGATGATCAATACAATAATCCTTGCGACAAAATTTCAATTTAATCCTAACCTTTATATCAACAACCTTCAATAACACAATACTTCAATGTATATAGGTTTAATTAATCCACACAAATCAATAATTTATCAATTAGGAATATCTATTAACTATTACAAGTTTTAGGGACCAAATTGTAAATTTGATAAACTAGGGGTCCTTCGATGCAATTAGTTGTCCTACAATGAAATTCATCACAATAATAACATACCTGTGAAATTTCATACAATTTGGAGTTCATTAGCTCATTCAATTTAATCCTTCAATATTCAGTGACTAAATTGTGAACCTTGCAAGCTGTTTAATATGCCTTTAACTAACTTAACTAACTCTTTATCGAAACACCCTAGGGCTGTTTCGAAACGGGTGGATGATGGTCAACCCTTGTTGACTCATCCTTTAGACCGTATCGATATGGATATGCCCCGTATCGAAACGGGTTGACTTCTTTTGACTTGACTCGTTTCGATGCGCTATAAACCCGTATCGGAACGAGGGATTCCAGTGACAAAATGTTTCGATACGGCCTAAAATAATTTCGCTATGCCCTATTCCTCAAGTTCAATTATGCTTACCTGTATCGAAACGCCATCACCCGTTTCGATACGGTATGACCTGAAATGACAGATTTTTGCTGGTATTTATTCAATCTGACCTCTCGAACGATGTGCAAATGCAACGATACTTCACGCACAACAATTCAATGGTATAAACTACTAGCATACCAAAATTCATGATCATATGAATATGTTTACTAGGTTTTGACCTTTATGAGCCAAGTATGCACTTTTAAGCCAACCAAAACGGCCATTTATGGCCATTAACCATATTACAACATAGGCATCACATAACCATATCAAAATGGGCATAAACGACTAGTTAGATTACTTTGCCACCCTCCTAGGAGTTCATAAGGTCAAAATACATTACTTTAGGCTTTGTAGTGACTTGTCTTGCCTTGACAATCCGATCCTTCTACGCACGATATTTCAACCTCAAATGCATGAGATGAGACATGTTAGGCATACATTGCCTAGTGAGGTAGTCATAACAATGTTAATATCAATGTAACAAGTATCAATATTCATGCTTTCATGCTTATTTATATCAATACTATGCATCAATAAGCAATGTTTAGCATATTTATTCATCATTAATCCTTGGACTGAATCAAGATAGTGGATACGCGAATTCCTATGCCTCACCAAATGAATAAGTGGTCTAATCCCTCCGCCTCACAAATATGACCAATATCAATACACATCCCTCTGCCTCGCCAAAACAATATAGCCCGTAACCTTAGAATCGTAGTCCACTCGTACATCGAGCTCATGAATTCTATGGCATGCCAATTGTATCCAATGTTCATATCCATTTTAATAATCAATGAGTATTCCAATGACCAATGATTTCACTGTTATCAATAACCAATATGTTCCATAATCAATGTTTCATGATTCAATGTTAGTAACAATAATCAATGATTTCTTTGCAATGTTTCTATAACAATATCTATATCAATGACAATGCTCAATGGCGATACTAATAACCATGTCCGATACTCAATGAGAAACTTACCGACACTTACCAAGGTGTCCGTTTAATTATCTGATGTAACTTTTCCAATAGCAATGTGAGTAAAATGATCAAAGACAACAATAATAGATTCGAGAAGGCTTTTTGTCTAACCCCGAGACTCCGACTACAATCACCTTGAAATCCGATGCTCTTACGACTCTCGGATTACAATACCATTGCTTCTAGCTTTTGATAGAGATGGTGAAACCTCTCTCTCCACTTCTTGAGCTAGAAAATCAGTAAGGAGATGATTAGGGTCATTATTACAATATCAAAATCAATAAAACGATATCAACATTGATATTCGTTTTAAATATAAACAACAACGATGAAATATTCATGGATGGTCAAAACCCTAGCTTGAGATTAAACTTGATTTATCCATGGAATCCAATAACCGATTGAGGAATATAGCTTACTTGATCAATAGCAATGAGTTGATATCGATGAATCGAAGAAAAACTAAACTAAAGCTTGCTCTCCAATGGAGGTGCTAGCTTGGAGGAAGATGATGAAGATGACAAAGAGGTACTTGCTTGGGAAAACTCTCGGTAAGCTTTTCTATTCCCCTTTTCTTTTGTTTTGTAATTATAAATGTTCTATGGAATTATGTTTCCTTTAGGTGAAGTAACTTCACCTGATTGTCCCACGTTGGTGACATTAAAATTGAGGAGGGGCTAATCGCAAGATTAGTCCCTAAACTTTTTACTCTCTATAGTTTTAACCTCAAAGTTCTCAATTTTCACACTTTAACCACTAAATATTTTGGATACTATTCAGTGGAATCCAATAACAATGATTTAATTCAATTAGAGTCCGATATCAATAATTAACTAGCCGATACAATGTTTGGATATGAGATTTCTGATCACCGGAACCTAATTCCAACTAGACCGGATTTTAGGGTGTTATACCAAAAGAGTCTTGCAAACTCTCAAAACACAAGTTCATTTAACATTTACATACTGAAGGTTCTATCATCCATTACAAACCATATCAACATTCATAACAAGACTCATACATGACAAAAATGTATGAGACGTTACTTCTAAACACAAAGCTATGCCACCCTCTAGGAGTCTAAACATATGGAACTATATCATACTTGAGTCTTTGTCTTGTGATTACTCCCGGATCAGAATTGGGAAGTGTAGAGCGTTTGGGTGTTCTCTATTTATGAGCGTAAGTGCACACTCCTGTCAAGTTATAGTATATAAGACATCGTCTCCCACAAGGATTGAACAACTTAATTCGAATTGTTGTTCCTGCACAAGAAAAGTAAATGCACAAGTAAGATGGATGTTGAGAAGAAAAGTAAAATAAAAACGCAATTAATTAAAAAGGAAGTGACCTGATTGATAGAGAGGGCAGGGTTATGCTACTGCTCAGTGTGAAACTGCGTTGAATAGGTCAAGTTATTTTGCACAGCCAGACTCTGCTGCCTCGGCAGTGGATGGCAGGTAGACTGCTGAGACCCTCTTACTGCCTCAGCAGTGGAATGGAACTGTGTCTCGTCGGCAAACTCGGCAGAACTATAAGGATCGACAGAATGCTTCGAAAGTGACTCCGCTTATGTCTAAGTCAGAGTTCTGTTGATGCCCACTGTAGATAATACCAGTCGCAACGTGAATCATGCAAAGACAACAATGTTAATTCGTCCTCTTTTAGCCACCTTAAACCCTTAACCTATGTCTAGGCCGGATTGATTGCACCGTCTATAGATGAAATCATACTTACTCCTTTCGTGAGTTCGACTCTCTCGATACCGAACAAATGTAAAGAATTCAACTAATCTTTCGCCTTAATTGAAAACTATGAAGAGCACGAAATAAGTAAACCTTGTAAATTTATTGGCAAAAATGTTGAGTGGATCGAATGATCGATATGAACCAAGAGGGGGGGTGAATTGGATTTTTAAAGGTTTAGGTGGTGGAAATTGCAAATTAAAAAGATGGACAAGGAATTTTAGAGTGGTTCAAGTTCCAAATGAACTCTACATCCACTACCTTAGCTTCACTAATGATTAGCAACAATTCCACTAATTGCTCTTCCCCTTTTCTAGGCTAAGGAGGCAACCCTTACAATTCGGTTAAATTTTCTACCCAAAATTTAACCCAATCCTCACACAAAGGTAACAAAGAGTTTGATGGCTAAGATAGTATCTCTCAATACAAATTGTAGCCCAATTACAAGCACTCAACCCAATTGAAAAGGATAAGAATTAAAATTACAATTGGGGTTTCTAGACAATTTTGGGAATTAAGCACAAATGCTTGGATTTGATGTTTGGATGTTTTCTTTTGGATCAATAGTTGTTGCTGGAGCTTTTAGAGGTCCCTTTTATATCTTCTCATTGATTTCTAACCGTTGTGGTTGTTGCATTCATCAATAGAGCCGTTGGGGGTGTTATCTCACCTCCATAAATGCAGTCTGCAACCACCCGTTTCGGAACGTGGGAACCTGTTTTGAAACAGACCAAAATAGAAAGAGCCGTTGGGGTTGCATTTAAGAGCCCGTTTCGAAACACCCTAACGGTTCTTGAAAAATCAGTTAAAAACTTTTGCAACGGTCATATTTTTCAAATCAAAATGAAGAACCTTTTCGAAACACTTGAAATCATTTCGATACGGGTTCTTATGTTCTAAAGCTGTTTCGATACCCGTTTCGGAACAGGGGTTGGCAGTGGTGAAATCGTTTCGAAACGCCTTAGGCCGTTTCGAAACAGGGACATGAAAAACACTGTTTCGGCTTTAAACACTTAGAAAACATTTGAAAATCATAGTTTTTAACTTTGACATTTTCTTAAAATCATATGGGGATGTTTGAGGACTTAAAAATTCATTTTGACATTTTCAATTTAGTCCTTAGGTTCTTTAGTTATATCAAAATTAAAATATCGGTTTCACAATCTCCCCCTTTTTGATATAACAAAACCAAAGTTAGAATTTTTAAGAGTTTTGAAAATTTTGAACATATTCTACCTCCTCCTTAATTTAAGATAGGTTTTTAAAGTTTTAAAAATGTTTTAACTTTGAAATTCAAGTTTTAAAACTTAAAAACTCTTTAAACATTTAAAACGAATTTTTGGCTCTTAAATTTCTTCTCCCCCTTTTTGTTAGATCAAAAATAGGAAATAAGGCTCATAGAGAAGAGAAAGGGTTAGTACCAATAAGCATTAAGTAATAAGCAACAATAATATTAATTCATAAAATTAAAATATCCAAAACATAAATCAACATTAAGTTCAAAACATAATCCCAAATAAGATCAAAAGCATAGGTTCCTAAAACATAATGAAACATAAAGATGCAAACTTAAACCTAAAATGCATAGATAATATGATATGATATGAATATCCTAGGCCTCGTCAACACCATCATCATCATCCGAAGTCTCATCATCGCTCTTGACTTGAGAACGGCGAAATTTCGTCCATTGGCCATAGAGGGTAGAGAAGGACAAGTCCATGTTCGAGTGGAAAGCCTCAAGGGATTGGAGTCGATCCTCTACATTTTTCAAGTGAGTGTTGATGGCACCAAAACCCGAAGCCATGTTAGTGTCCATGGCATTGAACCACTCGGTAATCAAAGCCGTGAGAGCTTCATTGTTTGCAACAGGAGCTTGAGGTTCAACGGGAGGAGGAGGAGGAGGAGGTGCGGCTCTATCAACACGTTCCCAAACATGGTTCACATAGTGAAAACCGGACTTGCGAAGAGAGGACTCACCAATCTTAGACTTGCGGGGTTCCGAAGAGTCGTAGGAGCAATCGAGACCAATCTTGCTAAAGATGTGACTCAAAATCGTGCCATAAGTAAAGGATTTCAAGGCATCGGTGTCAATTAGCTTAACATTATTAACCATCTCGGCAAATATGATCTTAGCAACATTAGGGCGCTCACCACGACGGAAACATTCAAGCCAAAAGTAATCAACTTGATGTATATGAGAATATTTACCTCCGGAGGGGCGAAGGAACCATGAAACCATCAAGTGGAGAAAACGATCGTGCACATCCAAAGTAAGCACTTGACCGGTATTAGTACCAAAGTGACGTTCATTCTCAATTCCTTCATCCTTAAGGGAAAAAGTAGACTCCAAGAGAGCAACATCAACAACAAACTTTTTCCCCGAAATAAAAGACTCAATCCCAACAACCTCGGTATTTGTTTCATCATTAATAAGACGAGCATTGGAGTAAAAGATGAGTACCATGTGTTTGTAGCGAATGTCCGGGATGCTCAACAAAGGAAGAAGATTCCATTCGCTCAAACGCTCGAGGTAACGGAAAAGGAATCGCTCGGAGTTAAGAAATTCGAGATCAATGACACGCTCACGACGAACACTCGAGTCACCGGATTGAATGGACTTGCGCTTTTTGCTAACACTTCCCGACATCCTAAAAATATAAGCAAGCGAAAAATTTAAGTGTATGCATAGATTTCGTAATTCAATCCAATAATAAATCCCACTTAGTTTTTTTTTTAAAATTAAAGCAAAGAAAAAAAATTAAAAAAATAGTAAAAGAAAATACGACTGAAAATTTTTATATTCGAATCAGAAAATTTAAGATTTTGAATTTTTTTTACAAGATATTAAAAACCCAAGCATAAAAACATATAAACTATACAAAAATAATTTTTTCTAACCTAGGATTCGAATAGAAATTGAAGGAAAAAGAAAAAGAGGAAAAATACCTTAGTTTGGGATTTTGGATTAATGGATGAAAATCCTTGCACAATGTTGATGAATCTTGCTTAGACTAGCGTTTTAGAGAAAAACCCCTCAAGATTTGGTGAAAAACAAGGAGGTTTAGAGGGTTTTTATAGGGAAAAAGTCGGGTTAGGGTTTTTAGGGTTTTAAAGAGTTTTAATTTAAAGAGAACTTTATCATTAAAAGCCCTACTTAAAGCTATTCGTGAAACCATTTCGGAACGGTCCTGACCGTTACGAAACGCGAGCGCGAGAGTTTGACCTTTTTTAGAATTTCAGCTGACCGTTTCGATACGGTGTTGACCGTATCGAAGCCCCGTTGACTCGTATCGAAACTCGTTTCGATACACCCCTTGGCAGTAGCAAAACCGTTTCGAAACCCTTTTGAGGCGTTTCGAAACGACCTTCTCTCAGACAAGATTTTAAAGCAGCCGTATCGAAACAGGTTTACCCGTTTTGATACACTTGGGCCTGGAAGTGCAGATGAGGCTCTAATAGTGCAGAAAATTGAGTTTTTCTAAGGCCTAACTTGCATGAATGACATGAATGAGCAGGCAAAACATATGTAAACATAAACATACTCCCCCTAGCTATAAGCATGGATGAAATTAGGAGTCAAAACACATAAACATGGCATTTCACAAGATCAAGCAATTTTAAGCACAAAAGAGGTCCAAAAAGGTCAAGATAGGCTAGCTAGACCTAACTCTCTCCTAAGGGACCAAAAACGCTCTTTGTCTAAAGGTTTTGTAAATATGTCCGCTAATTGATTTAAGGTGTCTACATACTCTATAACCACATCTTCTTTAAGGACATGATCTCTAATGAAATGATGCCTTATTTCTATGTGTTTGGTTCTAGAGTGTTGGATGGGATTTTTTGTTAAACATATAGCACTAGTGTTGTCACATTTTAGGGGTATGGTTTCAACTTTAATTCCATAATCTAAGAGTTGTTTCTTCATCCAAAGGACTCGAGCACAACAACTCCCTAAGGATATGTACCCGGCTTCGGTGGTAGATAAGGCTACACTATTTTGTTTCTTAGAGAACCAAGATATGAGCATACTACCTAGGAATTGACAAGTTCCCGAAGTACTTTTCCTATCGATTTTGCAACCCCCATAATCCGCATCCGAATAAGCATGAAGGTTGAAGGTGGAGTCTCTAGGGTACCAAAGACCTAAACAAGGAGTATCTCTAAGGTACCTAAAGATTCTCTTAACGACTATAAGGTGAGACTCTCTAGGACTAGCTTGAAACCTAGCACACAAGCAAACACTAAACAAGATATCCGGTCTACTTGTGGTAAGGTAAAGCAATGATTCAATCATAGAACGGTAAAGTTTAGAGTCAACACACTTACCTCCTTCATCTTTGTCAAGCTTTGTAGATGAGCTCATAGGTGTGGCTTGAGGCTTTGCATTCTCCAAGCCAAACTTATTGAGCATATTCTTTATGTACTTTGCTTGATTGATGAAGGTGTCATCCATCTTTTGCTTGATTTGGAGTCCCAAAAAGAATGAGAGCTCCTCCATCATGCTCATCTCAAATTCACCTTGCATTAGCTTAGCAAACTCTTGACAATGACATTCGTTAGTAGAACCAAAAATAATATCATCAACATAAATTTGAACTACTAAGATGTCATTTTTATACATTTTTATAAAAAGTGTAGTGTCCACCTTACCTTTTTCAAAGCCTTTTTCAATTAAAAAGTTTGAAAGTCTTTCATACCAAGCTCTAGGAGCTTGCTTTAAACCATAAAGAGCTTTAGTGAGTTTGAAAACATAATTTGGAAATTTTGAATCTTCAAAACCCGGTGGTTGTTCCACATACACTTCCTCATTTATAAAACCATTTAAAAACGCGCTTTTAACATCCATTTGAAAAATCTTGAAATTATGATAACATGCACATGCAAGCAACATCCTAATGGCTTCCATTCTAGCTACGGGTGCATAGGTTTCATCAAAATCTATTTCCTCTTCTTGAGTGTAACCTTGTGCTACAAGTCTAGCTTTATTTCTCACAATGTTACCACTCTCATCTAGCTTGTTCCTAAAGACCCATTTAGTTCCTATGGTAGATTGATTACTAGGCCTATCAACTAATGTCCAAACGTTACTTCTCTCAAATTGATTTAACTCTTCTTGCATAGCCATAATCCAAAAATCATCTTTCAATGCTTCTTTTTATATTCTTAGGCTCTATGCATGAGATAAATGCAACATGGTTCATTAAACTAAGAGAAGATCGAGTGGTTACCCCCTTGGATGGATCACCCAAGATTTCACCATCTTTTACATAGTTGAACTCCCTTGGGTAGCTCACTTCCTTTTCCTCAAGAACCATGTCCTTCAAGGCTTCAAGAGGTGGATCTTGTGTGTCCTCTTCTTTTGTTGTTGGAATCTCATCCTCCTTTGAAGTTTGTCCTCCATCAAAGACATTTATGATTCCTACATCATCATCATCACAAGAATCCTTCCTTGGAAGGAGGTTATCATCGAATACAACATGAATAGATTCTTCTACTACTAAAGTTCTTTTGTTAAATACTCGATAGGCTTTAGAGGTTAAAGAGTAACCTATGAAAATAGCTTCATCACTTTTTGCATCAAATTTACCTAAGTTGTCTTTTCCATTATTTAAAACAAAACACTTGCAACCAAAAGGGTGAAAATAGCTAATGTTAGGCTTTTTAGATTTTAAAATCTCATAAGGTGTTTTCTTTAAAATTGGCCTAATCATTACTCGATTAACAATATAGCAAGTGGTGTTTGTGACTTCCGCCTAAAAATATTTAGGTAAATTATTTTCACAAAGCATAGTTCTAGCCATTTCTTGCAAAGTTCTATTTTTCCTCTCAACTACCCCATTTTGTTGAGGAGTTCGAGGAGCCGAAAAATTGTGGCTAATACCATTTTCATTTAAAAAATCTTCAAACCCTAAATTTTGAAACTCGGTTCCATGATCACTTCTAATATGTGAAATTCTAAGTTCAAGATCATTTTGGGTTAGTTTTGAAAATGTGATGAATTTTTCCAAAGCCTCATCTTTAGTACTTAAAAATAGAACCCAAGTAAATCTAGAAAAATCATCAACAAGTACAAAAGCATAAGACTTACCACCCAAGCTCATAGTCCTAATTGGCCCAAATAAATCCATATGGATAAGTTGTAAACATCGACTAGTAGAAACATCATTAATGGATTTAAAGGAAGATTTTTATTGTTTACCCTTAGAGCATGCATCACAAATTTTATCATTTGAAAATTTAATCTTGGGTAAACCTCTAACTATATCAAGGGAAACTAGTTTTTCTAAAACACTAATGCTAGCATGTCCTAGCTTCCTATGCCACAACCATGCATCATTTTCATTTTGTGCTACTAAGCATGCATGAGATGTATGAATGCCATCTAGATGCACAATGTATATGTTCCCTATGCGATGACCTATGAGCATAATATTATTAGATTTAATGTCAACAATTTTGCATCCATTGTTATCAAATAAAACATTAAATCCTTTATCACACAATTGACTTATGCTCAACAAGTTATGTTTAAGACCATCAACATACAAGACATTTTCAATGAGAATAGTAGAGTGATTACCTATGGAGCCAATACCTTTAATGTGGCCTTTGGAGTTGTCACCAAATGTCACCACTCCTCCACTTTTTGGCTTTAGATCCATGAATCTACTCTTGTCTCCGGTCATATGCCTTGAGCATCCACTATCAAGGTACCATGAGTTTTGACTTTGTGCTTTGGCCTTGTAGCAATGCTCCCCTTATAAACAAAGATATTAAGCTTTTGTTTTTGGTACCCAAATCATTTTGGGTCCATGAGTGTTAGCTCCCAAAACCATGGTTCCCTTAGGGGTCCAAGATGAAATAGCAATAATGTTATTAGATTTTACAAGTTCCTTAGGAACCCATACACTTCTAATTCTTTTAGTTCTTCTATGTCTAGGAAGACTACCTTGTTTGTAGTTATTAGTCCTTTTCTTAAGTTGGTTTGTTTTAGAAGATTCACCAATTTCATGCTTCATACTACCAACATTTTTAAAGGACTCCTTGAGCTTGTTAAGCTCATCTAACACCTTTTGGTGTTCATTATTACATTGAGATAAAAGATTATTAAGGTCAACATTTTCATCTTGAAAAAAATTTAGTTCATCTTTCAACCCTAATATCTTTTTCTCAAATTTTGAATTAGCTTGAGAGAGTAAGTCATTTTTCTCATTTAGTTCCAAAATGATTTTCTTGTTTCTAATGACCGACTCCTTATATTTCTCAACTAATTCATCATAGACCTCTTGCAACTCATCATATGCATCATTTAATTCATCATGTGTAAAATCAAAAGATGATGAGTTAGAGGTTACCATAGAGGAATCTTCCTCAAGTGCCATGAGGCAAAGGTTGGCCACTTCTTGTTCGTCATCCTCCGATGACTCCTCATCACTACAAGTAGCAAGCTTGGCTTTGAGCTTCTTCTTCTTCTCAAAGCCCTTCTTCTTGAGTTGAGGGCACTCCGAACGTATGTGGTCGGGTTTATTGCACTCGAAGCAAATGATTTGATCCCTTTCTTCTTCTTTGTTCTTGCCTTTGAAGTCCATCTTCCTTTGAATTTTTGTTCCCCGGTTGGACCTCATAAAGCGTGAGAATCGTTTGGCTATCATAGCCAATTCTTCTAGCTCATCCTCCTCATTAGAAGAGCTCTCCTCAAGTAGTGAAGCTTTGAGAGCTATTCCCATCTTCTTCTTCTCTTCAACCTCTAGCTTTTCTACTCTCTTCTCTTCTTTCTTCTTCTCTTCTTTCCTTCCTTGCTTCATAATCTCATGTGTAAGGAGAGAACCCACAAGCTCATCAAGCTTTAAAGTCTTCAAATTCTTAGCTTCTATGATGGCGGTTCTCTTCCCATCCCATGATTCGGAAAGTGAATAGAGTAGCTTCTGGACAAGCTTGTCTTCCGGTATGATCTCTCCAAAACCTTTGAGCCCATTGACTATAGTGGAGAACCGATCAAACATCTTGGACACCGTCTCATCGGGCTCCATCTTGAAATTCTCATAACTAAGATTGAGAATTCCAATCTTAGTTTCTTTGACATCGTTGGTTCCCTCATAGGTAGTCTCAAGAGTGTCCCACACTTCTTTGGCACTCTCAATGGATGACACTTTAGAATAGATGTCCGGACCGAATGAACAAAAGAGCATATGGAGAGCTTTGTCATTTACTTGAATCTTTTTCTTTTCTTCTTCACTCATCTCCACCTTTTTCTTCAAGACCATCTTGCCTTCACTATCTTGCTTCAATGGAATGTAAGGGCCATCTTCAATGACATCCCAAACTAAGTAGTCATTGGACTTGATGAAGAGACGCATTCTATTCTTCCAAAAAGAATAGTTATCACCATTGAAGAAGGGATGCTTTGTAGTGGATTGAGACTCATACATGCCCGAGCCGGAGGTTGAAGCCATCTCTTGATATTTGATGATCACACTCTTCCTAGGAACTCCTCTTGTGGTTGTTAATCCTCAAAGAGGTAGGCTCTGATACCAATTGTTGAGTGGATCGAATGATCGATATGAACCAAGAGGGGGTGAATTAGATTTTTAAAGGTTTAGGTGGTGGAAATTGCAAATTAAAAAGATGGACAAGGAATTTTAGAGTGGTTCAAGTTCCAAATGAACTCTACATCCACTACCTTAGCTTCACTAAGGATTTGCAACAATTCTACTAATTGCTCTTCCCTTTTTCTAGGCTAAGGAGGCAACCCTTACAATTTCGGTTAAATTTTCTACCCAAAATTTAACCCAATCATCACACAAAGGTAACAAAGAGTTTGATGGCTAAGATAATATCTCTCAATACAAATTGTAGCCCAATTACAAGCACTCAACCCAATTGAAAAAGATAAGAATTAAAATTACAATTGGGGTTTCTAGACAATTTTGGGAATTAAGCACAAATGCTTGGATTTGATGTTTGGATGTTTTCTTTTGGATCAATAGTTGTTGCTGGAGCTTTTAGAGGTCCCTTTTATACCTTCTCATTGATTTCTAACCGTTGTGGTTGTTTCATTCATCAATATAGCCGTTGGGGGTGTTATCTCACCTCCATAAATGCAGTCTGCAACCACCCGTTTCGGAACGCGGGAACCTGTTTCGAAACGGACCAAAATAGAAAGAGCCGTTGGGGTTGCATTTAAGAGCCCGTTTCGAAACGGATTGAACTCGTTTCGAAACACTTTTGCCACTGTCAAGGGTCGTTTCGAAACAGCTTGAGCCCGTTTCGAAACACCCTAACGGTTCTTGAAAAATCAGTTAAAAACTTTTGCAATGGTCATATTTTTCAAATCAAAATGAAGAACCGCTTCGAAACACTTGAAATCGTTTCGATACGGGTTCTTATGTTCTAAAGCCGTTTCGATACCCGTTTCGGAACATGTGTTGGCAGTGGTGAAATTGTTTCGAAACGTCTTAGGCCGTTTCGAAACAGGGACTTGAAAAACACTGTTTCGGCTTTAAACACTTAGAAAACATTTGAAAATCTTAGTTTTTAACTTTGGCATTTTCTTAAAATCATATGGGGATGTTTGAGGACTTAAAAATTCGTTTTGACATTTTCAATTTAGTCCTTAGGTTCTTTAGTTATATTAAAATTAAAATATCGGTTTCACAAAAAACAAACTCGAAATCCTAAACAACCGTTCTCACAACTAATTACAACATAACCCAAACCCAAGGAGACAATTAGAACATGTCGGCGGCAAGAAAACCTAAAATATGCCGAAGGAAAACCTTTATTATTTTGAATTAGAATTACAATGGGTATATATAGGCATTAGCTAGGTCTAGTCCTTTTTGAAGTAGAAGTCTTCAAAGTAGCTTTCCACATTAAATGTGACTTTAAACTCTAACTTCTTTGAGTTGAATGTGGACTTTATCACGTTGCCTTGTTCCGCAAGAAATCTCGAGATTCACCTTTATCGGCTCTGTCCGCTGCTACAAACGTTGGAAAATTGAGTGGACATCATCGATAGAATCAAGATTTTCTACTCTACAAATCACACTCCGGTTCTCCAACTCCATAGTCTACTGTCTTGGGCGGCACGGTGGGCGACGAAAGCTACTCGGCAGCTGCTGTCTCTGTCTGGAACTGCATCAGTACAGCTCCTTGGTTCGCTGCCTCAGCATCACATCCTCAGCTCCTCTTTCCCTCTGCCAGCCTCTAGTACCTAAAACCAAAAGCACACTAAAACAATACCTTTTCTTTACCAAACAAAGGATAGTCTAGAAAAACATGACAAAGTAAAGAAATAATGTAAAATGCAATGCATGATCCTAATTATGCCTGAAATGTACTCAAAAACAACAATAATATGAGATGGAATGTGCATGAAATATAGAACTTGTGGAAACTTTACACACCCCCAAAATCAAACTATTGCTTGTCCTCAAGAAATGCAACCTAAACATACTTGCCCTTATATTAACCAGAAAGTGTAACCCACTCGACCCAGCCTGGCCGATAGACCGAACCGAACGGATCACACGAGGAATATTGAAGTAAATCGGGAAGGTTTACCTCAATAAACGACCATT
Source organism: Hibiscus trionum (assembly GCA_030270665.1). Lineage (NCBI taxonomy): Eukaryota > Viridiplantae > Streptophyta > Magnoliopsida > Malvales > Malvaceae > Hibiscus > Hibiscus trionum. The sequence goes on from BSYR01000053.1 coordinate 11,046,207, forward strand.
TTTTCCTTTTTATCTTGTCTAGATGCAATTTAGGTTCCTTTGTGTACACACACAAGCAGCGAGTATAACATCAATACATTCGCCAATTAATTAAAGCCGATTAAGGTTTAAGGACCATTTTTTAAATTTGATGAACTTTAAGGGCTTTTACCAAATTCACGTTACCAACCTTCAATTAGATTTATTACATGCTTCTCGGTGAAAACTCAGCTCGAAAAGACATTTGGAGCCCATCCAATTGCATACAAGGCAAACAAGGATCAAATTGCTAGAAACAGAAACTCAAATGAATTCAAAATCTACACTCAACGGTCTAGTGTTTCGGAACAGGGAGCCCCATTTCGGTATAGCCATTCCAAAACATAGATGTCCGTTCTGAAACACGGGTCCGTTCTGAAACCCCTCTAGATATGTTCCAGTACAATGGTTCAAAGAGGCAAAGTGTTCCGGAAAGAGCCTCACTGTTCTGAAACACCAAGGCCATTTCAGGCCACTGTTCCGAAACAGGTAAGGGCGTTCCGAAATGCCTGGGCCTGCAATTTTCTAAAAAGCTGGTTTAAATCAGTTTTACCCTTCGGAACCATCCCGACACATGACCTAACATACATACAACTTAAATACCTATCAATGGCAAGTTGTATGCAACATAATCAACATTAAGGCATTCATTCTCGGAAAAAATGGAACTAGAGGCATACTTCTTAAAAGATAAAAACACCAAAAGGCTAAAATCCAAAAGCAAGCATATACCAAAACCCAAAGGCCATTTACAAGTCCAAAAATGCATCATAAACTTGCTTAAAACCAGAAATCAACAAATCATTAACATTCAATGCATCAGACACCCCCATTGCCCTTATTACACTAGTTCAAGTATGCAACATACTTTTATAAAGTGTCTTGGTAAGATTCCCTTGAACATGCTGCCACCGAAAGTCTAATTATCTGCATTGATGAAACAAAGAGAGCATAGGCATACAAGCTTAGTGAGGATTGCTCAAAACCACAAACATCATCAATGCACAAAACCGTTTTTCACTCTTTTCAAAACCATCATGCCTTTCTTATCAAATCATGCACTTTAAGTTCAAAACAATTGTATTAACCATCATGTAACATGATTCAATCAAATTCAGCAACTAAATCATTGCTACTCATTTTCCAAGCCTTTCAAGCATAATACCATTATGCTAAGCTTAAACCCAAAACATGCATCTTTCAAAAATATGTATTACATCATTTCCACATTAATTCATTTCATTATATTGGCTCACAAGTGGTAAACGTCAACATCAAAAACACATATATCGGATACACGGATTACCATGGGTTGTCCCACACCCTTTATACACTCTACAGGCATTTCAAGGTTCACACACGAGAGTGACCCTCCAACGTTGTGATACCCGTAGTGGAGTATTCGGTACAATCAGAACCCCTCAACACCACTCATCCGTAGATGTATTTCACACTAACGAGAGACGGGACACACACAAGGTTCACACCCGAGAGCTACCCTCAACCGTTGCAACCTTAAACAATCCTCAATCGTTAGGGTACTTGGATAGAGTATTCAGTACAATCACAACCCCTCAACATCCAAGGCGACTTGTTTATAGTGCACTCAATCCTATAGCCGACTAACTATATTCGATTTCCTCTATAAAACACTTAAATCAACATCACTTGCCAATATAATCCATATCATATGGATACCTCGTTGTTTTTACAAAGCATTCATGATAAGCCATTAACAAGCATTAAACCATGCTTAAAACTTCATGCATCAACACATGCATACAAGGACCACTTACCTAGTGCATCCTTAAACCACGTGGCATCATCATACACAAATTATATACTCAAATCATGCTTTAAACCAATAGGTAAATGCAATTAAAATCAAGTGCAACCAAAGGCTCAAAACTAGGACAACCGAGGGAGAAATTTCGATTTACTTACTTCCGAACTTAATAAAGCATTTCAAGCTCTTATTAAGTTCCCAAAACCTTTTCTAAAACTTTTCCATGCTGGAAAAACCAAATTCCACTCATTGACTCGCGAAACCACGATTGCCGACGTGACTACCGATCGTCGGGAGCCTTCAAAACCACCTCGTTTGCTTCCGGATTACTATCTCCTGTTTTCAACACATCAAAACAGAAGTTCAATGTATTAAAATGCATCCAAAACTCCAGCACACCCAAGAAATCCCGTAGCTCTACTCTAAAGCATCAAAACACCCATCTGAAACAACCGAAAACTCAATCGATTGACCTCAAACCTCATCCCAGCCATTACCCAACTCATCCAACAAATTCTAAGCATTAATCAACATCCAAAAAAACCTGAAACCATCCTTATACCTCCAGCAACTCGAATTCCTCAAGAACACCTCAAAAACTCGCCAAAAAACACTTCAAAACTAGGGATCTCAATAATTTCGGGATCTATATGATTAAGACTCCACTTCAACACCAAAAATCTTTCAAAACTCATTTAACAATAATCTCAAACCAGCCTAATCAAACAAAATCTGAAAATCACATTTTAAACCAAATTTTCATCAAGATTTCAAGAGTTTATCAATCTAACCACAAAACCTCAATCCAAATCAGTATTAAAGAGTCAAATATCTTTTGGAATTTCATTAAAGAACTTAGATTAGAGGGATAACACGAAAATTACCTCCAATCCTTTCTTTTCCTCTAATTTGGCAAGATTTGCTTGAAGAAACTTGAAGGAAAATAGAAGAAATCAATAAGCAAAAGGTAGAACTCAAAAGAGGATTAGAGAGTGAAGAAAATCTGGAGATTTGAGAGAAAATGAGAAGTGTTTGACTGAAGTGAAAGAGAGAAATGAAAATGATCGTGAAAACTTTTTAACCGATTAGCTAAAATTTTAATTAAACCAAATTAAAAGCATTTTTAATTTTTAATAACATTTAAAACACATGCCAAATCAGGGAAAATGCATAATTGCCAAGTAGCTCCGTAAAGATTCTAAGATTTTGACTCTTCTTGAAAAACATTTTTTCCCAACTTTTAAATCTTTACATTTTGGTCACTATCCAAAATGTATACTTTCGAAAACCCATTTTGTAAAATTGATTTCACTAACCTCTTAAATATATTTTTAGAGGATTTTAGGAAATTTTATCATATTTTTATCCTATCCCGAACCTCGATCTCCCTAAACCACCTTTTAACGGTTCGAACAACCGACACCGGTTCCACCGGCCCAACCCGACTTGGCAAAAACATCTAAGCCCAAAACCAGGACGTTACAACTCTCCCCCACTTAGGAAATTTCATCCTTGAAATTTTACCTGAAGGGAAAAGATGTGAAAATTGCCTCAGCATGTCCGCCTTGCTTTCTCACGTGGCCTCCTCAACTCCTCGGTGTCGCCACAACACCTTCACAAGCTCAATCGTCTTGCCACGAAGAACTTTGCTACTCGAATCCAAAATTCTCACCAGTTCCTAATCACAGGACAAATCCAGATTCAACTCAATTTCCTCAACCGGCATCACATTCGAAGGATCCGATCTATATCTTCGCAACATAGATACATGTAACACATCGTGGATCTTTTCCAACTCGGGAGGCAACCTCAACCGATAAGCCATAGGACCAACTCGCTCCACAACCTCATAAGGCCCAATAAACCCCAGACTAAGCTTTCCCTTACGTCCGAACCTCATCACCTTCTTCCAAGGCGATACCTTAAGGAACACGCGATCTCCATCCGCAAACTCAACCTCTTTACGCTTTAAATCCGCGTAAGACTTCTGACGATCCGATGCAGCCTTCAACCGCTCACATATGAGCTTCACCTTCTCTGTTGTTCCCTTGAGCATAACTGGAAAGGAAAGCAACTTTTGCCCCGCCTCAGCCTAACAAAGAGGCATTCTACACTTCCTCTCATACAAGGCCTCATACGGTGCCATTTGTATACTTGCCTGAAAACGGTTGTTATAAGCAAACTCAACCAACGACAGATGCTTTTCCCAAGAACCTTGGAAATCAATCACACAACATCGCAACATATCCTCAAGCACCTGGATAACTCGTTCCGACTGCGCATCCGACTGAGGATGATATGAAGTGCTAAAATTCAACCGCGTACCCAACGCCTGATGTAAACATTCCCAAAACCTCGCTGTAAACCTCAGATCTGTATCCGACACTATTGACTTGGGCACACCGTGCAAATGCACGATCTCAGCAATATACAACTCAGCTAACTAATCCAACGTATACGTAGTATGCACAGCCAAGAAATGTGCACACTTCGTAAGGTGATCCACAATCACCCATACTGAGTTCTTCTTCGATGGTGTCAAAGGAAACCCGGATACGAAATCTATCGTAATCCTTTCCCATTTCCACTTCGGTATCTTCAAAGGCTGCAACAAACCGGAAGGAAACTGGTGCTCGACCTTCATCCGTTGACAAACCATACACTTGCTTACAAAATCAGCCACATCATTTTTCAATCCCACCCAATAGTACTCATCCTTTAAACCACGACACATTTTAGTACTACCATGGTGCATAGCAAAAGAACTGTTATGGGCCTCAGTCAAAATAGTACGCCTCAACTCAACATCTTCTGGCACTACTATCCGACTTTTGAAACATAGAACCCCATCACCATTAAAGCAGAAATCCGTAGCCTTACCATCAGCTATATCCTGAACATGAGGCACCAACGAATCATCCAACAACTGCTTCTCATTAATCAACTGAATTAAAGAAGCCTTCACTTGTAACTCAGCTATCTAGCCACCATCACGCGATATACTCAAACGAGCAAACATAGCTCTCAGCTCAACAACCACCTTCCTACTCAAAGCGTCAGCCACAACATTGGTCTTTCACGGATGATACTCAATGGTCAGATCATAATCCTTAAGCAACACCAACCATCTTTGTTGTCTAAGATTCAACTCCTTTTGAGACATATTGTACTTCAAACTCTTATGGTCGGTGTAAACCACACACCTTTCACCATAAAGGTAGTGTCTCCAAATCTTCAAAGCAAACACCACCGCTGTAAGCTCAAGATCATGCATAGGATAGTTGCGCTCATGCACTTTCAGCTGCCTAGACGCATAAGCCATAACCTTCCCACCTTGCATCAATACGTAACCCAAACAACCATATGATGCATCGCTATAAACTACGAATTCCTTACCCGATTCTAGTTGAATCAAGACATGAGCTTGCGTCAAAGCTTCCTTTAACTTTTCAAAAGCTTGTTGCCTACCATCCGTCCACTCAAAGCGAACATTCTTTTACAACAACTTGGTTAAAGGGGCAGTAATCTTAGAGAAACCTTCGACAAACCTTCGATAGTAACCAGTCAAGCAAAGGAAACTACACACTTCTGTCACTGACTTAGGTGTCTTCCAACTCATCACTGCCTCAACCTTGTGTGGATCAACCCGAATACCTTCAGCTGACACCATGTGTCCAAGAAAAACCATTTCCTTGAGCTAAAACTCACACTTACTCAGCTTAGCATATAGCTGATTCTCCAGCAACACTTGCAGCATAATCCTCAAGTGCCTATCATGACCCTCCTCGGTACGCGAGTACACGAGAAAATCATTTATAAACACTACAACAAACTGATCCAGAAACTTATGGGACACCCTATTCATTATATCCTGGAACGCATCTGGTGCATTTGTCAACCCAAATTGCATCACCAAGAAGTCATAGTGGTCGTACCTAGTCCGAAAAGTTGTCTTAGGTACATCCATGTCCATAACCTTAAGCTGATAGTACCCAGACCTCAAGTATATCTTTGAAAATACCGAAGCACCACGAAACTGATTGAACAAATCATCGATCCTCGGCAAAGGGCACTTGTTCTTAATCGTCAACTCTTTCAGTTGCCGGTAATCAATGCACATACGCATGATACCATCCTTCTTCTTCACAAACAAGACCAGCGCACCCCAAGGTGAAATACTCGGCCTTATGAACCCTCGGTCAAGCAACTCCTGAAGTTGCGTCTTCAACTCCTTAGGTGCAATGCAATAAGAAGCAATAGACACTGGAGTCGTGTTCTCATACAACTCTATACCAAACTCAACCTCCCGGTTGGGTGGTAACCCTGGTAACTCCTCCGGAAAAACACCCGAAAACTCACATATAGTTTGTATGTCTTGCACACGCACTTCCTTCGTGCCAGGATTCATCACATACGCCAAGAAAGCTTCGCATCCTGACTCCAACATCCGACTCGCTTCAAGAGCCGAAATTGCGTTGGATAAGAACTTCTCGTTCTCACCTACGATTACTACCTCGTAATCATCCCCAAGCTTCAGGGTAACACGCTTAACATCAAAATCCAACACCGTTCGGTGTTCAACCAACCAGTCCATTCCATGAATCACATCAAAGCCATAGAAGGTACTTCCATCAAATCAATAGAGAATACATGACCTTGAACAGACAATGGGCATCTCCTATACAATTTCCTTGTAACCACAGTCTCACATAAAGAACTTGTTACTTGCATTCCTATATCTAGCATCTCAACAGAAATATAAAGCAAATGCGCATGTTCACTCAAGATGTATGAATGCGTAGATCCAGAATCAATCAATGCTAACAAAGACACGGATTGCAAGGTGAATGTACCTGCAATCACATCAGTGTCGTTGTGTCCCTCGCGATGTGCATACACCCTCGTGGGACCACCCCCTCTGGCTGAACAACAACGACGTGGGCTAGACCTCTCTGACCATCCTCTCTCCTCTAAAAATTACCACATCCGCGCCCACAACCTCTCTGATGTGCAACTGCAATTGCACGACCCTGACCACCTCCCGCTAACAGGGGGACACTCACGTCTCTTATGGCCAGCGGATCCACAGTTCCAACATGAATTAGCCCCAACTACGGGAGCCTGAACCTCACGAGCCGCACGAGGGAAATCTTTCCTCAAGTGCTCCCGCGAACCACACGTCCAGCACGTGTTCTGCTCAAACCTCGGCCTATTGCCCTAAGCCGGTGCACCTCGCCCAAAGTTTCCACGCCTAGCAGCATTTTGATATCTACGGTCCTGGTTCCTCTTACTCTGCCCACTACTAGGGCCAGCATCAGTGGCTCTCTTGCCCAAACCAGAATCGCCCCCACGCGAAGTCAGACCCAAGCTATGTTCTATATCCTTAGCTCGAGTCACGAGCACATCAAAATCCATATAATCAGTGGCTAGCATGTACGTCTTCACATTTTGCACCAAGCCATACTGAAAATGATCGCATCGATGCCTATCACTCGACATCAGCTCTGGAGAATACTGACTCAACTGTACGAACTGGACCTCGTACTCAGCTACAGTCATACTCCCTTGTACCAGAGACATAAATTCTCTCTTCTTATCATCAAGGTACCTAACTCCAAGGTACTTTCTCTTTAAAGCAGACTGGAAGAACATCCAATCTACCTCTTCCGGCTCCAAGGTGGCGGTTGCAGTCATCCACCATGTATATGCATCACAGTGCAACAACGATACTGCGCAACCCAGCTTTCGTGCATCGTTGCACCCCATATGATCCAATATCCGGATCTTACTGGCCATCTTTGCCTCAGACGCCTAAGGAGATAATCCTCGAAACTCTACTTCTCCCAAACTCCTCAATCGCTCCAATGGTAATCCCACTTGCCCAGTAGCAGGAGCCTGAACATGCACTCCAGCAACAACAGCCTGGAATGCCCAAGTCATTGCCTGTACTAAAGGCGTCAAATCTCCTAACACCAGACCAGCCTGTCCGTGTTGGTCCTGCTCATCAACCCCAGGTGGTGGTGGCGGAGGAGGAGGTAGAATTCCACTAGGTGGAACGTCGTTCTCCTGGTTACGATGTACCTCATCAGGAGCTACCGCTCTAGAACCTAACTCACGTCTCGGTCTCATTTTGCTAGTTATCATTTAAACATAAACATAAACATAAACAAACAAAAGATCAGGCCAGCTCTTAACAAGGATCCCAAGACTTTCAAAACCAATTTAAAACATCTCACTAGGTAATAAGGCAATGGGCATTCCAATATCCCCCCAACATAGCATAAAACATACTAAATGCATAATTCAACCATCATATGACTCAAGCATTAAGACTCAGCTCAATCATCATCATAGAACAATTCACATCCACATCCATTCATCAATTACAACATCACTATCACACAGTCGATCATGAGTATACTTAAACATTCACCAGAAAAAGCAAATATCACCAAAACACACCCACATCGCAAAACACTTACCAACAACTTACCATTATCCTAACCTTTCGTAACCTAGCTCTGATACCACCAAATGTAACCCCCTCGACCCGGCCTGGCCGATAGACCAAACCAAATGGATCACACGGGGAATATTGAAGTAAACCGAGAAGGTTTACCTCAATAAACAACCATTTTTTCTTTTTTATCTTGTCTAGATGAAATTTAGGTTCCTATGGGTACGCACACAAGCAGTGGGTATAACATCAACACATTCACCAATTAATTAAAGCTGATTAAGGTTTAGGGACCATTTTGTAAATTTTATGAACTTTAAGGGCTTTTACCAAATTCACGTTACCAACCTTCAATTAGATTTATTACATGCTTCTCGGTGAAAACTCAACTCCAAAAGACCTTTGGAGCCCATCCAATTGCATACAAGGAAAACAGGGACCAAAATTCAAGAAACAAAAACTCAAATGAATTCAAAATCTCCACTCAACGGTCTGGTGTTTCGGAACAGGGAGCCCCATTTCGGTACAACTGTTTCGAAACATAGATGCTCGTTCCAAAACGCGGGACCGTTCTGAAACCCCTCTAGACATGTTCTGGTACAATGGTTCAAAGAGGCAAAGTGTTCCGGAACGAGCCTCACCGTTTCGAAACACCAAGGACATTTCAGGCCACTATTCCGAAACAGGTAAGAGCGTTCTGAAACGCCTGGGCCTGCAATTTTCTAAAAAGCTAGTTTAAATCAGTTTTTACCCTCCGAAACCATCCCGACACATGACCTAACATACATACAACTTAAATACCTATCAATGGCAACTTGTACGCAACATAATCAACATTCAGGCATCATTCTCAGAAACAATGAAACTAGAGGCATACTTCTTAAAAGATAAAAGCACCAAAAGGATAAAACTCCAAAAGCAAGATGTTTTGCCATACTTTTATTGAATATTTGTTATTTGGTGAAGTAAAGATGTTGTTTTAGTGTAGATTTAGTTTTCCAGGGATAGAAGCTGAGAGGAGGAGGATAGACCAGAGGAGAGGATGCTGAGGCAGTAGACGAGTGCCGCCCCCGACCTTGCTGCCCATGGCAGCAGACTATGGAATTGGAGAACCGTAGTGCGATTTGAAGAGAAGAAAATCATGAGTCTATCGATGCCATCCACTCAATTTTTCGACGTCTGTAGCAGCGGGCAGAGCAGCCAACGCGAAATCTCGAGATTGCTTGCTGGACAAGGCAACGTGATAAAGTCTACATTCAACTCAAAGAAGTCAGAGTTTAAAGTCACATTTATTAACGACATTTTTTCGAAAACAAAAAATTTTGAGGTGTCCCACTTTTTGAAAAAAAATTTATTAAAAAGGGGAGAATTCGAATTTTGGAAAATAATGAAAATTTTGGAGTCGCCACCGGCCACTAAGGTAGACCGAACACCGTAAAACCAAAGATTCGTCTTAAACCGGGTTGGGAGTTGGTTACGTGTGAGGAAGGATTAGCACCCCCATCACGCCCGAAAATCGGTACCAAATTACTTGTTGCCTTTAATCGATAGAAATTATTTAAAACCTAAAGTGAATTTAATTAGATGTTCTTAAGTGAAAATTTGACTTAAATGTTACATGCTTTATCAATTCGTGGTTTTAGAATTAATTGAGCATTTAATTAAAAAGGATGACGGTACACCGGACCATAGACTAAACCGACATCATATAAGTCTGACTGTCATGTTAGTTTGGGGTTCAGATCCCACACGTCACCTTTATGCATGGTGCAAACAGATAATGTATGATGCCATGGACTTGTTCGTTTTAATTGCTTATGAATTCACTTTTAGGATATGCCAATTAATTCGAATATTCGGGGAATATCCAATAAGCTAGGATGTTACAACCCAAATACGCGAATTAATAAGTATTTCCTTTTTATGTCTTAAAATTAATTATTATGCAAATTAGAACATTAAAAGTCAAATGAATGCCAATTAAAATGCATGACAATATAAGTATCCCATGAAATAAAACAGGGCAAATACGAATGAGATCTCAAATGTCACGTGAACATTGCTATATGTAAAACGTCACCTTGCTAAGGTAATATTCATGTATATATATGTGTGTGTGTGGGTAATCATTATTATATGTATTATGTTAAAAAAGTCATAATAAAATGTATTATGTTAAAAACCATTATTATATATTAAAACCATATTATATATATATAACTATAAATTACATACATATTATATATTATATATGAATTATATGTTATATAAACTATCAAACTTATATATCATATACGTATGCTATATATTATAAAACCTTATTATATACCATATATTATAAAGATTATACTCAAACTATATGATACACATGCATATATCACTACAAACCAACATAAACTAACATGGCGACCATACACTAATACACATTGACATGGCAAGATACAACCCATAATATCAAGCAAACACACAATCATAAATAATCATACATCCCACATACATCACAAAAATGAGAGCAAAAATTGGACTAAATTGAAGAAATTAAAAAAACAGAGACTAAATTAAAAGGTGCTTGAAAAATGAAAAAAAAAACTACGAAAATGACCAAATTAAACGAAATCAAGAATTTCAGGGACCAAAAGGGGATTAAACCATTTACAAAATTAATTAAGCTCGAAAAGGATGAAATTGAAAGATTTCAAAATCTTGTAAGGACCATGGACATAGTTTTGAAACGCGAAGACCCTCCCGCGCGTAAATCTTGCGACACAGAAGAGTTAAAACACAACTAATCCTATTTTAAAATGCTAAAACACTATAAAAGCTGATTTAAACTCATTTCGGCCCCCTTTTTTGCAACACTAGGTCTCTGATCCTCTCTTCACTCTCTACTGATAACGAAACCCTAAACGCCGGCCGTCGGATTTCATAAACACCCAAACGCCCCTTTTTTTCCTATGTTTCAAACCCGACAATGCCCGAAAAATAGAAAAATGACATCACTTCTTTCATCTTTACAGAAAACAGAAACCAAAGAAACCCTTCACTTTTTGTTTGAGAAAACCCGAAACCAAAACCTTCCTTTTTGAGTCGAAAACAAAAATGAAGTAGGAGAAGAAAAGCTCTTTTTTGGGGTCTTTCAACCGACTCACCATGCAAAGCCGCACGGATCTTAGGAGGCTTGTCGTCAGTGAGGGAACCCAGATCCTTTCGAACGAAAAAGATGAAAAGGCAAAAAAACCACACATTCTGTGTTTGTGCTTGTGTGATGATAAAGATGAAAAGAGGATTACCTCTTGAAATTCTTTTTTCTTGTATTCCTTTTTCGCATTCAAAAGAGTCGCCTCTTACATTACATTTCGATTCGGCTTTATAGCCGTAATTACATGATTTATCATTTTCATGAAAATGAAATGAAAATTGTTGTTGGTTTGTACAAATTTTGTTTTCATTCATCTCTAAAATTTCAAAATGTTTTATTGGGATATTCTGACATTCTGTTGATTGTTGTTTTCGTTTGCATGTACTGGCCGTGAGGAGGGGACCAGAGAGAGCCTCAGTTTGGGGATCAAGCCCCTGATGTGGCTGCTTGCGATCCCTTCGATTGTCGTGATGTGAATCTGGACGGCTTGGATAGCTGAAGAGTCAGGCGCGTGAGTCGCACGCGCGCGTAAATGACACCAAAGGTCGCGCGTGAGCACGTGGGGAATTTAGAAGGTTCCCACTTCATTTTCGTGTCGTTCGATCGTGAACTAGATCCGATGGTTGGGATCTTGCGGTGCTAGGGCAAAAGAGGGGGCTTTAGGGTTCTTCGATCAGAGACTATCTGGACCGTTCGATCAACAGCCCTTGATCTGATAGTCCAGATGCAGCTGTGCGAAACAAGAGATTAGGAATTAGGGTTTTTTTCTTTTGTTATCATATTAGGGCTTTTGGGCCAAACATGCTCTGTTATATATATATTGGGCTTTTCGAATGTTTTGTAAATGGACCTTATTAAATAAACTTGGGCTTATTATTAATTGGGCATTTATTTTAGTTCTTTTTGGTATTTCTAGATTCATTTCAAAATAATAATAATAATAATAATAATAGTAACGAGGGACATATAATTGTAATATTAGCAATATATGATTAATATAGGATTACATATGGTAATAATATACTAATAATATTTAAGGGGTTTTATAAAAATATTATAACATACATATATACTAATTTAAGTTAAACAAAGCCCACAACACACACATATTTTTATTTAGATAGTGACAACATATGAAAAAGCCCATTACTATAAAATGAAATAAAAAGAGATTAACCAGTACAAAATTAGTGATTACAGTTGCCCCTCTTTGCTTGTACTTGTGGGACAAGAATAAAGCAAAGACCATAAGCACTAATTTTGTCCAACTTCCTTGTTTGAAGTTTCTGAGCTGCAAATTCCTCCTATATATAACTATCCACCCTTCTTATTCCTCTGTAGTCGGAGCTATGAGCATTTGCCCCATTGTGCCTCAAAGTCCTGGAGCTTTGAGTATATGCCTCCTTCGCTCTGAAAACCTTAACATGGCGAATTCGAAACCATTTGCCTGAAATCCTCGAGCTTTGATTATCTGCCTCCTTCGCTCTGAAATCCTGTCGTGACAAATTCGAAATCTTGAGCTATGAGTATCTGCCTCTCTTGCTCAGAAAATCTGATCTGGTGAGTCTGAAATCCTTCGCCCGAAGTTTTGAGCTACGAGTATCTGCCTTCTTTGATCTGAAGTCCTGATTATGGTGAGTCTGAGATTCTTCACCTTGAGCTATGAGTATTTGCCTCTCTTGCTCGAAAAATCTGATGTGGCGAGTCTGAAATCCTTCGCCCGATGTTTTGAGCTATGAGTATCTGCCTCCTTTGCTCTGAAGTCATGATTATGGTGAGTCTGAAAATTTTCACCTCAAATCCTTGAGCCTTGAGTATCCGTCTCCTTTGCTCTAAAATCCTGACGTGGTGAATTTGAAATCTTCGCCTGAAATCCTTGAAAGAATGGCAAATTCTTCTCTCTATAAGTTCTTACTTCTTTTTCGAGCGAGCACTTCTCGCTATAAGCTCTTTGACCTTTGTCAATCGAGCTCTTCTCATTAGGAGCTCTTTAATCCTACTGAGGTTAGCTCCTTTTCTTCCTTTCTTCTTCTCTTTGTTTCCACTTCTTCTTTTCTTTTCTCTCTTTCTTTCTTCTCCTTTTCTTCTTTCTTCTTCTTTTTTCTTTCCTTTTTCTCATTCTTTTTTTCTTCTTCTCTCTACTTATTTTCTCTCGTTCTTTTTCTTTTATATCATTCTTTCCCTTTTTCTCTTTTTCTTTGTTCTCTTTTTCTTTCCTCTTTTTTCTTTTCCTTCTTTTTTTCTTTCTCTCTTTTTTTCTTATTTAAAAAAACAGAGAACCTGAATTTTAAAAAACATTCTAAAGGGGATAAAATTGAGAATTTTGAATTTTTAGGAAAATGTCCTTTTGGGAAGGACAAAATTGAGGAATTTGGATTTTTGAGAAAAACACATCCTTTAGAAAGGATTGAGGAATTTGAATTTTGAGAAACATATCCTTTTGGAAGGAATGAAATTGAGAAATGTGATTTTTGAGAAAAATATCCTTTAGGAAGGATAGAAATCATGGATTAAAAACCTTAACACCCGTTAAAGGACTTTTGATTCTTAATAGATCTATTTCTCCTTCCGTAGAGCCGTAGATCCACCCTTTAATCAATCTTCAAATGCTTGTTTAAAATAAACAAAATGCTATGATGGTATGAGTTAGCATGCTCCTATCATAAGGGTGTCTAACTATCAATGATGCATGAGCATATTTCATGATGCAAAGATGCATGTGGTCATGAGAATGCAAAGATGCATGAATTTAGTTTGTCTCCGTTCTCTAGGTTGGTGGTCATCATCTTGGGACTATAACCACTCATCAATCTCGTTTCCTGACAGAATTTTCCCTAAACTTATGTTGCTCATTCCCCGAGCCCAATGACCTTAGTCGTAATTGGAATCTTTAATCAAGTTCTTTCAAGCCTTGTGCCATCTCCCATTTATTCTGATTCGAAGTCTCATGCGCAGAAGCCCCTGTTGCCCCACGGACAATGATGCCCCAATGGTCCTTCATCATCCTACATCGTGTAGTGCCACTCAACTTTGGTCCTTACTGACGGCGATGCATTTATCTCTAAAGTAATGCAAGGAAATTTTTTTTGTTTAAAATATATCAATTTGCTAGTTGTCATTCTAATGAAGAATGGATTTTCAGATCAATATACAGAACCTTGAAACCAAAATTCTAATTAAAAGAAAAACAAAATAGGTTGCCCCAGATATCAAATGCAATAGCGTCTTAGATTCAACTGTCCGATGACCATTTCAAGTATAGCTTATGTCTGTGAAGACTTTGAATGTTGTGGCGATATTTGAAGTTTTGAAACTCCTCCATCGCCCGATTCATCCTTATGATTATGGTACTTGCTTGATCAGCTCGATAACTATTCCTTCTAGTTCTCATCATTTTTCTCCACTCATATGTATGTTTAAACTTCCAACTTTTGTTTAGTCCACAAGACATTTGTGCTTATGATCACCGTTGATTTTATGTCAGTGTCCTCAAGGATTCCTCTCCAGGACTTACTCAATTTGTTCATTCATTTCTTTTTCTAATGGGAATTCAACTCGTCACGGTCCTTTGGCTCGAGGATAAAGATGGAGCATACAGCGATACCCCGAGTCACTTGGCATGGTCACAATTTTGAAAATATTACCATCACCCATGAAGCGAAGAGTTTCAAGCTTCAGCGGAGTGCCCTTAAAATTCCACACTCATATCCGAAAATTCCTATTACCAGGTTTCAGAAATTGGAGTGCTTTTGTTAATGCTTATTACCAGGCTCTGAAGTTAAAAATATTTTATTTTGAAATAATCTATTTTTCTCTTCTCTTATCTTTTTTTTTCCTTTTTTCTTCTTTTTTTCTTTCAGGCAAATTCAAGCAACTCTTTTGGGCTTTTTAGGAGATCTTCTTATCATCGATCATCATCGAAGGAGTAATAATCTTGCTTCTCTTGTTTTATCGACCAGAGCGGACAGAGCGGGAAATCTCACTTCATCGTTATCACAACATTCAATCGATCTTTTTCATTAGAATCATTGCCACATCAAGCATGTGATATATGAGGACCTACGGAGGTAAGGAGGGATATACATATATATGATTTCAAGGTCATTGTATGTTAAGCAACATGCATTTTCATTAGAAAGAAAATTCACAAACATAACAAGTGCCCATAAAAAATGTTCATTGCTATCTTCGGGAAAATGATAGCAATATTTGTTTCATGCATTACTTCAAGAGAAAATGCAAGATGAAAGAAGACTCAAACACATGAGCTTCTAACAACCCGGGAAACAACACTTCCCCAAAAGTCACGCTCATTATTCTTTCTTTTCAGAACCTCAACAGACCGTTGTCGATCAGTCCCCGAACTTTATTTTTCAGTGCCCCACAATTCTCCGTGGTGTGGCCCGTGCTTCCCACATGGTACTCACATACGGAACTAACATCATAATCTTCAGGATACAGAGGATCTTTTGGTTTGGAAAGAACTGGGGTCAGAAGCTTCATCTCAATAAGCACTAGGAGCAAATCGGTGTACGACATAGGAACCGAGTGAAGAACCCTTGGAGGCTTTGCAGACCAGGATGCTTGATTATGGCAGCGGCCATAAGGTTGGTTGTTTGGGTGAGAGCCCACCATATGAACTTGGGACTCATGCCCCTTGTAAGCGGCTGTGCTATAGGGATCTACTATCTTCCCTTTCTTGATAGCATCCTCAATACGTTCTCCCGTCATGACCATGTCCGTAAAGCTATTGACGGGATTGCTGATCAAGCGATCATACAAGACTCCTTTTAGAGTGTTCACAAACATAGGAAGTATTTCACCTTCTGGAAGTGGGGGCTGCACCTGAGCTGCTACGTCTCGCCAACGCTGGGCATACTCACAGAAACTCTCATTGTGCTTTTGTTCCAAACCTTGTAGCATGAGCCGATTTGGAATCATATCAGTTACATGCTTGTACTGACCGATGAAGGCTTTTGAAAGATCACTCCATGACTTGATGTCGACTCGACTAAGTTGAGTATACCAACGAGTTGCAGAACCAGTTAAACTATCTTGGAAACAGTGAATGAGTAGCTTCTCATCTTTTATAAAAGATTTCATCCTCCAGCAATACATAGTAATGTTCGCTAAGGGGCAAGTAGTTCTGTCGTACTTTTCAAAGTCGGGCACCTTGAATTTCGGTGGAAGGACTAAATCCGTTACAAGGCTCAAATCACTGGCATCATTTCCTTGCTCATCCGTCCCTTGTAAGGCCTTGAATCTTTCTTCAAGGAAGCAAAACCTCTCCTCATGCTTCTCTTCCATCTTGGCCTTACTCCTCTCCACATCATCCTCATACGCTGCCACTAAGTCGATGATTTGATTCATTGATGTTCCTCCGTGGTGGCTAACAGGTGACCCGATAGCAGGATTGGAAGAAACTCCTGTGAGATTAGCGTAGACTCTTTTTTTGGGGTTTGATACTTCTAGTTGATCCTTCACATGGGATGTTGTACCCTCGTGTTCTTCAAAGCTTGAGCTATCCATAGAAACTCTTTCCTCGCTTTTAATCTTCAATAATAGGTCGGTCATCTGAGCAATAATAGAAGCTTGTGACTGTGTAATCTGACCGCTGATATTCTTACTGACCCCATCCAAACGAGTTTCGAGGTCCTTCTTCCCCTTCTCTACCTTGGCCAATCTCTCTTCCATTGTTCGAGTTTACAAACGGGTAACGTATGAATGAGGAATGATTGTAGATTAAACTTTCACTTTCTGCCATGATATTTCTCGCAGTTAATTCCATGATTGATTAATGTATGCAATGTTTCATATGTATGAAAATGAGATAACTTAAAAACAAGTATGCAAAGAATAATGCATGTAATGTGTTGTATGCACAACAAGGATATGTGATTAAAGGTAATCAGACAATCATGTACAATTGAATGCAAAGATGCATTGATTTGATGGAAATTAATTTTATTTGTTTTATGAATGAACGAATGAATGTGTTGTATGTACACCGGAAATACATGATTAAAGGTAATCGAATGTAAAGGTGCATTGATTCGACGAACATTCTCATTAAGCAACTTTTCAGGACGAAGATCAAGTCATGTTACGAGTAAAGAGTAAGAGCTTCCATGTGGGGCATGACTGAAGCTTAAGTTCCCTCTCCGCCAATAATTGGGTCGACCCTGTTCATCTTATGATCAATCTCGAACTTCGAGATTCTTTAAATCGTCATTACAGACTCTTTCTCCCGTTATAAAAGTCTTAAATTTTGAATTGTTCTCGAATCAACATTTCATGCAAAGAGTACTATGAATATGCACAAAGAGAATTGAACAGGACAAGAAAACGAAATTAAACACGTCACAAAATATTGCTACTTATGAATATGAATGTATGCAAAGAGTGACACTGAGTTCGGCAAATATCCTCGTTAAACGACTTGCATCAATGGGAACCTTGGTCTGTTACAATGATCGAAGGAAATCCACTACATATGGTTCTCAAGCTAGCATCTAGGTCGACGATTTTCTTCAAGATTCACACAATTCCTTCTTCTCTCTTGAAAGGATCTTTCGCCAGGAATCGGGCGTTCCCTCATATCTACGTTAACAAATATGCCAACTCTCGGCCCTGCCCCCAAGTGGTGTAGGCAATGAATTATGATTGATCCACTGTCGATGCTTGGTACTCTTGACTTGCTCTTTGAAAGGGTCCCACTGAACCTTACCTTCAAGGCGTATCGGAGCTGAGGTCAAAATTCCCTCTGACTTGAAGCTTTTTTAGGTTGAGACTTGATTGTCGACCCAAGATGGCAAAGTGCCCGTGAAACTTTCGATCTTGCCTCGGAAAGCTTAGTTCTTATTTGGTGTGGTTCTCGCTAATTTCCTTGCAAGACTCGGTATTTCCTAACTGGAACGTCAAACAAATATGTGAGATGGCCTTTTTTTTCTGAAAGCCTTTCTCGTCTCGGAAACTCAATCATGTAGTCATTCACTTTATGGCTATATTTGTAAGTCGAGATCCTTCTCATTATTGTTACAGACCAGATTTCCCACTGATCAAGTCTTTAATTTCAAACTATTTCCAAACCAATGTGCTCTTTATGTCATGATGAAATATGCAAAATAAAGAGGAAAGAACAAGGAAAGAAAATGCATTAGTTACACGATAAACATAAATTAGAAGGTAATGAAAATTAAATACAAGCAAAATAAAGAAGGCAAGCAATTAACAAGACGACCCTAGCCATTCTAAGCTCTATGGTTATTCGCATGGCTCTAATGGGGTGGGCTTCTCATATTCTCACACATGGGTTCGGTTCTGACAAGGGTACCCGAACCTATCTTATCACCTACTAAGGTGACAAGAACCCCAATTCTGGCCCACTACAGGCTTGCGAACTGGTTTCGGTTCGAGGGAAAGCACGACCTAATGACGTGGAGGGTTGCTCACGTGTAAAAGGCGTGGATTCCGAAAGTGAATTACCGACCCATGGATGGATACTCACGTGGGTATGGGCGTTTCACTCTCACTTAAGGGGGATAGCTCGGGTATAGAGCTCGATGATCATGATGCAACACATGTCGGTGACTCCTTAGAAATTAAATGAAGAATTAATTCGAATGCAACACAAGTAGTATTTTCAAGGAAGAACAAACTTATTAACTTCACATTGAACTTTAAATAGTTTCTATCGATTAAAGGCAACAAGTGTTTTATTGGCTTAACTATCTTTTTTGTTTTGTAAAAAAAACAAAATTTGTCCCCAGCAGAGTCGTCAAACTGTAACGACCTTTTTTCGAAAACAAAAAATTTTGAGGTGTCCAACTTTTTGAAGAAAAAAATATTAAAAAGGGGAGAATTCCAATTTTGGAAAACAGTGAAAATTTTGAAGTCACCACCGGCCACTAAGGTAGACCGGACACCGTAAAACTAGAGATTCGTTTTAAAAGGGGTCTGGAGTTGGTTACGTGTGGGGAAGGATTAGCACCCCCATCACGCCCAGAAATCGGTACCAAATTACTCGTTGCCTTTAATCGATAGAAATTATTTAAAACCTAAAGTGAATTTAATTAGATGTTCTTAAGTGAAAATTTGACTTAAATGTTACGGGCTTTATCAACTCGTGGCTTTATAATTAATTGAGCATTTAATTAAAAAGGATGATGGTACATCGGACCATAGACTAAACCGACATCATATAAGTCTGACTGTCGTATTAGTTTAAGGTTCGGATCCCGCACGTCATCTTTATGCATGGTGCAAGCAGATAAAGTATGATGTCATGGTCTTGTTCGTTTTAATTGCTTACGAATTTACTTTTAGACGATGTCAATTAATTCGAATATTCGGGGAATATCCAATAAGCTAAGATGTTACAACCCAAATACGTGAATTAATAAGTATCTCCTTTTTATGTCTTAAAATTAATTACTATGCAAATTAGAACATTAAAAGTCAAATGAATGCCAATTAAAATGCATTACAATATAAGCATCCCATGGAATAAAACGGGGCAAATACGAATGAGATCTCAAATGTCACGTGAACATTTCTATATGTAAAAACGTCACCTTGCTAAGGTAATATTCATGTATATATATATATGTGTGTGTGTGTGTGTGTGTGTGTGTGTGTGTGTGAGGGGGGGGGGGGTAATCATTATTATATGTATTGTAACACCCCAATTTTGGGCTTAGAAGTTTTGGGTTTGGACCGGACCGGTCGGTTCGCGGTTCGAATATAAAAGAGTGAATTTAGGAAAGCCTAGTTCGGGTTGCGTTAAAAATGTGGAAAAATGTCTTAAAATCCTCTTTTATTATGTATAAGAGAAAAGTGAAATCAATTTTACAAAATGAGGTTTGTAAGTGTGACATTTTGGGTTAGTGACCAAAATGTAATTTTCGAAAACTGTGAGACTGTTTTAAAAAGGATTGAAATTTTGAATCTTTAAGGAGCTATTTACCCAATAGGAGTTTCTCCAGATTTTTCCTAAATATTAAAGGTTTAATAAATGGTTTTTAAATAAAAGAAAAAGAGAGGGAAGATATTTTGGCATTTTCCAACTAACTTTTCCTAAAATTCTATTTTCATTTTCTCTCATCTTTTCTCTCAAACCAAACACATTTCTCCAGAGCTTTTTCCTCTGATTTTTGACATCCAAACATGAGATTTTAATTCTCTTTTGATCTCTAATCATCTCTTCAACAAAACCTCACCATTTGCTACTTGGATCTTCAAGAATTTTGATTCTAAAAAGGGAGAAACTCAAGTTTAGAGGTATGAACGTCCTTCTCCTCTAAATTCTCAGTTCTTTACTGAAATTCCCAAGTTCTCAATCCTTGATTTGTGTTTAATTAAAGGTTTTACAATTGTATTCTTGATTTTGGCTTTAAAATGCAAGATTTGTTTGATTTTGATGAAATTTCGTATAATCTGATTGGGCAGTGTTTTGAGGTGTCAATTTGATGTTAAATGAATGTTTAATTGACGAGAAATTGAGATTTAATCAATGCAATCCCGGATAGGTTGAATTTCCTAAGTTTTACTTGTAATAGTGATGGTTTGTGGAGTGATCTTGATTATCTGTTATGGCTGGAGGTATAAGGATGTGTTGAGATCCATTTTGGATGTTATTTAATGTTTAAAGATGTTTAGAGTTGATGAATCTTGGCTGGGTAGTGTTGTGAAGTTGTTTGGTTGTGTTTTCGGTTGTGTTTGGTAGCCGAAAATGGAGTGTGGATGAGAGCAGCGAGTTTAGGTGCTTTCATTGTAGATATTAATGCATGATGATGCATTAATCTACTGTTTTGATGTGTTTAAAACAGGGGAGTCATCTTTGGATCCTAGTGGTGGAGATCCGGAAGCTTGATTGGTGTTTCGGCAAGAGGCGAAACGGAATCGGTGAGTGGATTTTGGTTTTCAGCTTTGAAACCAATGTTTTGAAGGTTTGGGAGCTTAGTTTAAGTCTAAGCAACTTAGCTAAGCTCAAGAGTAAGTTTTCGGAAAAACTCTCTTGATGATGAACCATGGATTGGTTGTGTGCAATGTGGTTTGTTTGCATGTTTTAAATCCTGTTTTGGAAGCATATTTAGCATGTTTATTTGCTGAGATTATAAGCCATGTGTTGAAGGATGCTCAAGGTAAGAGATCCTTGTTTTTGAACATTGTTTTAATGTGGTTTGATGCCTAAGGATGCATGATGTTTATGGCTTTGTTAAATGCTTAAAAACAGTGGAATATTGTTGTTAATGATGCATATTGGCAAGTGATGGTTAAGGTCACAAAGGTGTTTAAAAGTCCTTGTGTGAGCCTTGTTTATTTAAGAACAACATGGTGGTTAAAAGTCCATGGTTGGTTCTTGGTTAAGATCACAAAGGTGGTTGAAAGTCCTTGTGTGAATCTTGTGTATTTTAAGAACAACATGGTGTTTAAAAGTCCATGGTTGGTTCTTGGTTAAGGTTACAAAGGTGGTTAAAATTCCTTGTGTAAGCCTTGTTATTTAAGAACACCAAGGTGTTTAAAAGTCCTTGGGTGATTCTTGTTAAGGACACAAAGGTGTTTAAAAGTCCTTGTGTGGTCCTTGTCATGGTGTTTAAAAGTCCATGGATGATTCTTGTTAAGGACACAATGGTGTTTAAAAGTCCATGTGTGGTCCTTGGAAATTATAAGATCACAATGGTGTTTAAAAGTCCATGTGTGGATCTTATGTTGAATGTATCACTTGTTGCCAATGTGACATGTTATGAACTTGAAGCATGAATTGCTTGTTTTAAATGCTTTAGTGCATGTGCAAATGATGTATGATTTAAGGTTTTTAAAGGTGTTTCATAAATGCATTATTGTGTGGTTTTAAATGAGCATTCCTCACTAAGATTTTCGCTTACGCTCTCTCTCTCTTTTCTTAAACCAATAATGCAGAGCATTAAAGTGCATTGAGGGCAGCAAGGAGGTGAAGAATCCAAGTGGTGAACTAAGCTCATGTATGGTGAAGGTTTCTTAAACACTATTAGCTTTTGGCATTTGGCAATGGGGAACCTATGTTGATGTTTTGGGAGATGTTTAGACTCCCTAAGTTGGTTTAATGTTGTTATTGAAGTTGGAAGATGTAAATGGCCTTTATGTGGTTGATTTGGTATTTTGATGCTTGAATGGTTTTCTAAATAGGATGCATGCCTATAGAATTGGGGCTTTCCTTGTTTGATGCCATGTTTATGAATTGTTGATGCCAATATGTTCCTTATGCATGTAATGTCTTGCTGGTATAATTTGGTTGCCTTTAGAGCATGTTTGGTGGGTCAATTGTATGTTAAACCAGCTAAAATTCTGCAATCTGGGCAGGCCGTATCGGAACGGGTGTTACCGTTTCGGAATAGGGGCCTGAAATGGTCTAGGCGTTCCGAAACGGGAGGAACCGTTCCGGAACGGAAATGCCACTGCCAAGCCTCGTTTCGGAACCAGTTTCGGAACAGTCCCGCGTTTCGGAACAGGTCCTCCCTGTTTCGGAACACTCGACCGTTGGGCTCTGAAATTGTTGGTTAAATGTTTTGAAATCCTTGCGTTTTGGTCCTGAATCTTGTTTATGCAATTGAATGAGTTTGAGATGTCCGTTTGAGCTGAAATTTGGCAGGGAAGCATGAAATATGACTAATTTCATAATGGTAACTTAAAAGTGGGTTAAGTCCTTCCAATTTTCAGAATTTACATTTTGGTCCCTAAAGTTGTAATTTGTTCAATTGAGTCCCTGAATGTTCTCTGATTGTTTTGATCTTTGAGTATGATTATCTTGTGAACATATCTAGGGTTAATGTGCATTTAGACAAGATTAAAAAGAAAAAAAAGGGTCATTAATCAAGGTTGACTTTCGGGTTGACTTTGGTTTTCCCCGTGTAAACTTCTTAATTTGGGTCAACCGTCTAGGTCGGGTTAAGGGGGTTACATTTGGTGGTATCAGAGCTGAGTTCTTGAGTAATTGGGAATGATTATGTGGGTGATTGATGTATGTATGCTTTGTATGCTTGTTGAGTGAAAGCATGATGTGTGAATTGTAAGTATGTTACAATTGTGGTGTATGCTATAGTGAAGCATGATAATGAGACCCATTGCCAAAACAAAGCTAATGAAATGATGTTGTTTTTAATTGGGAAATGAGCTTGAGTACTTGGATTGCTTACCTTGCTGAGCCTGACTTTGTTTATTTGCATTGTGATTGCGTTGTTAGTGAATGGGACCTCGTAGAGAGACGCGGGGTAATGTGCGAGCTACGACTCAGAATGAGAATGAGAACGATGAGAATGTTGAAAGTGCGGTGGATTTACCTCCTCCACCTGGTGGTGGTGGTGCTGAGGGTGAAAGAGCTGGAGCGGCAGCTGGTGCTGGGGTCGCTGGACCTGAAGCTGGGCAGGGGCAAGCTGCACCTGACATGACAGTGTTGATTCAAGCTATTGCTGGAGCTTTTCAAGCAGCAATAGCTGGAGCTCAAGGAGCTGGGCATCAGGGAGATGCTGGAGTTAGACTACCCTTGGAGCGTTTGCGCAGTCTGGGAGGGACTGAGTTCAAGGGTTTGTCGGCGGAAGGTTCTGAGTCTTGGTTGGAAAGTACCAAGAGAATCTTGGGTCAAATGAGTTGCACTGAGGTGCAGAAGCTGGGGTGTGTGGTGTCATTGCTGCAGGATGATGCATATACATGGTGGACAACCACAATCGCTGGGATGGCGGAAGCTGATGTAACTTGGACGTTCTTTCAGAGTGTGTTCAAGAGAAGGTATCTAGGTGTGAGGTACCTAGATGAAAAGAAAAGAGAGTTCATGTCTCTTACCCAAGGGAGCATGTCTGTAGCTGAGTACGAGGTTCAGTTTGTTCGACTCAGTCAGTATGCACCTGAGCTTGTCCCGGATGAGCGGGAAAGGTGTGAAAGGTTCCGTTATGGCTTGGTGACGGATGTAAAGATGTATGTGCTGGCTACCGAGTATAATGATTTTGATGTGCTGGTTGGCCGAGCAAAGGACATTGAGATGAACTTGGGTTTATCTGCTAGAAGTGCTGGGTCAAGTGCTGGTAAGCGAGCAGCCGAATATAGTTTCGGTGGTGGACGGAACAAGAGGGGGCGTGATCAGAAGTATCAGTCCTCAGCTAAGCGAGGTGGTGGTGCGCCTGCTCGGGGAGGCAACGCTAGAGTTGATCCGAGTGCATGTTGGACATGTGGTTCGCGTGGCCACATGAAACGTGATTGTCCTCGAGCTGTGAGGGAGGTGCAGGCTCCTGTTGTGGCAGCTGGTAATGCGTGCTGGAACTGTGGATCTACGGATCATATGAGGCGAGAGTGTCCTATGTTGGCTGGTGGCCAAGTGCGTGATCCTGTAGTTGCTGCACCACAAAGAGGTCGTGGGCGCGGCCGTGGTAACTTCCAGCGTAGGGAGGATGGTGTTCGTAATGTGGCTCATGTTGTGGCTGTTCAGCCTGAAGGTGGTGGTCAGGCTAGAGTGTTTGCTCAAAGGGAGGGGAGGAATGACGCGGATGTGATCGCATGTACTTTCACTCTGCAATCCTTGTCATTACTTTCCTTGATTGATTCTGGCTCTACACACTCATATATATTGCGTGAGCATGCTGAGTTGCTTGGTTTGCCTGTTGAGTCTTTGGATGTTGGTATGCGTGTCACTAGTTCTTTTGGTGAAACTGTTGTGACTCGAAAGCTTTATAGAAGATGTCCTTTGGTTGTTCAAGATCATGTTTTTCATGTTGATCTTATGGAGTTACCTTTCTATGGTTTTGATGTAATCCTTGGTATGGATTGGCTTGCTGAGCATCGTGCTGTAGTGGATTGTGAGAATAAGCGAGTTTGTTTGAAACTTGCGGATGATTATGAGGTTGTTGTGGTTGGTGAGAATGTGAAGTTTCTTGCCAATGTGGTGTCTACATTGGAGGCGAGCCGGATGCTGAGGCAAGGTTGTGAAGCTTATCTAGCTTTTGTGATGAACCCTAGTTCTAAGGAGTTGCGAGTGCAAGATATCGGGGTTGTGAAAGAGTTTCCTGGCGTGATTCTTGAGGAGTTGCCTGGTTTACCTCCTAATCGTGAGGTTGAGTTTGGGATTGAGCTGTATGAAAACACAACTCCTGTGTCCATTACCCCTTATAGAATGGCACCTAAAGAGTTGAAAGAGCTGAAGACGCAATTGCAAGAGTTGCTTGATCGTGGGTTCATTCGGCCGAGTGTGTCACCTTGGGGTGCACCAGTCTTGTTTGTGAAGAAGAAGGATGGCACTATGAGAATGTGCATTGATTATCGTCAGCTGAACAAGTTGACTATCAAGAATCGGTATCCTTTGCCGAGAATTGATGATCTCTTTGATCAATTTCGGGGAGCAGCTGTGTTCTCTAAGATTGACTTGAGGTCAGGGTATTACCAGTTGAAGGTGAAAGATGTGGATGTGCCTAAGACAGCTTTCAGGACTAGGTATGGGCATTATGAATTCCTTGTGATGCCGTTTGGTTTGACAAATGCTCCTGCAGCTTTCATGGACATGATGAATCGTGTGTTTCATGAATACCTGGATAAGTTTGTTGTGGTGTTCATTGATGATATCCTCGTGTACTCGCGTACTGAGGAGGAGCATGAAGAGCATTTGAGAGTTGTGTTGCAAGCTTTGATGGAGAATCAGCTTTATGCTAAGCTGAGCAAGTGTGAGTTCTGGCTTAAAGAAGTGGTGTTTCTTGGGCATGTGGTTTCTGCTGAGGGGATTCGTGTTGATCCTCAGAAGATTGAAGCGGTGATGAATTGGAAGGTTCCTAAGTCGGTTCATGAAGTCCGTAGTTTCCTCGATTTGGCAGGATACTACCGGAGGTTCGTGGATGGGTTTTCGAAGATTGCTGCACCTTTGACAAAGTTATTGCAGAAGGATGTTAAGTATGTGTGGACGGAAGCGAGACAGCAAGCTTTTGAGAAGCTTAAGGCAGCTTTAACGCAAGCTCCTATCTTGGTTCAACCTGAATCAGGGAAAGAGTTTGTGGTGTATAGTGATGCATCCTATGTTGGTTTGGGTTGTGTGTTGATGCAAGAGGGTAAGGTGGTGGCTTATGCATCGCGGCAGTTGAAGGTGCATGAGCGCAATTATCCTACGCATGACATTGAGTTGGCTGCGGTGGTTTTTGCTTTGAAGATCCGGAGGCATTATCTGTATGGTGAGAAGTGTACTGTGTACACGGATCACAAGAGTTTGAGGTATCTGATGTCTCAGAAGGAGTTGAACCTTAGGCAGCGACGTTGGGTGGAGTTGCTCAAGGATTATGATTTGACGATTGAGTATCACCCTGGGAAGGCTAATGTTGTAGCAGATGCCTTGAGTAGGAAGGTAGCTGTTGAGTTGAGGGCTATGTTTGCCAGTTTGAGTATTTCGCATGATGGTGGTCTTGTGGCTGAGTTGCAGGTGAAACCATCTTTGGTTCAGTTGATCAAGGAAAAGCAGTTGTTGGATGATTCCTTGGTATCTCATGTTCAGGATATCGCGGAGGGTAGGCCTTCGGATTTCTGCTTTAATGATAATGGAGTGTTGTGTTTTGGGAGTCGGATAGTAGTGCCCAATGATGCTGAGTTGAGGCGTGCTATTCTGACTGAAGGTCATATTAGTCCTTTTGCTATGCACCCTGGTAGTACTAAGATGTATCGTGATCTTCGTGATGAGTACTATTGGGTGGGTTTAAAGAAGGATGTTGCGGAGTTTGTAGGCAAATGTTTGGTGTGTCAGCGAGTTAAGGCTGAACATCAGTTTCCATCAGGTTTGTTGCAACCGTTGAGGATTCCTGAGTGGAAGTGGGAAAGGATTACCATGGATTTTGTATCTGGTTTGCCCTTGTCACCATCGAAGAAGAATTCGGTGTGGGTGATTGTAGATCGCCTGACGAAGTGTGCGCATTTCTCGTTTCGGTACGCGTTGCGGAACGGCCCCGCGTTTCGAAACGGGCTGTCTTCCGTTTCGGAACGGATGACCGTTGGGGGCTGACATTGGTAGTTATATGTTTCAAAATGTTTGCATTTTGGTCCTGAAACTTGTATGTGCAATTGTATGAGTTCGGGATGTCCGTTTGAGCCGAAATTTGGCCGAGATGCATGAAACATTATTAATTTTAAGTTGGTAACTTTAATTTGGTTGAAGTCCTTATAATTATCAGAATTTACAAATTGGTCCCTAAAGTTGTAGTTTGTTCAATTGGGTCCCTGTTCGATCTCTGATGCTTATGATCTTTGAGTATGTTGTTTGAATGATCATAACTAGGGTTAATGTGCATCTAGACAAGTTAAAAAAAGAAAAAAAAAAGGGTCGTTAATCAAGGTTGACTTTCGGGTTGACTTTGGTTTTCCCCGTGTGACTTTCTTAATTCGGGTCAACCGTCTAGGCCGGGTTAAGGGGGTTACATTTGGTGGTATCAGAGCTGAGTTCTCGAGTAAATGGGAATGTGTATGTGAATGTCTAAAGTGTGTATGCTTTGTATGCTTGTTGAGTGAAAGCATGTTGAGTGGATTGCATGTATGTTGCAATTGAGATGTATGCTGTGATGAAGCATGTTGTGGGTACCCATTGCCAAATCAAAGCTAATGAAATGATGTTGTTTTTAATTAGAAATGAGCTTGAGTACTTGGATTGCTTACCTTGCTGGGCCTGACTTTGTTTATTTTGCATTGTGATTGCATAGTTAGAGTATGGCACCTCGTAGAGAGTTGAGGAGTAATGTGCGAGCTACGGCTCAGAATGAGAATGAAAATGAGGAGAACGTTGAGAGTGCGGTTTTACCTCCTCCACCTGGTGGTGGTGGTGCTGGGGCTGAGGAAGCTGGAGCTACAGCTGGTGCTGAGGCTGCAGGACCTGAGGCTGGTCAGGGGCAAGCTGTTCCTGACATGACGGTGTTAATTCAAGCTATAGCTGGTGCTTTTCAAGCAGCGGTAGCTGGAGCTCGAGGAGCTGGGCATCAGGAAGATGCTGGAGTTAGACTACCTTTGGAGCGTTTGTGCAGTCTGGGAGGGACTGAGTTCAGGGGTATGTCTGCTGAGGGTTCTGAGGCTTGGTTAGAGAGTACCAAGAGGATCTTGGGACAGATGAGTTGCACTGATGTGCAGAAGCTTGGCTGTGTTGTGTCCTTGCTGCAGAAGGATGCATATACGTGGTGGACAACCACTATTGCTGGGATGGCAGAAGTTGATGTGACTTGGACATTCTTTCAAAATGTGTTCAAGAGAAGGTATCTGGGTGTGAGGTACCTAGATGAAAAGAAGCGTGAGTTCATGTCTCTTACTCAAGGGAGCATGACGGTGGCTGAGTATGAAGTACAGTTTGTTCGACTCAGTCAATATGCACCTGAGCTTGTCCCGGATGAGCGGGCGAGGTGTGAAAGGTTCCGTTATGGCTTAGTGACGGATGTGAAGATGTATGTGCTGGCTACTGAGTATGATGATTTTGATGTGCTGGTGGGCCGAGCAAAGGACATAGAGATGAACTTGGGTTTATCTGCTAAAGGTGCTGGTAAGCGAGCAGCTGAGTATAGTTCCGGTGGTGGACGAAACAAGAGGGGACGTGATCAGAAGTATCAGTCCTCGGTTAAGCGAGGTGGTGGAGCACCTGCTCGGGGAGGCAACGCTAGAGCTGATCCGAGTGCTTGTTGGATTTGTGGTTCTCATGGTCACATGAAACGTGATTGTCCTCGTGCTGTGAGGGAGGTGCAAGCTCCTGTTGCGGCAGCTGGGAATGGTTGCTGGAGTTGTGGATCTTTGGATCATTTGAGGCGTGATTGTCCTATGTTGGCTGGTGGCCAAGTTCGTGCTCCTGTTGTTGCAGCACCGCAGAGAGGTCGTGGGCGCGGCCGTGGTAATTTCCAGCGGAGAGAGGAAGGTGGCCGAGGTGTGGCTCATGTTGTAGCTGTGCAGCCAGAGGGTGGCGGGCAGGCTAGAGTGTTTGCTCAGCGAGAGGGGAGGAATGACGCGGATGTGATCGCAGGTACTTTTACTCTGCAATCCTTGTCATTACTTTCCTTGATTGATTCTGGATCTACGCACTCTTACATATTGCGTGAGCATGCTGAATTGCTTGGTTTGCCTGTTGAGTCTTTGGATGTTGGTATGCGTGTCACTAGTTCTTTTGGTGAGACTGTTGTGACTCGAAAGCTGTATAGAAGGTGTCCTTTGGTTGTTCAAGATCATGTTTTTCATGTTGACCTCATGGAGTTACCTTTCTATGGTTTTGATGTAATCCTTGGTATGGATTGGCTTGCTGAGCATCGTGCTGTGGTGGATTGTGAAAATAAGCGAGTTTCACTGAAGCTTGCGGATGATTATGAAGTTGTTGTGGTTGGTGAGAATGTGAAGTTTCTTGCCAATGTGGTGTCTACGTTGGAGGCGAGCCGGATGCTGAGGCAAGGCTGTGAAGCTTACCTAGCTTTTGTGATGAATCCTAGCTCTAAGGAGTTGCGGGTGCAAGATATCAGGGTTGTGCGAGAGTTTCCTGGTGTTTTTCCTGAGGAGTTGCCTGGTTTACCTCCTAATCGCGAGGTGGAGTTTGGAATTGAGCTGTATAAGAATACAACTCCTGTGTCCATTACTCCTTATAGGATGGCACCTAAGGAGCTGAAAGATCTGAAGACGCAGTTGCAAGAGTTGCTTGAGCGTGGTTTCATACGGCCGAGTGTGTCGCCTTGGGGTGCACCGGTCTTGTTCATGAAGAAGAAGGATGACACTATGAGAATGTGCATTGATTACCGTCAGCTGAACAAGTTGACTATCAAAAATCGGTATCCTTTGCCGAGGATTGATGATCTCTTTGATCAATTTCGGGGAGCTGCTGTGTTCTCTAAGATTGACTTGAGGTCAGGGTATTACCAGTTGAAGGTGAAAGATGTGGATGTGCCTAAGACAGCTTTCAGAACAAGGTACGGGCATTATGAGTTCCTTGTGATGCCGTTTGGGTTGACAAATGCTCCTGCTGCTTTCATGGACATGATGAATCGTGTGTTTCATGAATACCTGGACAAGTTTGTTGTGGTGTTCATCGATGATATCCTCGTGTACTCGCGTACTGAGGAGGAGCACGAAGAGCATTTGAGGATTGTTTTGCAGGCTTTGTTGGAGAATCGGCTTTATGCTAAGCTGAGCAAGTGCGAGTTCTGGTTAAGTGAGGTGGTGTTTCTTGGGCATGTGGTTTCTGCTAAGGGGATTCGGGTTGATCCTCAGAAGGTTGAGGCGGTGATGAATTGGAAGGTTCCTAAGTCTGTTCACGAGGTTCGTAGTTTCCTTGGTTTGGCAGGATACTATCGGAGGTTTGTGGATGGGTTTTCTAAGATTGCTGCACCTTTGACAAAGTTGTTGCAGAAAGATGTTAAGTATGAGTGGACGGAGGCGAGGCAGCAGGCTTTTGAGAAGCTTAAAGCAGCTTTGACGCAAGCTCCTATCTTGGTTCAACCTGAATCAGGGAAAGAGTTTGTGGTGTATAGTGATGCATCCTATGTTGGTTTGGGATGTGTGTTGATGCAAGAGGGTAAGGTGGTGGCTTATGCATCGCGGCAGTTGAAGGTGCATGAGCGCAATTATCCTACGCATGACATTGAGCTGGCTGTAGTGGTTTTTGCTTTGAAGATCTGGAGACATTACATGTATGGTGAGAAGTGTACTGTGTACACGGATCACAAGAGTTTGAGGTATCTGATGTCTCAGAAGGAGTTGAATCTCAGGCAGCGACGTTGGGTGGAGTTGCTCAAGGATTATGATTTGACGATTGAGTATCACCCTGGGAAGGCTAATGTTGTAGCGGATGCCTTGAGTAGGAAGGTAGCTGTTGAGCTGAGGGCTATGTTTGCCAGTTTGAGTATTTCGCGTGATGGTGGTCTTGTGGCTGAGTTGCAAGTGAAACCATCTTTGGTTCAGTTGATCAAGGAGAAGCAGTTGCTGGATGATTCCTTGGTGCCGCATGTTCAGGATATCGCGGAGGGTAGACCTTCGGATTTCTGTTTTAATGATGATGGAGTGTTGTGTTTTGGGAGTCGGATAGTGGTGCCTAATGATGCTGAGCTGAGGCGTGCTATTCTGACTGAAGGTCATAGTAGTCCTTTTGCTATGCACCCAGGTAGTACTAAGATGTATCGAGATCTTCATGATGAGTACTATTGGGTGGGTTTGAAAAAGGATGTTGCGGAGTTTGTCAGCAGGTGTATGGTGTGTCAGCGAGTTAAGGCTGAGCATCAGTTTCCTTCAGGGTTGTTGCAACCGTTGAGAATCCCTGAGTGGAAGTGGGAAAGGGTTACCATGGGTATCTGGTTTACCTTTGTCACCATCGAAGAAGAATTCGGTGTGGGTGATTGTGGATCGCCTGACGAAGTGTGCGCATTTCTTGCCTGTGCATACTACGTTCTCTTTGGATAAGCTTGCGGAGCTGTACATTGCGGAGATTGTGCGGCTGCATGGTGTGCCTAAGTCGATTGTGTCGGATAGGGATCCGAGGTTCACATCGCGGTTCTGGCAGTGTTTGCATCAAGCTCTGGGTACGAGGTTGAATTTCAGTACATCCTATCATCCTCAGTCGGATGGTCAGTCTGAGCGTGTTTTCCAAATTTTGGATGATATGTTGAGGTGCTGCGTGATTGAGTTTCAGGGCTCTTGGGAGAAGCTTTTGCCTTTGGTTGAGTTTTCTTATAACAATAGTTATCAGGCGAGCATTCAAATGGCACCTTATGAGGCTTTGTATGGGAGGAAGTGTAGGACTCCTCTTTGCTGGGCTGAAACGGGTCAGAAGTTGGTTTCGATGCCGGTTTTGTTGAAAGGAACCACCGAGAAGGTGAAGCTCATTTGTGAGCGGTTGAAGGCAGCTTCTGATCGGCAGAAGTTTTACGCGGATTTGAAGCGTAAGGAGATTGAGTATGCGGTTGGTGACCGTATGTTCTTGAAGGTTTCGCCTTGGAAGAAGGTGATGAGGTTTGGCCGTAAGGGTAAGTTGAGCCCTAGGTACATTGGACCATACGAGGTGGTTGAGCGTGTGGGTCCTGTTGCGTATAAGTTGAGGCTACCTCAAGAGTTGGAGAAGATTCATGATGTGTTCCATGTTTCTATGCTCCGGAAGTATAGATCTGATCCTTCGCATGTGATGCCTGTGGAGGAAGTGGAATTGAATCCGGATTTGACCTATGATGAGGAACCGGTGAAGGTTCTGGATTCGGATAGCAAGGTTCTTCGTGGCAAGACCATTGAGTTGGTGAAGGTGTTGTGGAAGCACCGCGGTGTTGAGGAAGCCACGTGGGAGCGGAAGGATGATATGCTGAAGCAGTTTCCTTATCTCTTTCCTTCAGGTAAATTTCGAGGACGAAATTTCTTAAGGGGGGGAGAGTTGTAACGC
Organism: Hibiscus trionum; assembly: GCA_030270665.1. NCBI lineage: Eukaryota > Viridiplantae > Streptophyta > Magnoliopsida > Malvales > Malvaceae > Hibiscus > Hibiscus trionum. Next base: position 11,078,971 of record BSYR01000053.1, read on the forward strand.
CCCGGTTTTGGGCTTGGAAGTTTTGGGCGTTGACCGGTTCGGTCAAAGTGCGGTTCGAATCTATAAGGGTGAAATTAGGAAAGCCTAGTTCGGGTTGCATTAAAAATATGGAAAAATGTTCTAAAATCATATTTTAATATATATAAGTGAACTGTGAAATCAATTTTGAAAAATGAGGTTTGGAAGGGTGACATTTTGGCTAGTGACCAAAATGTAATTTTTGAAAGTTGCGTGACTGTTTTATAAATGATTGAAACTTTGAATCTTTAAGGAGCTATTATTCCAAAAGGAGTTTCTCCAGATTTTTCTAAGATATTTTAATGTTTAATTCTGATTTTAAAGCTAAAGAAAAGTGGAGGGAAATCATTTTGGCTATTTTGTAACTAATTTTCCTATTTTCCCAATTTTCCTTTTTCTCTCATTTTCTCTCAATCCAAACACTTTCTCTCCAGAGATTTCTTTCTGATTTTGTCACTCAAATCTATCTTTTCAATTCTCTTTGGATTCCTAATCATCTCTACAACAAAACCTTGCAATTTGCTATTTGGATTTTCAAGCTTTTTGGTTCTAAAAGGGAGAAAACTCAAGTTTGGAGGTAAGAACGTCCTTCTCCTCTAAACTCTAAGTTCTTTACTGAAATTCCCAAGTTCTCAATCCTTAATTGATGTTTTATTAAAGGCTTTTAAAGTTGTGAAATGGATCTTGGCTTTAAATGCAAGATTTGGTGATTTTTGATAGATTTTCGTTAGATCTGTTAAAGCTGTGATTTGAGATGTGTATTTGATGATAAATGAACATTAATTTGATAAGGAATTGAGTTTTGATTAATGCAATCCCGGATAGGTTGAATTTCCTAAGTTTAGCTTATGATTCTTGGTTGTTTTTGGGTGATCTTGTGGATCTGTTGTTGCTGGAGGTATAAGGATGTTGTTAGGTCCTTTTTAGATGTTAAATGATGTTAATGGATGTTTAGTCTTGATGGTTTATGGCTGGGCTTTGTTGAGGAGTTGTTTGGAGGCATTTTCGGTTGTGTTTGATGGCCGAAAATGGAGTGTGATGAGAGCAGCGAGTTTAGGTGCTTTCATTGAAGCTATTAATGTATGATGATGCATTAATCTACTGTTTTAATGTGTTAAAACAGGGGAGTCATCTTTGGATCCAAGTGGTGGTGATCCGAAAGCTTGATTTGGTGTTTCGGCAAGAGGCGAAACGGAATCGGTGAGTGGATTTTGGTTTTCGGCTTTGAAACCAATGTTTTGGAGGTTTGGGAGCTTAGTCTAAGTCTAAACAACTTTGCTAAGCTCAAGAGTAAGTTTTCGGAAACACCCTCTTGTTGAGGAACCATGTGATGGTTGGGTGCAATGTGTTTGTTGCATGTTTAAATTCTGTTTTTAAAGCATATCTAGCATGTGTGTTTGCTGAGATTATAAGCCATGTGTTTAAGGAAGCTCAAGGTTAGAGTTCCTTGTTTTTGAACATTGTATAAATGTTGTTTGATGCTTAAAGATGCATGATGTTTATGGCTTGGTTAAATGCTTTAAAACAGTGGATTATTGATGATATATGATGTATATTGGCAAGTGATGTTTTTGAAAAGGTTAAGGTCACTAAGGTGGTTAAAAGTCCTTGAGTGAGCCTTGTTTACTTAAGAACATCAAGGTGGTTAAAAGTCCTTGGATGGTTCTTGTTACGGACACAAAGGTGTTTAAAAGTCCTTGTGTGGTCCTTTCCAAGGTGTTTAAAAGTCCTTGGGGCCAAGGTGTTTAAAAGTCCTTGGGGTGATTTATATCATGGTGTTTAAAAGTCTATGGCCAAGGTGTTTAAAAGTCCTTGGGGCCAAGGTGTTTAAAAGTCCTTGGGGTGATTTATATCATGGTGTTTAAAAGTCCATGGCCAAGGTGTTTAAAAGTCCTTGGGGTCAAGGTGTTTAAAAGTCCTTGAGGTGAAACTTGTTAAGGACACAAAGGTGTTTAAAAGTCCTTGTGTGGTCCTTGCCATGGTGTTTAAAAGTCCATGGGCCAAGGTGTTTAAAAGTCCTTGGGGATAAGATCACAATGGTGTTTAAAAGTCCATGTGTGAGTCTTATGTTGATCTTGTTTTAAAGATGGTAATTATCACTTGTGGCCAATATGACATGTTATGATGTGAAGCATGAGATGCTTGTTTAAGATTGCTTGTGAGCATGTCTAAATGTATTTTGAAGTATGATTTATAAATGAGTTTTATAAATGCATTATTGTGTGGTTTTAAGGAGCTTTCCTCACTAAGCTTTTGCTTACGCCCTCTCTCTTTTCTTAAACCAATAATGCAGAGCATTAAAGTGCATTGAGGGCAGCAAGGAGGGCAAGCAATCAAGTGGAAGTTAAGCTCATGTATGAGAAGGTTTTCTTAAACACTTTTAGCTTTTGTCATTTGGCAATGGGGGACCTATGTTGATGTTTTGGGAGATGTTTGGAACTCCCTATGTTGGATTTATGTTGTTGTTAATGTTGGTTTTTGTAATTGGCCATTATGTGTTGGTTTGAAGGCTTTTGTGCATGGATGGTTGCTTGTGTAGGAAGCATGCCTTTAGATTTGGGGCTTTTCATATATGTTGATCTAATGATGATTGGTTGATGCAAATATGTCTCTTGGATGTTGTATGAGTTGCTGGTAAAGTTTGATAGCATTTGGAGCATGATTGGTTGGTCAATTGCATGTTTAAGCAAGCATTTTTCTGCATTTTGTGCAGGCCGTATCGGAACAGTGCCTGCCGTTTCGGAACGGGTGCCTCGAAGCAGCCCAGGCGTCCGAAACGGGTGACACCGTTCCGAAACGGAAAGGCTACTGTCAGCCCTCGTTTCGGTACGCGTTGCGGAATGGCCCCGCGTTTCAAAACGGGCTGTCTCCCGTTTCGGAACGGATGACCGTTGGGGGCTGACATTGGTAGTTATATGTTTCAAAATGTTTGCATTTTGGTCCTGAAACTTGTATGTGCAATTGTGTGAGTTCGGGATGTCCGTTTGAGCCGAAATTTGGCTGAGATGCATGAAACATGATTAATTTTAAGTTGGTAACTTTAATTTGGTTGAAGTCCTTATAATTATCAGAATTTACAAATTGGTCCCTAAAGTTGTAGTTTGTTCAATTGGGTCCCTGTTCGATCTCTGATGCTTATGATCTTTGAGTATGTTGTTTGAATGATCATAACTAGGGTTAATGTGCATCTAGACAAGTTAAAAAAAGAAAAAAAGGGTCGTTAATCAAGGTTGACTTTCGGGTTGACTTTGGTTTTCCCCGTGTGACTTTCTTAATTCGGGTCAACCGTCTAGGCCGGGTTAAGGGGGTTACATCTTGCCTGTGCATACTACGTATTCTTTGGATAAGCTTGCGGAGCTGTACATTGCTGAGATTGTGCGGCTGCATGGTGTGCCTAAGTCGATTGTGTCGGATAGGGATCCGAGGTTTACATCGCGATTCTGGCAGTGTTTGCATCAAGCTTTGGGTACGCGGTTGAATTTCAGTACGTCTTATCATCCTCAGTCGGATGGTCAGTCCGAGCGTGTTATCCAGGTTTTGGAGGATATGTTGAGGTGCTGTGTGATTGAGTTCCAGGGCTCTTGGGAGAAACATTTTCCTTTGGTGGAGTTTTCCTATAACAATAGTTATCAATCAAGTATTCAAATGGCACCTTATGAGGCTTTTTACGGGAGGAAGTGTATGACTCCTCTTTGTTGGGCTGAAACAGGTCAGAAGTTGGTTTCGATGCCGGCTTTGTTGAAAGGAACCACCGAGAAGGTGAAGCTCATTTGTGAGCGTTTGAAGGCAGCTTCTGATCGGCAAAAGTCTTACGCGGATTTGAAGCGTAAGGAGATTGAGTATGCGGTGGGTGACCGTGTGTTTTTGAAGGTTTCGCCTTGGAAAAAGGTGATGAGGTTTGGCCGTAAGGGTAAGTTGAGCCCTAGGTACACTGGACCATACGAGGTGATTGAGCGTGTGGGTCCTGTTGCGTACAAGTTGAGGTTACCTCAGGAGTTGGAGAAGATTCATGATGTGTTTCATGTTTCTATGCTTCGGAAGTATAGATCGGATCCTTCACATGTGATGCCTGTGGAAGAAGTGGAATTGAATCCGGATTTGACCTATGATGAGGAACCGGTGAAGATACTGGATTCGGATAGTAAGGTTCTTCGTGGCAAGACCATTGAGTTGGTAAAGGTGTTGTGGAAGCATCGTGGTGCTGAGAAAGCCACGTGGGAACGGAAAGATGACATGCTGGAGCAGTTTCCGTATCTCTTTCCTTCAGGTAAATTTCGAGGACGAAATTTCTTAAGGGGGGGAGAGTTGTAACACCCCAATTTTGGGCTTAGAAGTTTTGGGTTTGGACCGGACCGGTCGGTTCGCGGTTCGAATATAAAAGAGTGAATTTAGGAAAGCCTAGTTCGGGTTACGTTAAAAATGTGGAAAAATGTCTTAAAATCCTCTTTTATTATGTATAAGAGAAAAGTGAAATCAATTTTACAAAATGAGGTTTGGAAGTGTGACATTTTGGGTTAGTGACCAAAAATGTAATTTTCGAAAACTGTGAGACTGTTTTAAAAAGGATTGAAACTTTGAATCTTTAAGGAGCTATTTACCCAATAGGAGTTTCTCCAGATTTTTCCTAAATATTAAAGGTTTAATAAATGGTTTTTAAATAAAAGAAAAAGAGAGGGAAGATATTTTGGCATTTTCCAACTAACTTTTCCTAAAATTCTATTTTCATTTTCTCTCATCTTTTCTCTCAAACCAAACACATTTCTCCAGAGATTTTTCCTCTGATTTTTGACATCCAAACATGAGATTTTAATTCTCTTTTGATCTCTAATCATCTCTTCAACAAAACCTCACCATTTGCTACTTGGATCTTCAAGAATTTTGATTCTAAAAAGGGAGAAACTCAAGTTTAGAGGTATGAACGTCCTTCTCCTCTAAATTCTCAGTTCTTTACTGAAATTCCCAAGTTCTCAATCCTTGATTTGTGTTTAATTAAAGGTTTTACAATTGTATTCTTGATTTTGGCTTTAAAATGCAAGATTTGTTTGATTTTGATGAAATTTCGTATAATCTGATTGGGCAGTGTTTTGAGGTGTCAATTTGATGTTAAATGAATGTTTAATTGACGAGAAATTGAGATTTAATCAATGCAATCCCGATTAGGTTGAATTTCCTAAGTTTTACTTGTAATAGTGATGGTTTGTGGAGTGATCTTGATGATCTGTTATGGCTGGAGGTATAAGGATGTGTTGAGATCCATTTTGGATGTTATTTAATGTTTAAAGATGTTTAGAGTTGATGAATCTTGGCTGGGTAGTGTTATGAAGATGTTTGGTTGTGTTTTCGGTTGTGTTTGGTAGCCGAAAATGGAGTGTGGATGAGAGCAGCGAGTTTAGGTGCTTTCATTGTAGATATTAATGCATGATGATGCATTAATCTACTGTTTTGATGTGTTTAAAACAGGGGAGTCATCTTTGGATCCTAGTGGTGGAGATCCGGAAGCTTGATTGGTGTTTCGGCAAGAGGCGAAACGGAATCGGTGAGTGGATTTTGGTTTTCAGCTTTGAAACCAATGTTTTGAAGGTTTGGGAGCTTAGTTTAAGTCTAAGCAACTTAGCTAAGCTCAAGAGTAAGTTTTCGGAAAAACTCTCTTGATGATGAACCATGGATTGGTTGTGTGCAATGTGGTTTGTTTGCATGTTTTAAATCCTGTTTTGGAAGCATATTTAGCATGTTTATTTGCTGAGTTTATAAGCCATGTGTTGAAGGATGCTCAAGGTAAGAGATCCTTGTTTTTGAACATTGTTTTAATGTGGTTTGATGCCTAAGGATGCATGATGTTTATGGCTTTGTTAAATGCTTAAAAACAGTGGAATATTGTTGTTAATGATGCATATTGGCAAGTGATGGTTAAGGTCACAAAGGTGTTTAAAAGTCCTTGTGTGAGCCTTGTTTATTTAAGAACAACATGGTGGTTAAAAGTCCATGGTTGGTTCTTGGTTAAGATCACAAAGGTGGTTGAAAGTCCTTGTGTGAATCTTGTGTATTTTAAGAACAACATGGTGTTTAAAAGTCCATGGTTGGTTCTTGGTTAAGGTTACAAAGGTGGTTAAAATTCCTTGTGTAAGCCTTGTTATTTAAGAACACCAAGGTGTTTAAAAGTCCTTGGGTGATTCTTGTTAAGGACACAAAGGTGTTTAAAAGTCCTTGTGTGGTCCTTGTCATGGTGTTTAAAAGTCCATGGATGATTCTTGTTAAGGACACAATGGTGTTTAAAAGTCCATGTGTGGTCCTTGGAAATTATAAGATCACAATGGTGTTTAAAAGTCCATGTGTGGATCTTATGTTGAATGTATCACTTGTTGCCAATGTGACATGTTATGAACTTGAAGCATGAATTGCTTGTTTTAAATGCTTTAGTGCATGTGCAAATGATGTATGATTTAAGGTTTTTAAAGGTGTTTCATAAATGCATTATTGTGTGGTTTTAAATGAGCATTCCTCACTAAGATTTTCGCTTACGCTCTCTCTCTCTTTTCTTAAACCAATAATGCAGAGCATTAAAGTGCATTGAGGGCAGCAAGGAGGTGAAGAATCCAAGTGGTGAACTAAGCTCATGTATGGTGAAGGTTTCTTAAACACTATTAGCTTTTGGCATTTGGCAATGGGGAACCTATGTTGATGTTTTGGGAGATGTTTAGACTCCCTAAGTTGGTTTAATGTTGTTATTGAAGTTGGAACATGTAAATGGCCTTTATGTGGTTGATTTGGTATTTTGATGCTTGAATGGTTTTCTAAATAGGATGCATGCATATAGAATTGGGGCTTTCCTTGTTTGATGCCATGTTTATGAATTGTTGATGCCAATATGTTCCTTATGCATGTAATGTCTTGCTGGTATAATTTGGTTGCCTTTGGAGCATGTTTGGTGGGTCAATTGTATGTTAAACCAGCTAAAATTCTGCAATCTGGGCAGGCCGTATCGGAACGGGTGCTACCGTTTCGGAACAGGGGCCTGAAATGGTCTAGGCGTTCCGAAACGGGAGGAACCGTTCCGGAACGGAAATGCCACTGCCAAGCCTCGTTTCGAAACCAGTTTCGGAACGGTCCCGCGTTTCGGAACAGGTCCTCCCTGTTTCGGAACACTCGACCGTTGGGCTCTGAAATTGTTGGTTAAATGTTTTGAAATCCTTGCGTTTTGGTCTTGAATCTTGTTTATTCAATTGAATGAGTTTGAGGTGTCCGTTTGAGCTGAAATTTGGCAGGGAAGCATGAAATATGACTAATTTCATAATGGTAACTTAAAAGTGGGTTAAGTCCTTCCAATTTTCAGAATTTACATTTTGGTCCCTAAAGTTGTAATTTGTTCAATTGAGTCCCTGAATGTTCTCTGATTGTTTTGATCTTTGAGTATGATTATCTTGTGAACATATCTAGGGTTAATGTGCATTTAGACAAGATTAAAAAGAAAAAAAGGGTCGTTAATCAAGGTTGACTTTCGGGTTGACTTTGGTTTTCCCCGTGTAAACTTCTTAATTCGGGTCAACCGTCTAGGCCGGGTTAAGGGGGTTACATGTATTATGTTAAAAAAGTCATAATAATATGTATTATGTTAAAAACCATTATTATATATTAAAACCAAATTATATATATGTAATTATAAATTACATACATATTATATATTATATATGAATTATATGTTATATAAACTATCAAACTTATATATCATATACGTATGCTATATATTATAAAACCGTGTTATATACCATATATTATAAAGATTATACTCAAACTATATGATACACATGCATATATCACTACAAACCAACATAAACTAACATGACGACCATACACTAATACACATCGACATGGCAATATACAACCCATAATATCAAGCAAACACACAATCATAAATAATCATACGTCCCACATACATCACAAAAATGAGAGCAAAAATTGGACTAAATTGAAGAAATTAAAAAAACAGAGGCTGAATTAAAAGATGCATGAAAAATGAAAAAAAAACTACGAAAAGGACCAAATTAAACAAAATCAAGAATTTCAGGGACCAAAAGGGGATTAAACAATTTACAAAATGAATTAAGCTCGAAAAGGATGAAATTGAAAGATTTCAAAATCTTGTAAGGACCAGGGACATAGTTTTGAAATGCGGAGACCCTCCCGCACGTAAATAGTGCGACACGGAAGGGTTAAAACGCAATTAATCTTATTTTAAAATGCTAAAACACTATAAAAGCTAGTTTAAACTCATTTCGGCCCCCTTTTTTGCAACCTTATCCCTCTGATCCGCTCTTCACTCTCTTGATATCGAAACCCTAAACGCCGGCCATCGGTGCCCATAAACACCCAAACGCCCCTTTTTCCTATGTTTCAAACCCGACAATGCTCGGAAAACAGAAAAACAACATCACTTCTTTCATCTTTACAGAAAACAGAAACCAAAGAAACCCTTCACTTTTTGTTTGAGAAAACCCGAAACCAAAACCTTCCTTTTTGAGTCGTAAACAGAAATGAAGTAGGAGAAGAAAAGCTCTTTTTTGGGGTCTTTCAACCGACTCACCATGCAAAGCCGCACGGAGCTTAGGAGGCTTGTCGTCGGTGAGGGAACCCAGATCGTTTCGATAGAAACAGATGAAAAGGTAAAAAAAAACCCATACATTCTATGTTTGTGCTTGTGTGATGATAAAGATGAAAAGAGGATTACCTCTGGAAATTCTTTTTTCTTGTATTCCTTTTTCGCATTCAAAAGAGTCCCCTCTTACATTACATTTCGATTCGGCTTTATAGACGTAATTACATGATTTATCATTTTCATGAAAATGAAATGAAAATTGTTGTTGGTTCGTAAATATTTTGTTTTCATTCATCTCTAAAATTTCAAAATGTTTTATTGGGATATTCTGACATTCTGTTGATTGTTGTTTTCGTTTGCATGTACTGGCCGTGAGGAGGGGACCAGAGAGAGGCTCAGTTTGGGGATCAAGCCCCTGATGTGGCTGCTTGCGATCCCTTCGATTGGCGTGATGTGAATCTGGACGGCCTGGAGAGCTGAAGAGTCAGGCGCATGAGTCGCACGCGCGCGTGGGTGACACCAAAGGTCACACGTGGGGAATTTGGAAGGTTTCCACTTCGATTTCGAGCCATCCGATCGCGAACCAGATCCGATGGTTGGGATCTTGCGGCGCTAGGGCAAAGAGGGGGCTTTAGGGCTTCTTCGATCAGAGACCATCTGGACCGTTCGATCAGCAGCCCTTGATCTGACAGTCTAGATGCAGCTGCACGAAACAAGAGATTATGAATTAGGGTTTTTTTTCTTTTGTTATCATATTAGGGCTTTTGGGCCAAACGAGCTCTATTATATGTATATATATTTTTTGGGCTTTTCGAATGTTTTGTAAATGGACCTTATTAAAAAAACTTGGGCTTATTATTAATTGTGCATTTATTTTAGTTCTTTTTGGTATTTCCAGATTCATCTCAAAATAATAATAATAATAATAATAATAATAATAATAATAATAATAATAATAATAATAATAATAATAATAATAATAATAATAATAATAATAATAATAATAACGGGTGACATATAATTATAATATTAGCAATATAGGATTAATATAGGATAACATATGGTAATAATATACTAATAATATTTAGGGGTTTTTATAAAAATAGTATAACATACATATATACTAATTTGAGTTAAACAAAGCCCACAACACACACATGTTTTTATTTAGATAGTGACAACATATGAAAAAGCCCATTACTATAAAATGAATTAAAAAGAGATTAACCCGGACAAAATTAGTGATTACACATTTCATGAGGAAAGCTCTTTGAAGACTTCTACTCCAAGGACGACTTAAACTAGACTATGGCCTATATATACTTCACATATTTTTGTATTTGAAGAAAAAATCTTAGGTTTTCTTTAGACATAGCTTAGGTTTTCTGCCGCCGTCATGTTCTAAACTTCTCTTGGGTTTGGGGTTATGTTGTAAATTAGTTGTGAAAACGGTTGTTTAGGTTTGAAGTTTGTTTTGCAATAAAATATTCCAAGTTCACATAATTCATGTTCTTCACTTCTTCAATTAGTTCCAAAAGTCCAGTTGAAGAAATCCATTTGTCGGGCATGAGGGTATCAAACTCACGAAAGAATTAAGTACGATCTCATCATGTCGAGGTGTTGACTAATTCCGCTTAGACATAAGTTAGAATTTCAGCGTCTAAAAGGATCAACCAAACGTCGACTGCCTGTGTTAGGTTTACGCTGAGATTGCTAGGTATTGCCTACATCACGTGGTGACAGAATCCTTGCTTAGACATAGGAAGGATCACTTCATAATTGCTCTGCCGAACTTGGAGTATCTGCCAAACTTGCTGCCGAGACTTCTCTCCATCTCACCTGCCAAGACATCGAAAGTTGCAAGAGCAGAGTTTCGCTGTGGCATCAAAAGTTACCGCCGCCTTAATCCGCCATTACCCACCGAGACAGCAAATCCTGGCAGCGCAAAACAACTTGGCCTATTCAACGCAGTTTCACACTAAGAAGCAACATAACCTTGCCCTCTCTATCAACCTGATCACTTCCTCTTTTACTTGTGTTTTTACTTTACCTTTGTTCTCAAACAACTATCTTACTTGTGAATTTACTTTATTTGTGCATGAACAACAATTCGAACCAAGCTGTCCAATCCCTGTGGGAGACGATATCTTTTATACTATAACTTGACAAGAGTGTGCACTTGCGCTCATAAATAGAGTACACCCCAAACGCTCTACAAGTTTTTGGCGTCGTTGCCGGGGATTGGTAACAGCGAATTTCGTTTTTATTTTTGCACTTTTATTTTCTTTGTATTTAATTTTTAGTTTTTATTATTTTTATTCTTAGTTGAAAAAACAACTATGTGGGAAAGCGCTTATTCATGTGCCTCACGAGTTAAGGGCGGCTATATTTGGGAAAGTTCTTGCAAATTTTGTGATGGCAATCATGTGTTCGAAAGTTGCCCTCATCTTTTTGTAGCAGACATGTCGATAAAAAAACACTTGGGAGTGGATGTCTGAATATGAACAACAGATGTCGTCGCCGCAGCAACAGGGACAACAAATGTCGCTGTCGCAATTGCCGCCGCAGCAGCAAGATTTTTCATGGTATAATCAAGAAACTCAATTTTTTTACCATAACAGTTTTGCTACAGAAATCGACATGCCCTGACAATATAGTTATCCGCAAGAACAATCAAAATCCTTGGAGGACACACTTCAAACTTTCCTTGCGCTCACAGATAAAGTGTCAATTGCTATGGACGCCAGCATCGCTAAGATGGATGCACTTCTGAGTAATTCAGTCCTCATTGATGCTATGGATGAACCTCCACAATTAAGGGAAACTTATGTCCCAGGACCAGAGGACGAAGAGCAATGCGAGGAAAGATCTCCAATGTGTATGGAGCAATTCGAACCTCCAAGCCAAGAGGATGCAAAATGATGCCCAGACAACAAGATCGACAGTTGTTCTGGCAGCTACCTAGAACCCTGCCACGAGGACGAACTAAGAACACCTGAGCAAAGCTATGCCTCGGCAGACACCTCGACGGCTATGGATCATATATTTCTAGAGGAGCCGATGCAGGAAGAGTTACAGCCGTCAAAATCTCTATTGATGGAGATTTTCGAGGAGCTTTAAGAGTCTTCCATTGACCGACATAGCACTATGACAGAAGACTACCACAACAGCTGGTTGCCGTAGCAGCTGCCTCTGTAGCAAAAGAAACTTCCCTCTATGACGAACTTCGACAAAAAGGAGGTAAGTACATAGTTAGGTAGTTATATATTTTTTTCCTAATCACATGTTCATGCCTTCAGGAATAGGAACAAGAAGGAAGGTTCACATGGATTACAAGGGAACGAGGAAGAAGGACTCCTCCACCATAAGGATAATCACTAGATGGAGGGTGCAGATAGATTACAAGAAGTATCGAAAATGACCCTCTTGAGGTAAACCGATAAGGGAGTAGTTACTTTAGGGCAATACCTTTTTCTCATGTTATTTTTCATTTATTCTATTTTATTTTAATTTTGTGCATTGAGGGCAATACCCATCTTGAGTTTGGGGGGGACAGCTATCGCATTTTTTTGTCTAGACATACTTAGTAGCATATAGATTGCATTGTACTTGCCTTAATGCTAACCAGAACAGAAAAAATTGTTATATAACTTGTGCCTATGACAGTTAGCCGATTACTTAATATGGGAAAAGCATGAAAAATGACTTAGAATTTTTTTTCTTTTTTGCCAAAACTATCAAAAAGCTCTGTTACTTGCTGAATTTGTTCGAATATCTAATGAACACTACCTGCTTGTCTTTAGAATTCTTTGCAAAATTCTAACAATTGGTTGTAGGTAGCCGCTGAGGCAGGAAAAAGAAACAGAAAAATACAACACTGCCACCACAGCATAAGTAAAAACAAAGAACATTGTTGTTTTGCCCTAAAGGTGCCCGCAACAGGCTCTAGGAAGAATCATGTGCGAGGACACTCCGCTGCTCTCAAATTCCATGAATCTGAAAGTTTTGAAGTGACAGACAAATTAGCATAAGTGAATGAAAGTCTTCATGGGATGACTCTACTCACAGGGTTCGGGGTTTTGTAGTTTGCTCCAATCTTAATTTCAGACCCAGAAGAGTAGTTGTGATAAGTTGAAGCCCTCATTGCCATGATTAAAATATTGTGCTTAACTGTGCTGCCTCGGCAGCAACCTTTTATATCTAAACATCAACTTTGTTTATTTAGTTCTTCTACATATTCAGCTTATATACAGTCCTGCACACACTACACTGGCATTAGAAATCAATTCTAAGTTAATTTTTCTTGCTAAATTCCCTTTACTAATTTAATATAGGTGCCATGAACTTGAAGTATAAAATAAAGTTAAAACATGTGTTTCTTTCTGGTTATTACTAGAGCAAGTATGTTTAGGTTGCATTGCTTGAGGACAAGCAATAGGTCGAGTTTGGGGGTGTGTAAAGTGTCCAGAAGTTCTATATTTCATGCACATTCCATCTCATATTATTGTAGTTTTTAAGTACATTAAGGTCACAATATTCTTTGTTTTGCCACCCTCAACCGTTGCAACCTTAAACAATCCTCAATCGTTAGGGTACTTGGATGGAGTATTCGGTACAATCACAACCCCTCAACATCCAAGACGACTTGTTTATAGTGCACTCAATCCTATAGCTGGCTAACTATATCTGATTTCCTCTATAAAACACTTTAATCAACATCACTTGCCAATATAATCCATATCACATGCATACCTCACTGTTTTTACAAAGTATTCATGATAAGCCATAAACAAGCATTAAACCATGCTTAAAACTTCATGCATCAACACATGAATACAAGGACCACTTACCTAGTGCATCCTTAAACCACATGGCATCATCAAACACAAATTATATACTCAAATCATGCTTTAAAACAGTAGGTAAATGCAATTAAAATCAAGTGCAACCAAAGGCTCAAAACTAACACAACCGAGGGAGAAATTTCGATTTACTTACTTTCGAACTTAATAAAGCATTTCAAGCTCTTATTAAGTTCCCAAAACCTTTTATCAAACGTTTCCACGCTGGAAAAACCAAATTCCACTCACCGACTCATGAAACCACGCTTGCCGACGCGACTACTGATCATCCGGAGCCTCCAAAACCACCTTGTTTGCTTCCGGATTAATATCTCATGTTTCAACACACCAAAACAGAAGTTCAATGCATTAAAATGAATCCAAAACTCCAGCACATCCAAGAAATCCCGCAGCCCTGTTCTAAAGCATCAAAACACCCATCCGAAACAACCGAAAACACAATTGATTGACCTCAAACCTCAGCCCAACCATTACCCAACTCATCCAACACGTTCTAAGCATTAATCAACATCCAAAAACAACCTAAAACCATCCTTATACTTCCAGCAACTCGAATTCCTCAAGAACACCTCAAAAACTCACCAAAAAACACTTCAAAAACTATGGATCTCAAGAATTTCTGGATCTATATGATTAAGACTCCATTTAAACACCAAAAATCTTTCAAAACTCATTTAACTACAATCTCAAACTAGCATAATCAAACAAAATCCGAAAATCACGTTTTAAACCAAATTTTCATCAAGATTTCAAGTGTTTATCAATCTAACCACAAAACCTCAATCAAAATCCGTATAAAGAGTCAAATATCTTTTGAATTTCATTAAAGAACTTAGATTAGAGGGATAACACAAAAATTACCTATAATCCTTGCTTCTCCTCTAATTTGGCAAGATTTGCTTGAAGAAACTTGAAGGAAAATGGAAGAAATCAATAAGCAAAAGGTAGAACTCAAAAGAGGATTTCAGAGTGAAGAAAATCTGGAGATTTGAGAGAAAATGAGATGTGTTTGGCTGAAGTGAAAGAGAGAAATGAAAATGATCGTGAAAACATTTTAACCGATTAACTAACTTTTTAATTAAACCAAATTAAAAGCCTTTTTAATTTTTAATAACATTTAAAACACATGCCAAATTAGGGAAAATGCATAATTGCCAAGTATCTCCCTAAAGATTCTAAGATTTTGACTCTTCTTGAAAAATATTTTTTTCAACTTTTAAATCTTTACATTTTTGTCACTACCCAAAATGTATACTTTTGAAAACTCATTTTGTAAAATTGATTTGATCAACCTCTTAAATATAATTTTAGAGGATTTTAGGAATTTTTATCATATTTTTATCCTATCCCTAACCTCGATCTCCCTAAACCACCTTTTAACCGTTCGAACGACCGACACTGGTTCTACCGGCCCAACCCGACTCGTCAAAACATCTAAGCCCAAAACCGGGGTGTTACAGAAAGAAAAACTTATCAATTTGATTTTATACCTCAAGGTCGTGGCACCTATATTAGATTAATGAAGGGAACTTAGCAAGAGAATAACTCAAAATTAATTTCTAATACAGTGCAATGCGTGCATGACTGTGTACAGGCTGAATTATGCAAAATAACTAGATAAACGAATATGCTATTATGATATATAAGGTTGCTGCCGAGATAACACAATTAAGCATAATATTTAATCATGGCAATGAGGGCTTCAACTTATCAAAACTACTCTTCTAGGTCTGAAATTAAGATAGGAGCAAACTACAAACCCCGAACCCATGGAGTAGATTCATCCCGTGAAAACTTTCATTCACTCATGCTAATTTGTCTGTCACTTCAAAACTTTCAGATTCATGGACTTTGATAGCAGTGGAGTGTCCTTACACATGATTCTTCCTAGAGCTTGTTGCGGGCACCTCTAGGGTAAAACAACAATGTTTCTTTGTTTTTACTTCTGCTGTCGTGGTAGTGCTGTAGTTTTCTGTTTTTGTTTTCTACCTAGGCGGCTACCTACAACCATTGTTAGAACTTTGCAAAGAGTTCTAAAAACAAAGCAAACAGTGCTCATTAGATATTCTAACAAATTCAACAAGTAATAGTAGTGTTTGACAGTTTTGGCATAAAAAATTATAAGTCATTTTCCATGTTTTTCCTATATTAAGTTCAATTTATTATTGCTTCGAAAATAAGTAATCGGCTAACTGTCATAGGCACAAGTTATATAACAAATTTTTCTGTTCCAATTAACACTAAGGCAAGTACAATGCAATCTATATGCTACTAAGTATGTCTAGACAAAAGATGTGAGAGTTATCCCCCCAAACTCGAGATGGGCATTGCCCTCAATGCAGAAAACAAAAAAAGAATAATAGAAAATAAATACAAGAAATAAAGAAGAAAACAAAAAGATAAAATAAAGAAAAGAAAAGAAAAAACTAAAAATTGGTTGAGGGTTGAGAGGAGGCTTGAGACTTTGCTGCCGATGAGGAGGAAGAGGTTCGGATGATGAAGCGGCGGCCGACAAATGTCTTGGTGGTAGACTTAGCAGGTGATATTTTTTCTATCCGCGGCGGCTGGACCCTCTTGGGCGTAGGATGAGGCTCTTCTTGAGGTTCGGTAGGGGGAGCGGCAGGAGGTGCTTCGCTCTTTTCTAACTCTGTCTCTTCGTCCACAGGCTCGGCGTATATGATCTGCTGCTTCCTCTTCCTAGTCCTATCCTTTGTGGGTGCTGCCGGAGGGTCTATTGCCATTGGGATGGTTGATGCTGCTACTACTACTTTTGTTGCTGGTTTCGACGGCTGCTGCTCAATCTTCTCAGATGAGGAGGTATTCGCCACTTTCGTTGCTGTCCAGGCAGGTGAATGGTGTTGCTGGTGCCTCTCGGGGGAGTCTGCCACCGTGTTGGATGCTTTGGTGGCTATGTAAGATGGGCAGTGCGTCAGAGAGGGCACCTGGCAGCGGGTAGCGACATGGCGGGCAGCGGCAGCGGATGGCGTTCCTTGTTCTGGGGCGGCTGGGGAAAGGTCTGCATGGTATGGAGGCAGGGTGGGGCCGTCATCAGGGAACTTATGCAGGAGATAAACCAAAAAGGCTTTTTGGACTTCCCCCACGTATTTCGTGGAGGTCAGCTGTTGCTGCTCGATGCGTTTGTTGCTGTCAATAAGGGTGCGCAGCAGTGTGAGGACCTGGTTGTCTGGGGCAGCTTTAGTACTGCCGGGGGCGGCTGGAGTTTCAGGCTGGGCGACATAAGACTAGCTTGGAGTTATGGGCTCTGTTTTCAGGACCTGTATCATCTGCAGGCGGACATTTCTGGTCCACCCTTCTTTGGTTATCGTCATCTCATCTTTGGGGTCGGTTAGAACACCAAAGTTGGCACAAAGGCCTGTGATGACGGACGGGATGTATAACCTGCCCTTCATCTTCCGGAAGCAGGTGTGGATCTCCTTGCAGATAACTTCCCCAACATTGATGGGCCAGTTTATAATGATGTTGTGGATTAGGGCTAGGCGCGACCGATCTACGGTAGAGTTGTGGGAGGTGGGCAGCAAACGCCTCTTGGGGAATGTGTTTTACAGCATTGCCTCGGACAGCAGGTGGCAGTGTTGGACAGATCCTCCGTGCTTTCCTGCCAACCACGACGTGTTGGGCTTGCACAATTTGACCTTTATTTTCTCATAATTAGCAGCCGTCAGTGACTGCCTCCACTCCTCGTGAGGGTTGCCGTTCATATCTAGGCCATAGAAGATGTTGATAACGGCCGCATTGAGCTTGACAGGCTCCCCTGGATGAACACGAATGGCATCTCCGGGCGGGGATGGTGGGCATAGAACTCCCTGACCATGGTGATGTTGGCTATCTCCGGCTGCCGTGCGAGGATTTCCCATCCCTTGTTGTGGATGGTTTTGAATAGATTTGGTTCTAGGCCTAAATCTCTTGCGTGCCTTGTATAGTGAAAACCTTGCTCCTCCCATATGGCTTGTTTTCCGAATTGGGCTCGGTATCTCTTTTCATCTTCGCGGGAGAAGAAGCGTTGGAAGGTGGGTTTGGGTGCCGATGTGGAAGCCATGTGAGATAGTTAAAGTTTACTGAAACTTTGAAAGAAAATAGATGAGAGCAGTGGATGCAAGAATAAGATTAGCAACAAGGTAAAAGTAAATGATTGAAGTGGAAAAGGTTTAAATAGAGGTTGTGTCGTGGCGGCATTAAATGTCTAATGGTCCAGTTGTCTCGCGCACGTTACGAGATTTCTGCCTGTTATTTTCGTAGCCGTTGGCAACTAGCCGTTACGCGTTTCTACGCTGGACTGCCCTCGGATGTCTCGGCGGGATGGTGGGACGGTTTCTTGTTGGGCCTTCTTCTTGATCCGGCTCTTTTATTCCTAATCTTGAAATACTAACGAAAGATAATTAAATATTAAAAATAAATTCTGAAAATTAAAAATGTGGAAATTAATATAATCCTAAAAAAATTGCAATAAAATAAAATCTATTCCTAACGCATAAAAATAAAAAAATAAAGAAAAAGAATTAAAAATTAAGTTATGTTGGGAGTGCATTTAGGTGCATTTCCCAGACATAACCAATTCTTGAGGTAAATTGGCTTGTCCTCCCTTCCTAGGGTGTCCTCTTGTTCCTTAAGGTGATGTGCTGCTGGGTCCTTCAGCCTGCCCTTGGGTCTGTCGCGACAGCTGCTGCTTTGTCATGTCTCTATGCTGATTTTGGCAGCTTTAGCATCTTGGCATCCTTCCTTTTCTTTTCCTGAGGGTTCTAGCACATTTAACTTAATGCTATGGTTGTCTACCCTCATGGTCAGCTACCCATGTTCCACATCTATTAACGTTCTGCCCGTGGCCAAGAATGGTCGCCCAAGGAAATCAACTATTAGTGCGAACAATAAAATCACTAGTTCTAGACATAAAAGTATGATGAGTTGCTTCTAGTGAATTATTATTTTGCGGCTGTTGAGCTTGTTGTCTGGACAAGTTTTATTGGTAACCTCCATATTGCTGTTGAGGGTTTGCAACAGTCTTTAGGTTGCTCCAGGAGAAGTTGTGATGATTCATCCATCTAGGGTTGTAGGTTTTCTGGGCAGGTCTGTTGTTCCTCTCGTATCCTCCCATAAAGTTGGCAGATGCGGTGCAGTCAGAGGAATCATGGTTGCCCCCACACTCATCACAGAACGGCTCCACAACCTTTACCTCATAGACTTTCTTGACGGGTTTCACGATGCTCATGACCAGCTTGTCAAGGCGGGAATTGATAGATTTTGAGGCTTCTACCTCTTTCACAGCGGTTGGCTGCCTAACGCCGCCTCAGCGGGCTGTTGGATACTTTTAGTCGTTCTTGGCAGTTTGGTTCAGAATCCCCAGTGCCTCCTCTAGTCGTCTGTCAAGGATGATTCCATTGGATGAGGCATCGATCATCATCCGTGTTGGGTAGTTCACCCCGTTGTAGAACATTGATACTTGTGTCCAAGTCGAAAAACCATGTACCGGGCAGTTTTTCATCATCTTTTGGTACCGCTCCCAAGCTTCACACATCAGCTCGTCATCCCCTTGTCGAAAGGCTATTATTTCGTTTCACAGTCTGTCTGTGACATTGGACGGGCTGAAACGGTCTAGAAAATCTTTACACAGTTCTGTTCATGTGTTGAACGATCCTGCTGGCTGGTTGTTTAGCCACTGTTTTGCCCAATCCCTCGGTGAATAGGGAAATAGTCTCAGCCTCAGTACGTCTTGATGGACCTCGTGTATTTTGCATGCTCTACAGATGTCCAAGAATCCTCTCAAGTGTTGTCGAGCATCTTCTGTGGCAGTCCCTCCAAATTGCCCTAATGTGTTGATCATGTTAAACATAACGGGCTTCAACTTGAAGTGATCTGCCTCAATCTTTGGTTTTGTCACTGTCGGATCGAACCCTCTGAAGTCATGTTCCAGATAATCTCTAGTGGTTCGAACATTCTGGGGCTGCCTGGGCGGAAGAGGGGGTTGCTGCCATGGTGGGTCTTGTTGTTCTCTGGGCGGCAAGTCTTGCTGCCCATCCTTGTCGTTCGCAGCATTGTTGGGCGGGTCCATGTTTACCTTTGTTTTTTCTTCTTCCTCTTTGGTTTTCCCTAGGGTTACTCTAATTTCCTTCTTGAGCTCTCTTGCTCTTCGTTCGATATCGTCGTAGAAGAGGATTTCTCCTTTTAGATTCGCCCTTGTCATACACTAGCAAAGGAAACTGTAAAATTCCTTTTTTTGATTAAAAATAAAAATAAAATAAACTATAAAGAAATAAAAGTGCAGAAATTAAAGACGAATTTTGTTGTTACCAATCCCCGACAACGGCGCCAAAAACTTGTAGAGCGTTTGAGCGTTCTCTATTTATGAGTGCAACTGCACACTCCAGTCAAGTTATAGTATATAAGATATCGGCTCCCACAAGGATTGGACAGCTTAATTCGAATTGTTGTTCCTCCACAAGAAAAGTAACTGCACAAGTAAGGTGGATGTTGAGAAGTAAAGTAAAATAAAAACAGAAGTAATTAAAAAGGAAGTGATCAGATTGATAGAGAGGGTGGGGTTATGTTGCTGCTCAGTGTGAAACTGCGTTGAATAGGTCAAGTTGTTTTGCGCTGCCAAACTCTGCTACCTCGATGGTGGATGGCAAGCAGACGACTGAGACCCTATCGTTCTCTAGGCAGGGGAATGGAATTGTGTCTCGACGGCAAACTCGTTAGAACTACAAGGCTTGACAGAACGCTTCGAAAGTGACTTCGCTTATGTCTAAGTCAGAGTTCTGTTAATGCCCACTGCAGATAATACCAGTCGCAACGTGAATCATGCAAAGACAACAATGTTAATTCATCCTCTTTTAGCCGCTTTAATCCCTTAACCTATGTCTAGGCCGGATTGATCACACCGTTTATAGATGAAATCGTACTTACTTCTATCGTGAGTTTGACTCTCTCGATACCGAACAAATGGATAGAATTCAACTAATCTTTCGCCTTAATTGAAAACTATGAAGAACATGGAATAAGTAAACCTTGTAATTTTATTTGCAAAAACAAACTCGAAATCCTAAATAACTGTTCTCCCAACTAATTACAACATAACTCAAACCCAATGAAAGAATTAGAACATGTCGGCGGCAAGAAAACCTAAGCTATGCCTAAGGAAAACCTCTGTTATTTTGAATTAGAATTACAATGCATCTATAGGCCTTAGCTAGGTCTAGTCCTACTTGAAGTAGAAGTCTTCAAAGTAGCTTTCCACATTAAATGCGTCTTTAAACTCTGACTTCTTTGAGTTGAATGTGGACTTTATCACGTTGCCTTGTTCCGCAAGCAATCTCGAGATTCACCTTCGGCGGCTCTGTCCGCTACTACATACGTTGGAAAATTGAGTGGACATCATCGATAGAATCAGGATTTTCTGCTCTACAAATCGCACTCTGATTCTCCAACTCCATAGTTTATTGTCTTGGGCGGCACGGTGGGCGGCGGTAGCTACTCGGCAGCTGATGTCTCTGTCTGGAACTGCATCAGTACAGCTCCTTGGTTCGCTGCCTCAGCATCACATCCTCAACTCCTCTTTTCCTCTGTCAGCCTCTAGCACCTAAAACCAAAAGTACACTAAAACAATACCTTTTCCGAACCAAACAAAGGATAATCTAGAAAAACATGGCAACGTAAAGAAATACTGTAAAATGCAATGCATGATCCTAATTATTCTTAAAATGTACTAAAAACAACAATAATATGAGATGGAATGTGCATGAAATATAGAACTTGTAGACACTTACAGACAGCTTCGAACAAGTTACCCTATTGTTTTGGGAAGAAGGGAACAAGAGAGTGATAAGTACAATAAGTACTTAGTGAGGTAGTTCCTATAACTATCAATTCAATCATTTAAGTGTTTTATCTCATTTAACAAAGGTTTCCTAGCCAGGCTTCATTCCAATATAGCAAGACCTAGCTAGTCTCAAACATGATCAAGTAGCACCTAGCTAGTCTCATTAACATCATAACACCATATAAGCATATAGATACAACATACCAAAGATCAACCAAAGCATGCCATCATATAACACATTCATATAGTCAATTTTCTATTCATCAAGTACATTGATCAAACATGAATTAAACATTCAAGACATAATTCATATTTCTTTTTATTTCATTCGAATAGGGTCATTACCCATATCTATCATACGCATTTCAAGTGAATCAAATTGGCACATAAATGCTTATTAACATATAATTACATTTTCATGTGATCTCATTTGTATATCATAATACACATTTCGTTGAGCTGATCTCATGTCTTATTCAAGTACTTTTAAATGTTTGCCTTGGTAGATTAGTAGGACTAGGTAATCAAGTCTCATTGGGTACAAAGTACCAAATCATGGGATGCACAAAACATCAAAATCAGGGGATGCACAATTGCATCAAGGTTTCTTCTACACCAACATGGGGCAACAAAAGTGCCAGCAGAGGATGCACAAGGCATCAAGATCATTAGGTGCCATCAACACCAAAACAGAGAGTACACAAAGTACTAAATTAGAGGAGCTCTAGACTCTAAGGCATGTTGTTCTACCTATGACCAACTAGTCAACCAAGGGCTTATAGTGTCTTTAAGATTAAGAAAACACAAATCATGTATTTAGCAATCAAACTTTGCAAGTTACATAACACATTACATGTCACTAGCATATAAGCAACAAATAGAAATACTTAAGCATCATATATCACCCAAAATCAGTAGCATAACATTCTTAACATGCTTATATTCTTCATTCATATATCCATCAGGGCAAAGCAAACCATGTTAAGTGGAAAACCAAGTTATTAAGCTATCAATGTAGATTATATTATCATCTTTCCTTTTAACCTTATTCCCTTAAGACAATTACCAAATTTGGATTAGGTTCATTTCATGCTTTCATCTAGAATCATAATTTAAACATAAAGCATTGGTTAAGACACTAGTCCTAACCCTAAGTTTAACTACACTCACTATACTCCAAGCTTATAGGCTATTCTTGCTCCTTGATGAATATGCCTCTGTTCTTCCTATTTGGATGGTAAACCCTTGCTTCTTCCAAGTTCTCCTGAATTTCTTGGTCTAGCAATTCATGTAAGAACACATAGAAAATATATGAACATCCAATTCAAACATATAGGTTCAATCAAATAAGCACAACTCAATACACTCAAAATTGTTTTTCCAATTATGGCAAGTTGTACCTATGTTACTAATATGATTATATCTCTTAATCCGTAAGTTGGAATTTCAATTACTTTATATCATTTCAAAGCTAAACTTTTTTTCTTTAAGACCATATTAAGCTTGCATTTTAATTCATTTCCAATTAGTACAGTTTATTGTCTAAAGACAGCATTTACACTGCTTGGACAATTTGCACTACTTATAAGTTTTCATCTCCAGATTTCATTAATCAACTTAGAATCAAATGTCGTTTGTTCCTGATTAAAATAGACATTTCAAAGTACATTCTATCAAAATTTCAGCTTAAAATTCGATTCCTACAATTTATACTAATTTTTCAAAGACACTATCTAGAACAAGGCTTCTAGGTAGATTCATTAGAGCTTGCTTCTATTTATTCAATTATACTAACTTATCACCTATTTTTATTTTAGGACGTCACATACATTTTCATCATGTTTTTTTTCTGTTCATTTAAGTCCATTAGGGTCCTAAATAGAACAATACAGTCCCATAGTTAACTAACTTTCCAGATTAGTCCCAATTCGCCTATTAAGCACTTTAACCACTTTAGACATTCAATTAAAGCTACCTATCAGTCAAATCAAGTTATAGTTCATTCATAAATTAAGTCCCCTGTTTTGAAACATTATTTCTAGAAGCTATTACAGAGCAATTTGATCCCTAACACTTTCAATTTCACCAAAACAGTCCCCATGAGCATTCGATTACCATTTAACATCTTCTAGTGATCTAATTTCAATTCCTATCATATAAAACAGACTAGATTCATCAAATTCAACATCATATAACACAAATCCAGCCAAAAAATCATCATCAACAACATGTAAACACGTTAAAACAGAACATACAATAATTAAATACACCAATAACATGAATTCAGTTAATTCAATAGTGTAGGATCACTTACTTAGCTTATAGCTTTAATTTCTATGGTTGAATCATCAACATGCAAGATGACTTTCCATTATTTCTCTTTATTTTTCTTTAGCAAAACTCTCTCTCTCTCTAATTTCTCTTAGGTTCGGCTGATGAGGAGAATGAATGGAGAAAGACAACTATTCTAAGTTAGTGGAATTTAGAAATTACTAGTTTGTCCTTCGTTTAATTCTTTGATTAATAATCAGCCAAGGGCACTTTTAGGAAGTAAGAAATTTCGCATGCAATTCTTTTATTTATCCTTTAATTCAGCTTAGTCCTCTTAATTTGGTTCTTTAATTTGTTCATTCTTTCTAATTAAATCCTAACTAGTCGAATTAGAGGTTAATATGTTTAATTTGAATAAATTGTTTAGCCAATTGATCTAATTAATTCTAGGGTAAGATTGAGAGTGTTACAACTATCCCCTCCTTAAAAGAAAGAATTTGTCCTCGAATTCTTACCTGAACTGAATAGGTGAGGATATTGCTCTCGCATCGTATCCTCGGGTTCCCATGTTGCTTCTTCGATCTTATGGTTCCTCCACAGAACTTTTACCAGAGATTTATTCTTGTATCAGAGTCGTTTGATTTCTCTATCAATGATTTGGACTGGTTCTTCCTTGTAGGATAGATCGGGATTCAGTTCAACTTCTTCCGGTTCAAGAATGTGAGATGGATCGGATCAGTATCGTCAGAGTATTGAGACGTGGAAGACGTTATGTATCTTATCGAACTCTCTTGGGAGTGCAAGTCAATAAGCTACCAAACCGATTCTTTTAATCGCATCAAAAGGTTCTATAAACGAGGGCTGAGCTTCCCTCTTTTACCAAACTAGAACACTTTCTTTGTTAGATCATTGGCGCACCACATGGCGCAGCGGAAAAACAAGCACGACAATCTCACCAGCGATCCATATACGTTTAATCTGAATTCAAGAGGAAGAGATATGTTTACTTACATTGAGTTCCTTGATAAATAACATGAACAAAAACGAATAACGATCTTACGAACGATACAAATCTTAGCCTCTACGAATAGATCGTCTCAGATTCTACTCAGTTCACCCGGTTGAAAAGTTGAGACAATTTTCTTTTTCACAAAACGTTTTGAGAAAAATATGTTTCAAAGGGTTAGCTGGCTGCTAGACCATTAACCCCTTTTTACAGTATGTTACCCTAACTGCATAGGATTTTAATTAATTCCGAACTATAGTTACTTTAATTATTTTAAATTCGGAATTCTATGTATAATAAAATACTTTAGCATATATATCAAATATATATGTCTTAATATTAATTATACATGTTATATACGTACAACTAAATTGTACATATGTAACTTATTTATTAATTGCTCTTTTCAACCATGGGGTGTGACCCTGTAGGTTCCAGTAACATTAGTACCAATTATCAGAACTATTCCAATATTACAAACAATGAGTGACATTTAGCAATGTATCATTGTCACCTAAATTACTGGAAGTAAAAATTCAATATAACATCTTCGTGATCAACTATTCTAATGTATTAAATCCCTTTGTCCTTTATATCTAGAATAGGCACAAGTCTTGGAATAGTCACACTTGTTTTGCCTATCTATTATTTCTTGATATCTAGAGTAGACAACAGACGAATAATATGTGATATCTCATAACAATTTATTCGAGCATGGCCATGCATTTATAGTCTTACTCAATCAAGTGGCATGTGGTATGTTTCCTATTATGTAGGAAGGACAAATCCTATCTCGACCATTCATACCCCACTACACATATCATGATATGCTCAATGTCAGTCTTTATAGTGTAACCATTTACGATGCACGTTTAACTGCATCAAAGCACACAACAATATATGTTGTTATCCAACATCATATTCTTGCTTTGATTTTGACATCACTATGTCAATGACAACACATTGTCATCAATCAACAACATGTTAGCTTTAAAAGTATTATTACTATCCATGCCCATAATAATACTCAACTAAGAATCTTTTAATAATATCATATTATTATATGGACATTATTTTCTTTTGTTATTTTGATGCATATAAATATAACATAAGAAAATAACGGCAATGCCTTTATTTGAATAAAATCAGTAAAGATAGTATGTCAGAACAATCATCATATGATTGGTCTTTGGGCATACTCTAAAAATCTCCCATTAGCACTAAGACCAATCACTCACATATCTAATACCAAGTGACTCAGTGTGACGATGATGCTTTTGATGTGCCAAAGGCTTCGTCAGGGGATCAACAATGTTATCATTTGTGTGTACTTTGTATATTTCCACATCTCCTCGATCTATGATCTCTCGAATTAGATGAAAACTCCACATAATGTGTTTGGATCGTTGATGAGATCTGAGTTCCTTTGCTTGTGCAATGGCTCCATTGTTGTCACAATGGAGTTCTATAGCATCTGATATGCTAGGAACAACCCCTTGTTCAGTTACGAACTTCTTGATCCAAATAGCCTCTTTTGTCGCTTCGCTGGCTGCAATGTACTCAGCCTCCATTGTAGAGTCAGCTACTATGTCTTGTTTTGAACTTTTCCAGCTCACAGCACCTCCATTAAGACAAAACACAAAACCAGAGTGTGATCACGAGTCATCCTTGTCTGTTTGGAAGCTAGCATCAGTGTAACCTTTTACACTAAGATCTTCTTCACCCCCATAGAAAAGAAATGTATCCTTAGTTCTTCTTAAGTACTTGATGTTTTTAACTGCAACCCAGTGACATTCACCTGGGTTTACCTGATATGGACTCGTCATACATAAGGCATGCGTTACGGCTAGTCGAGTACATATCATGGCATACATGATAAAACAAATAGCCGAAGCATATGGAATTGTATTCATCCTTTCTCTTTCTTGTGAAGTTGAAGGGCACATATCCTTCGAAAGAGAAATACCATGTCTCATGGGCAAGAACCCTTTCTTAGATTCTTCCATACTGAACCTTTTCAGCACTTTGTCTGTGTATGTACTTTGACTCAGACCTAGGAGTAGTCTTGGTCTATCTCTATAAATCTTAACTCCTAAGATATACGCTGCCTCACCCAAATCTTTCATAGAGAAACAACTACCTAACCAAGTCTTAACAGACTGTAGAGTAGGTATATCATTTCCTATGATGAGTATGTCATCTACATACAAGATTAGGAAAGAAACAATGCTCCCACTAGCCCTTTTGTAAACACAAGGCTCATCTTCATTTCTTATAAATCCAAACTCTTGGATTGCATCATTAAAACGAAGATTCCAACTTTGAGATGCCTGCTTCAGTCCATAAATGGACATTTGTAGCTTACAAACCTTTCTAGCACATTCAGGAGCAACAAAAACTTCTGGTTGTGTCATATACACATCCTCTTCAAGTTTTCCATTATGGAAAGTGGTTTTGACGTCCATTTGCCAGATTTCATAATCATGGAATGCAGCTATTGCAAGCAAGATCTGTATGGATTTAAACATAGCTACAGGGGAGAAGGTTTCGTCATAGTCTATACCATGAACTTGTCGAAAACCTTTAGCGACTAATCACCCCTTATATGTTTGTATATTACCATCCATGTCGATTTTCTTCTTGAAAACCCATTTACACCCGGTTGGTTTGACCCCTTCAGGTGGTTCAACCAAAGTCCATACTTGGTTTTCAGACATGGAATCATTTTAGACCTCATGGCTTCAAGCCATTTCTTAAAGTCTGGGCTCTCCACCGCCTCTTGATAAGTCATGGTCTCATCTTGATCCAACAGAAGAACATCTCCATGTGTAGTAACGAGAAATCCATATCTCTCAAGTACATGGCGTTCTCTTGTGGATCTGCGCAGTGGTCGTGTTTCTAAATCTGTTGATTGTTCCTCAACAACTTGTGGAACATGCTCAACCTCTGGCTCATTAATCTGTTGATCTTGAACTTCTCCAAGTTCAATATTTCTACTCTTCCCTTTCTTTGAGAGGAATTATCTTTCGAGAAAAACTCTCGTTTGAGCAAAAAACACTTTGTTCTCGTTAGGGGTTAAAGAAATAATATCCCTTGGTTTCCTTAGGATATCTAACAAATATAGATTTATGAGATTTAGGTTCAAGCTTTGTAGACATCTAATGTTTAACATAAGCCTCACAACCCCAAATCTTCATAAAAGACACACTAGGACGCTTCCCAGTTCATATCTCATATGGTGTCTTTTGAACCGATTTGGTTGGAACACGATTTAGTGTGAAAGCATGTGTTTCAAGTGCATGACCCAAAAAGAAGTCGGAAGATCACTGTGACTCATCATGGATCGAACCATGTCTAAAAATGTTCGATTCCTTCTCTCGAAAACTCCATTCCACTGTGGTGTACCAGGTGGGGTAAGTTGTGAGACAATCCAACACTCTTTTAGGAGTTCATCAAACTCTATGCTTAAGTATTCTCCACCTCGATCTGATCGAAGTGCCTTAATACACATGCCTGTTTGATTATGTACTTCATTTTTGAACTCCTTGAACCTTTCAAGTGCTTCAGATTTATGGCACATAAGGTAGATATACCCATACCGACTAAAATCATCAGTGAATGTTATGAAGTACTGGAATCCTCCTCTAGCTTGCGTATTTATTGGCCAACATACATCAGTATGTATTAATCCCAATAAATCATTTACCCTTTCACCTTTACCGTTAAAGGGAGCCGTAGTCATTTTTCCCAATAATTAATATTCGCATACATCATATTATTCGAAAACAAATAAATCTAAAAGTCCATCTTTATGGCGTTTTGATAAACGTTTCTCACTTATATGTCCTAAACAACAGTGCCAAAGGTAGGTTTGATTTGAGTCATTTATCTTTGATCTTTTCGTATTTATGTTATAAATAGTATTATCTTGATCCAAAATGTAAAGACCGATAATTAATTGTGTCGAACCATAAAAACATTATCGAGATAAAAGGAACAACAATTATTCTTAATAATAATCTCAAAACCTATCTTGTCCAAACAAGAAATAGAAATAATGTTCTTCGTTAAACTAGGCACAAAATAACAATCTTCTAAATTTAAATCAAGTCCACTCGGCAAAGACAAAACATATGTTCCTATAGCTAATGCATCAACTCTTGCTCCATTTCCTACTCGTAGGTCCACGTCTCCTTTAGCCAGATTCCTTCTCTTCTGTAGTCCATGTACAGAAGTACAAATATGAGAACAACATCCGGTATCTAATACCCAAGAAGTAGATGTTGACAAATTAACATCTATGACATAAATACCTGAAGTAGACGCTCCGTTTGCTTTTGCCTTTTTGACTTCTTTAAGATAAACAGGGCTGTTTATCTTCCAATGTTCGGTCTTGCCGCAATGGAAATATTTTCCTTCCTTGCTAACTCCCCCTTTGGGTTTCAACGCATCCTTTCCATTGGGCTTGGCCTTGCCATTGCCCTTAGGCTTTGCTACAATCTTTCCCTTCCTTTTGTCCTTGCGGACCATCAGAATGGGCTTAGGTCCAGCCTTTTTCAAGTTGTTTTCAGTAGTGCGTAACATGCCAAGTAACTGTGGTAAAGTCTTATTAATTTCATTCATGTTGACATTAAGGACAAATTGGTTGAAATTTTCCAGCAACGATTGCAGGATGACATTAGTGGCCAATTCATCTTTGAGTAGAAATCTCAGCTTCTCCAATGTTTTGATATAGCCCATAATTTTAATGACATGAGCTCATACAGGAGATCCCTCACTCATTTTGTTTTGAAATAGAGATTTAGAGGTCTCATACCTCTCTTGACGTGCTTGCCCCTCATATATTCCCTTGAGGTGTTGAATCATCTCATAGGCTACCATGTCCTCTATTGCTTCTGAAGCTCAGGGGCCATGGAGGCAAGCATAATACATCTGTCATCTAACATGTCATCCATGTGTTTCTTAAACTTGTCTTTGTCAGCTTTATGAGCATTAGCAGCCGGTTCATCAGGAACATGTTCTTCAATGCCATATTCCTTCTTTTCCTGCTTGAGAACAATTCTCAAATTTCGGAACCAGTCAAGGAAATTCAATCCATTGAGTTTATCCTTCTCAAGGATCGATCGTAGTGAAAGTGTGTTGTTTTCCATTGAGTCTGCAACAATGGAAATATGTAATGTAAGTTTATTTACCGAGTTTGAAATTTATAAATAGGTCTTTATTAATAAATTACTCCCGCCATTTTATTCAAAATTAAAAACCCTCAAGTTTTAATTTCGGAAATACATATCGACATTTTTTCTAGTGAGTGAGGATCCATATTTCAACTTTACCTAAATTAGCTTTGGCTTTTCTTTTAGGAAAAAGGTTATTTAGGTAAGTAACACCTTACTAATTACATCCAATGTAACTCCTCCATTCGGTGAACAACTCTTGTTCAAATCATCTCATGATTTATCCAAAATTTAACCTCTAGGTTTCTAATCCTATTAGAATAACCTAGCCAAGTTATCACCAATATTTCAACCTGCGAATATCATTTACTTATTCTTCGCGTTTAACTAAGATAGACTCATGTGATATTGCTTTGGCAAAACTCACATGATATCGATCAAAGCCTTAACAAGGGTAAATATTGGACGGTTAAATTAACTTAGATTGTAGTGAGGGGTTTTCATAATTATCTCATCATTGTTCATTTTAATATTAGGTCCTTATTGATCTCATCAAAGTGTATAATAATAAAATTTGCAGACACAATATTCATGGCATCACATACATGATAGATATAAGCAGTAAATAAGATGCAATGGTTATAGCCCAAAAGAAAAAATTAAGGTGGCCCATCCCAAGACAATGGGAGAACCAAGAATCCTAGAAGAAAAAGAACTCTCAAGTATCTTCTCGTCTTTAACCGTTCCATTCGTCTGCTCCTTCGAATCTTCATATGATTACAATGTTCAGAAACTCGTTTTACATACGAGGGAGTAAGATGAGAAATACAACAGAAGAGTAGAGAGGCACGACGCGCAGGCCGTATTTTAAATTACAACTATTGTAAAACAAAAAGGGTTATAACCATGCATGTCAAACACCATACAAAACAAGCATATCATACATATACATTGTTACGCGTTTGTCAAAGATTTTAATGTGGGCCTACGATCTATGTTGCCTAAAAAGGGGTTGAGGGGCGAAGCCCCTTGCAGGGTCGAGGGGAAGAGCCCCTCGCGAGGGTCTGACGGCCCCGCAGTCGCCATAGATTTTTGGGATTTGCAGTCATGTAGGTTTTTTCATATCAGAACAACCATTGTTCCACCGCTGAATGCGATCTACTATCGCATACACGTCGATCTATATGATAACAATTAACATATAAACCCTTGTAGCAATATATTCATGATTAACTCTTAACCATTGATTGCAAAATTCATTAAAACAGATTAACATCTTAATCATACCAATTATCGAATCAAACAAATATATCATACATATACGTCGAAAACAATAAAATGGAGCATACATCATAAACATATCACATCACCCAAGTATTTAACCCGAATCTGGATCGTACAAGTGGCTCTGATACCACTGTTAGATCATCGGCGCACCCCATGGCACAGCGATAAAAACAAACACGACGATCTCATGAGTGATCCATGTATGTTTAATCCGAATTCAGGAGGAAGAGATAGGTTTACTTACACTAAGTTCCTTGATAAACAATACGAATAGAAACGACTAACGATCTCACGAACGATATGAATCTTAGCCTCCACGAATAGATCGTCTCAGCGTCTACTCAGTTCACTCGGTTGAAAAGTTGAGAGAAATTTTCTTTTTCACAAAACAATTTGAGAAAAATACGTTTCAAAAGGTTAGCCGACTGCTAGACCATTAACCCCTTTTATAGCATGTTACCCTAACTGCATAGGATTTTAATTAATTCCGAACTATAATTACTTTAATTATTTTAAATTCGGAATTTTATGTATAATAAAATACTTTAGCATATCTATCAAATATATGTGTCTTAATATTAATTATACATGTTATATACGTACAACTAAATTGTACATATGTAACTTATTTATTAATTGCTCTTTTCAACCCTAGGGTGTGACCCTGTAGGTTCCAGTAACATTAGTAGTAATTTTCAGAACTATTCCAACATCACAAACAATGAGTGACATCTAGCAATGCCATTGTCACCTAAATTACTAGAAGTAAAGATTCAACGTAACATCTTCGTGATCAACTATTCTAATGTATTATATCCTTTGTCCTTTATATCTAGAATAGGCACAAGTCTTGGAATAGTCACACTTGTTTTGCCTATCTATTATTTCTTGATATCTAGAGTAGACAACAGACGAATAATATGTGATATCTCATATCAACTTATTCGAGCATGGCCATGCATTTCTAGTCTTACTCAATCAAGTGACCTGTGATATGTTTCCTATTATGTAGGAAGGACAAATCCTATCTCGACCATTCATACCCCACTACACATATCATGGTATGCTCAATGTCAGTCTTTATAGTGTAACCATTTACGTTGCACGTTTAATTGCATCAAAGCACACAACAATATATGTTAAGATAGTAATGATCTCAAGTCAAAGGATCATACATATAGTTATCATTATGAGCAATATCGTGACAATTACAAAATAATCCAAGACATATGCTCATACCGGGTCAATCCAATATGTTGTTATCCAACACCATTTTCATGCTTTGATTTTGACATCACTATGTCAATGACAACACATTGTCACCAATCAACAACATGTTAACTTTAAACGTATTATCACTATCCATGCCCATAATAATACTCAACTAAGGATCTTTTAATAATAATCATATTATTATATGGACATTATTTTCTTTTGTTAATTTGATGCACATAAATATAACATAAGAAAATAACGGCAATGCCTTTATTTGAATAAAATCGATAAAGATAGTATGTCAATACAATCATCATAGGATTGGTCTTTGGGCATACTCTAACATTCTTCCATGGGGAAACTTTGAGAAAAACCTTATCACCGATCTCGTATTGTATATCTCTACGTTTCTACATAGGACTTTTGTCTATCGAAGGCTTGCTTTAACCGAGAATGGATAACTTGAACTTTTTATTCTGTTTCCTAAAGCAATTGAGGTCCTAACACTTTATTATCGCCGAATTCGGAACAACATAGGGGTGTTCGACATATTCTACCATACAACGCTTCGAAAAGGGCCATTTGAATTGAAGATTTGAAGCTATTGTTGTATGCGAATTCTACCAATGGTAGTGAATTTTCCCACTTCTATCCGAAGTCGATGATACAAGCTTGAAGCATTTCTTCAATAACCTGAATCACTTGCTCGGATTGTCCATCACTTTGCGAATGGAAAGTTGTGCTTAGATTTAGTTTGGTGTCGAGGGCTCGTTGGAGATTTCTCCAAAATTGAGCTGTAAACCGGGGGTCTCGATCAGAGATAATTGAAGTAGGGACTCCGTGTAAATGGATAATTTCTCGAATATATAGATAAGCCAAGGTTTCTAAAGTGTACTTCATACAAACTGGGATGAAATGGGCAGATTTGGTAAATCGATCGACAATTACCCAAAAAGCATCAAACTTCCTCGGGGAGCAAGGAGGACCAGATACGAAATCCATAGTGATTCGATCCCATTTCCATTTAGGAAATTCAAGAGGTTGGAGCAATCCAGTAGGGACTCGGTGCTCAGCTTTTACTCGCTGACATTTCAAACAATTCGACACAAAATCATTGATAGTCGCTTTCATTCTGGGCCACCAATACAAGGGTTTGAGATCCTTGTACATCTTAACTGATCCGAGGTGGATCGAGAAAGAACTCTAATGTGCTTCTTGTAGTATCTCTTCCTGTAAGTCCCTATTGTTAGGAATACACACTCTATCTTTGAAATAGAGGAGACCGTTCAACTTAACGGAGAAGTCGGGATTAGACTCAAGCTTATAAGCAATTCTCTGAAGTTTCGGGTCATCTTTTTGAAACTCTTTAATCCTTGTGATTAGGCTAGACCGAACTTGTAGTTTGGACATATATTTCTGAGCTTCAAAGAGTCAGAAATGAGCATTGATATCCAGGGAAGCGAGAGTCAATTTTTGACTGAGAGCATTTGCAACCACATTAGCTTTCCCGGGATGATAGTCGATGATTAGATCGTAGTCTTACAACAATTACATCCACCTCCTTTGTCTTAAATTGGGATCTTTCTGAGTCAGAAGATATTTTAGACTTTTGTGATCGGTAAACAAGTGACACTTTTCACCGTACAAATAATGTCTCCAGATTTTGAGTGCGAAGACGATGGCAGCTAACTCGAGATTGTGTGTCGGGTAATTGAGCTTGAGTGGCTTCAATTGTCGGGATGCGTATGCTAAAACATTATCACCTTCCATCAAGACACAACCTAATCCTGAATAGGAGGCGTCACTCTAGACTGTGAATTCTTTGTCCGGCTCAAGTTGGATCAAAATCAGGGCAAGAGATAATGCTTGCTTCAATTGGTCGAAGCTTCTTTGCTAATTTTTGGACCACTCGAACGGTTGATCCTTTTGGAGGAGTTTGGTTAGCGGTAAAGCGATTGTAGAGAAACCTTTAACGAACCTTCAGTAATAACCAGCTAAACCGAGGAAACTATGAACCTCACTAACATTCTTCGGAGGTCGTCATTCAAGAATAGCTTGGATCTTTTTATGGCCGACTTTGATTCCTTCGGCGGAGATCATGTGAATGAGGAAAGAAACTTCCGATAGCCAAAACTCACATTTGGAGAATTTGGCGAATAATTGGTGTTCTCGGAGAGTTTTTAGCACAATTCGGAGGTGTTCAGCATGTTCCTCCTTATTACGGAAATAAACAAGAATGGCATTGATGAAGATAACAATGAACTTGTCGAGATAGTTCTTGAATACTCGGTTCATCAGGTCCATAAATGTGGCAGGGGCATTCGTTAACCCAAAAGTCATAACAAGGAATTCAAAGTGACCATATCTAGTACGGAAATCAGTTTTAGGGGAATCCTCATCTTTCACCTTCATCTGATAGTAGCCTGATCGGAGATCGATCTTAGAGAAAACTGATGCTTCCAGGAGTTGATCAAAAAGATCTTCAATTCTCGGCAGGGGATACTTGTTTTTGATAGTCACCCGATTCAATTGAAGATAGTCAATGCAAAGCCGCATCGAGCCATCTTTCTTCTTTACAAACAAAACCAGAGCACCCTGGGGAGATGTGCTCGGTCGTATGAAGCCCTTATCATAAAATTCCTGAAGTTGTTTCTTGAGCTCCTTCAACTCCACTTGTGCCATTCGATATGGTGTAATGGACACCGGGTTGGTTCCAGGTTGAACGTCAATTATGAACTCCACTTCACGGGTCGGAGGAAGACCAGGGAGTTCCTCGGGAAAGACGTCCATAAATTCGGAAACAACAGGAACATAAGGTAAGAAGAAATCTTATTCTTCTTATAGCACCATAGAAGCAAAAATTGAAGTCAATTTTTGATCTATAAGAAGTATGGATTCTTTTCCTAAACCCCAAAGATACAATCTCTTATTTTGACAATCAATCCAGGCTTGATGTTTACCCAACCAATCTATTCCTAAAACTAGATCAAAATCACACTCGGGGAAAACATAGAGGTCAATGGAAAAGGGTGCATTTCAAATGGCTATTGGGCAATCTCTACAGATTAAATTGATCGGTAAGTTTACTCCTATAGGGTTTGACACTACAAGGCTTGTTTTCACTATTTTAGGTTTCAAATTTATCTTGTCTAACAAGTAAGAGCATATAAAAGAGTGGGTTGATCCTGAATCTATCAAAGCATAAACAGGTTTAAGGTTCAGTTATACCGTACCTACAATGATGTCGGGAGATTCCTCGTCTTCTTTACCACGGATGTGATTAACACAAGATGGGGCTTAGGATTCTTTATGTCTTATGGCTTTCAAATGGGAGCCTCTTCCCCTCCCTTGGTTTCAGAACTGAGTTTGCCTCGAGTTCTTGTTTCGGTTGGAAGGTGCAGGGCTCAGATTATCAGAATTCAGAGTAGGAACCTTGTCAGATTTTCTTGGGATGTCCTTAATGTAGTGATCATCACCACCACAAGCAATGCAAAGGTTGGATTGAATTCGGCATTGGCCGAAATGGTTTTTTTACAGTGCTTGCAGGTCGAACCTTTCTCAGAATTTCCGGTGTTGTTAACAGACACAACAGGGACAGCCTGCTTATTCACTTAATTGAGGTCTCGGTGTGTAGTTGCTTATGGGAGTAGGAGTGTAAGTAGAAGACCCTTCCTTCTGATTTTTGGCCTTCTTTGATTGCCAACAAGACTTATCATCACTTTTTCGTTTCTTATCACAACAATAACCGCCTTTCCTCTTTTCTACGGCTTTTATCTTGGCTTCAGTGGCAATAGCCCGGTTCACCAGAGTTTGGAAATTCGTGATACCGAGATCGGTAAACATCAGACTTAGCTCGTCATTCAGACCGTCGATGAACATTCGGTATTTATCCTTCTCAGCCTTGATATATTCCGAGCCATATTTACAGTATTTGCAAAAGTCTGCAACATACTATTTAATAGGTCAGTTAACCTGCTTTAGGTACAAGAATCGCTTTCTTCTATCAGCTAGATATTGTTCATTGGTGTACTTCTTATTGAACTCATCGAAAAAATTTCCACGTTACTAACTCAGCTGGGGCAGTTAGAATCGTGATTTCCCACCAGCTTATCGTTTTTTCGGCTAGTAGAGCGACCGCGCACTCAAGTTTATGCCCATTTGAGCATTGTAGTTGCTTCATCGGGATTTGGGTAGGTCGTTCAAGACAATATTCAGCCTCTTCAGGCTTCTCCTCATTCGTACCAGTAAATGTGTAAGCTCGATGTTGTGCGAGCTTCTCGATTGGTGCTCGGCTTGGTGCCGTAGCTGCAGGGACATGATGATCTTGTATAATGTTCGATAGGATTTGATCGAAAATCTCCTTCATACTGAGGAGGCATTCTCTTTAAACCGATTGGATAGCAGGAGCTTCCTGCTGAAGCTGGACTTGTTCAAGGGGTTGAGCCGGTCCATGAGGTTCTGTTTGTTTCGGAGAACCAGTTCTCATCCCTACACTACCGTTCTCATTAGAGGATTCTCGTGGACTTCCATTGTTCCGAGCTAATCTTGTCTCGGACATACTATCAAGGTTTAAGCAAAATTGGGATTAGGAAAGCATAATCACATGCAATTCGATATAAGACTCCTAGGTGGCATAATTTAAATATATATGATGTCTAACATATTCGTATAAGCTTTAGGACCTATAACCTAAAGCTCTGATTACCACTTTATGTAACACCCTTCGCCCGGTTTAGGAGCGAAGAGCGTTACGACGCGCAACGGATGTATACAACCAAAACAATTAGCAGAAGAACTTAACATTTAAACATAGAACTCACTTGACAAAATTATCAATAAGTGGGCTAACAAAAACTTTACCAAACATATAACATACTAGACATGTTACTATCTTAACATTACCAAATATGTATGCTATTACAACAAAGTAACCATATAACATGCTTAGACAACATACAACCAAATCGTACATTGTTTACATGCTAAACAACCAAACTATAAACAAACATAATACTTTCAATTAATGCTTACTTAAACTAGAGCATACACATTAGTTCAACCAACTTATCATATTAAACTAGGTCATTCGAACCATATATAACCAATAAGGTGCATTTCTATTACAATCATTCCTAATTAGATCCATTAGAATCAAACCACGTGTATCAAACTCCAACCAATCATAATCAAACATAGTTCATTCGAACATAACATAGATCCCATGGATAATCTAGATGCATTGTTTCTAATCAAAATCAGGCATTCCAAACATGTACATATGTTACTCATTCGAATAGAACAAGATCAAATCATCATATAGCATTTGACAAATAAATTAACCAAGCTTACCATATATATATATATATAAATACATGTAACAAACCAAAAGAGTCATACAAAGTCTCAAAACACAAGTTCATTTAACATTTACACACCAAAGGTTCTATCATCCATTACAAACCATATCAACATTCATAACAAGATTCATACATGGCCAAAATGCATGAGACTTTACTTCTAAACACAAAGCTATGCCACCCTCTAGGAGTCTAAACATATGGAACTATATCATACTTGAGTGATAAGTACAATACGTACTTAGTGAGGTAGTTCCTATAACTATCAATTCAATCTTTTAAGTGTTTTATATCATTTAACCAATGTTACCTAGCTAGGCTTCATTCCAATTTAGCAGGACCTAGCTAGTCTCAAACATGATCAAGTAGCACTTAGCTAGTCTCATTAACATCATAACACCATATAAGCATGTAGATACAACATATCACAGATCAACCAAAGCATGCCATCATATAACACATTCACATAGTCAATTTGCTATTCATCAAGTACATTGATCAAACATTAAAAACATAATTCATATTCCTTTTTATTTCATTCGATTAGGGTCATTACCCATATCTATCATACACATTTCAAGTAAATCAAATTGGCACATAAATGCTTATTAACATATAATTACATTTCCATGTGATCTCATTCGTATATCTTAATACACATTTCGCTGAACTTATCTCATGTCTTATTCAAGTACTTTTAAATGTTTGCCTTGGTAGATTAGTAGGACTAGGTAATCAAGTCTCATTGGGTACAAAGTACCAAATTAGGGGATGCACAAAGCTTCGAAATCAAGGGATGCACAGTTGCATCAAGGTGTCTTCTACACCAACATGGGGTAACATAAGTGCCAACAGTG
The DNA here is from genome assembly GCA_030270665.1 of Hibiscus trionum. NCBI lineage: Eukaryota > Viridiplantae > Streptophyta > Magnoliopsida > Malvales > Malvaceae > Hibiscus > Hibiscus trionum. The sequence goes on from BSYR01000053.1 coordinate 11,117,439, forward strand.
GATGCACAAGACATCAAGAGCATTAGGTGCCATCAACACCAAAACAGAGAGTACCCAAAGTACTAAATTAGAGGAGTTCTAAACTCTAAGGCATGTCCTTCTACCTATGACCAACTAGTCAACCAAGGGTTTATAGGGTCTTTTAGATTAAGCAAACACAAATCATGTATTTAGCAATCAAACTTTGCAAGTTACATAGCAAACCATGTTAAGTGGCAAACCAAGTTATTAAGCTATCAATGTAGATTATGTTATCATCATTCCTTTTAACCTTCTTCCCTTAAGACAATTACCAAATTTGGATTAGATTCATTTCATGCTTTCATCTAGAATCATAATTTACACATAAAACATTGGATAAGACACTAGTCTTAACCCTAAGTTTAACTACACTCACTATACTCAAAGCTTATAGGCTATTCTTGCTCCTTGATTAATATGCATTTGTTCTTCCTATTTGGATGGCAAGCCCTTGCTTCTTTCAAGTTTTCCTCAATTTCGTCGTCTAGAAATTCATGTAAGAACACATAGAAAATATATTAACATCCAATTCAAACATATAAGTTCAATCAAATAAGAACAACTCAATACACTCAAAACTGTTTTTCCAATTCTGGCAGGTTGCACATATGTTACTAATATGATCATACACTCAAACAATCACATTCGATAATAAGAACACCACTCCTTGGTTTAATTCTTTGATTAATAATCAGCCAAGGGCACTCTTAGGAAGTAGGAAATTTTGCATGCAATTCTTTTATTTATCATTTAATTCAGCTTAGTCCTCTTAATTTGGTTCTTTAATTTGTTCATTCTTTCTAATTAATCCTAACTAGTCGAATTAGAGTTTAATAGGTTTAATTTGAATCAATTGTTTAGCCAATTGATCTAATTAATTATAGGGTAAGATTGAGGGTGTTACACTTAGACTGGATATTATCATTATTTCAATATCGAGAGTGACGTATTTTGATGCGGTCGAACGTGTGTTGTAACAGACTACACTATAAAGACTGATGTTAGATATGTCACAATCTATATAGCGAAATATGGTTGATCAAGATAGGATTTGTTCCTCTTACATAATAGGAGTAATATCATAGGCCACTTGATAGAGTGAGACTAGAAAATGCATGACCATGCTCGAATAAATTGATATAAGATATCATAGTTATTCCTTTATCATAGTCTACTCAAGAAATCAAGAAATATTAGATGGACTGTACAAGTGTGACTAACCCGTGACTTGTGTTCGATCTAGATATGAGGACAAAAGAATGTAATACATAAAAGAAATTAATCACAGAAAAAGGTAAAGTCGAACCACGACTTCATGTAACTTCGGTAGCAATGTTATATTGCTAGATGCCACTCATTCTTGTAAATATTAGAATTGTTCTAGATATTACTACTAACGTTACATGAACCTACAAGGGTCACACCTTATGATTGAAACGAACAAATATCGACTAGATAACATGTGTACCAAACTTGTTGTGCACGTAATAATTATTAAAACAAAATTATTATAATTATTGTAATTATATATATTTTTGTCGCAACCCATTTCAGCTCGACTTTTTGAAAACTTTAAGACACAAAGTCGCCACCAATCCTTTTGAAAAAGTGTGATTGGATCACTTTAAAATGGGGTTATTTTAATAAAACATTTTATTTATTAAAACAATATTGTCGCGACCTCTTTTATTTTAAACCACTTTTTTAAGTTTTGGAAAACAACATGACGATTAAAATTTGGAAAATCAGGATTTTTAACAAATTTTATCTTGTAATTAATTAATTCTTCATTTTAAATCAAAATCCCTTTTATTTACTTAAAATTGTTATGGAGTCGCCACTGGCCACTTTGGTAGGCCAAACACCATGAAAGCGTACCAGAGATTCTTTTTTTTGAAAAGCCCGGGTTTGGGAGTCGGTTACGTGTAGGGAAGGATTAGCACCCCTACGAACGCCCGTTATCGGTACATTATTAAGTCTACCTGGCATTTTGGCATTTCAGACATTAATTTGAATTTAATTAATTCTTTTAATTATAAGATGAATTTATTCCAAATGGATGTATCCTTTTGCAAGAAAATAAATTTTGATCGAATAGACTTATGAAATGTCCAATTACATTAGGACACTCCAACTTATATTAAAAAATATATCTCAACACATAAGGTTTAATGCATGACAAATTATTGTCTTTCCATTTTTAAGTAAACCCTACTTAGGCTCCATTAATTTAATTAGTTAAGAAATCTAGGAATATTATTAATTTTTGGACATAAATGGTAACACCCAAAATGATATTGGACACTACCTTTATTTTATCCAAAAGTAATAATATTCCCTAATTAGGGTGAATCTAGCCAATTATCCTATTTTAAGTTTATTTATTCTAAATTTGTGATATTTCCATTTTCTGGGTTAAAATGAAACATTGAAATCTTTATTCGAATATTCATCGATTAACGTCACTATTCAATGTGACACTAATCAATTTGAACATTCAAATTTCATTTCAAATATTCATCTATTTGCTACAATGGTTTATTTCTATTCGATTATGAAATTAAGTAATCTACATTAAGGTATCTAATTCTATTTTAGTCATGTGATTTAAATCTCTAAAGCAATATACTACATGACATTTAAAATCACGCAAACAATCATAATTTAATTAATTAATCAAACAAAAATATTGCAAATATAAGAGATAAACAAATACAAGACTAAATTGCATTGAATTCATATTCCAAGAGCTAGATTAAAAACTTTGGTGACTAAAATGTAAAAAGGGGTAAACAAGAGAGCCCAAATTTAATTATGTCAAGACTTTAGACCCAAATCCATTAATTCGATCCAAAACGGCCCAAACTATCACCCGGATCATGATAGGGGTTGTGGCCTCATATCCAGACCCATTTTCAAAACGCGCGGGTCGTTTTGACCAGCTCCCCCAAACAACGTCGCACGCCAAGGCCTATAAAACCCTAAGCTCAGTTCCACTCGCCCATTTTAACGATTTTTAACTAGAACCCAACTCAATCACCCCAAAACCTTTCCCCAAATGCGATTTTTGACCGTTGTAAGGCGATTTCCGGCCGCCACATTGTAATTTTCAGCCACCACCTTTCCTTTTCCAATCTTCTTCAACCTTTCACCGGTGACCGAGATCTCTCTAGTCATCTTCCCCAACCAACCCTTACACTCCGACCACTATCTGTAACTTTCGGCCGGCGGCTCCGCCGACGCCGAAACCCTAAATCTACCCAGGAACCTTCTTTTTTGTCCTAAACCTTAATCTATATCCCGTTTCATCAGAAACACCCAACTTCCCCTTAAATCTACCTACCTAAACCAAAAAAATGCCTCACACTATCATTTCGAGCTCCTTCAAACCCTAGCATTCAGATCCTACTTCTGACGATGCTTACGGTCTCGACCACTCTCCTCTGATTTCATTTATTTATCTATTTTTCATTTTCGAATATAAGCTTTAAAATGTGATCAAGGTTTATTTCCGACTTAGATTTCTGTCTTGGATCTGATTTTTGAGTTATTACTTTCGATATGTAGTTATAGATGTAGGATTAGGGTTTCAGTTATGAAAACCTAAGATTTAGGTAATTTTGGATTCTATTTTTTAGGAATTAGGTCAAACACTTATTACCTTTGTGGTTTGGTTGTAGGAAAAGAAGAGGAGAAAGAGAGAGATACCTCTCTGAAGCTTTCCGGAAAAATGACGACCGCTCCGATCAACTCTCTGACGCGACGTTTCAATTTCAGGCTACTCCTGGTATTCCTCGTCTTTCCTGATTCCCCTCTCTCTTTTTTGGTAATTATTTCGCAATTATTGCGCATTGATTGATATCGTTTTCTCTCTCTTCACATGTATTTATCCGGCCGTCAGCCATGATGTCATCATGCTTCGCTGGCGATGCTAGCTGGTTCCAGGCGGGTTGTAATTCGCGTGAAACGGATGGAGCCAATAGCGACTTGCCACGTGTCCATTGGTGCTCGATTTTGAGCGGGAAACAGAAACACAAATGGGTTGAAAGGGTTTTTTGTGTTTGTTGGGCTAGGTATGAGCTGTAATGGGTTGGTTAGCATAGGTTTTGGGCTTTGTTAAAAAAACAAACTTGTATATGGACTTTGGTTATAAATGGACCCTCTTTATTTTATTTTTAGGTTTTATTTATTGTTACTTATTTTATATATTTGAACCCGGACAAAAATTGGATATCACAAATATTTTGGTCTAAAAAAATCAAAAAATAGGTTCGGGGGTCGGTTACGCGTGGGGAAGGATTAACACCCCCACGACGCCCAAAATTTGGTACTTTATTGATTTCAAAAGAATTTTCAAAATTGGAATTTTCAAGTTCAAAAAAGTTTCGATTTTATTTGTCCGTTTAATGAATATAAATCTATTTTAGCGGCCTTATCATCTGGGAAATGAACTCAAATCACTGCAAACACTTCTGGCGCAAACCATCATTCTTGTTTGATAAGAAACCGCTTTGATTAAGTTTTCACTTTTTTAAACAAACCAAATAAAAGATTAGGTGTGTTATCATTTTTTAGAATTTAGTGTTTAAATCCTAAGGAATATCTAAATTCATTTTATTTGTTAAAGTTATTATATTTAAAGTTTATTTTATTTCAAAAGCTGAAGAACATTTTGTCAGCCAAGTTTCTAACCTAAATTCAAAGACCCTAATCCTAAGGCTTCAAACATATGTACACATAAAAACAAGAGAATTAAATGTATTAAAGTTTTTTTATTAAAACCAAATTAGTGGTTACACCCTAAAACAATGTCTACATATTTTAAAAGTCTTCATTTGGATTAAAGTTTAATTTAAGTGTGCATTATTTTATGAGAGGAATACTTTTCAACAAACAAAGGCTCTAATCTAAGGTTTTTGTGACTTATTCCTAAAGGTTCAACCCAAAACTAAACGAACTAATAAATAGAACAAGAATACGTAAAAAGATATACAAATGATAAAAGTTGAATTAAATGAATAAATGACATGATTTTTTAAAAAAACACCTTTCTATCATTTTATTTTATTTTTAGTATATAAGGACTAATAAATATAATTAAAAACACTCAATAAATATTAAAAGTGACCAAATTGAGAAAAAACAGAATGTTGGGACAAAATTCAAAAGAAAAAGGACGGAATTGAATGATTTAAAAATACGAAGGCTCTCGACGCAAGATCCATGGATGAAAACGGATACGCGAGGATCTTTAATCGGATCTAAATCGGGTTTTCGGGTTTAGTGTAAGACATAAAAAATCATTTTAATCTCATTTCCCCCAATAAATCGAGAGCACTCCCCCTTTCTCCTCTGAAATCCTCCGTTCCGTTTACCGTTTATCGACGCCGGCCAACATTTTTAATGGTAAAAATGCTTTTCCAATTCCTTTTTGAGATCATTACCCCCAAAATTGGTTGAAAACCTCGAATATGCACGAGAAAGAAAAGAAAAAATTCAAAACCCTTTTTAGAAATATAGTTCAGAATTCGACGAGTAAAACATACAACTGTCATTGGAGTTGCAGCCTCATTCGTCACGCACGACGGCACTTATTCGAAGGTCAGGTAAAAAAATAAACCTTTCTATTTCCATTTTAACATGCATGCATACGAATGTAAAGCAAAAGTAATTACTAGAAAAAATGCTTGTTTTATTCCTCTGAAGCTCCCAAATACAATTGTTGCTTGCTATAACAAATGCTTTTTTAGTATAATTTTTGTGTATTTTTGTATGTATTGTGTCCTTTACATGCAAATTACAAGGGTTTTTGTAGGTGCAAATTTGCTTGAATTCCAAATTTGAATCCCTGATTTCTTTCCCGAATTTGATTTGGATTTTGCTTGATCCTTGCCCTAGCTTCAATTTTGGGAACAAACTTTCTCTTAATTTTGGCTTGATTTTTGACTGATTTGTCAAGCTTCAGTTTCGAGATTTAACCATTTTCTTATCTTGTTTCTTATGTATGCAAATGATGAGGGAAACACCGGCAAGGAGCGGTCCAGGGCGGAAACAGATCAGGCGTTCATCAGAGATGGCGAAGCGGCCCCTAAAAGCTAAAGCGACAAGCGTGTGGCTGCCACGCACGAGTGGCGATACGCGTGTCTCACTGGTTATCAATATGGGTCGTTAGATTGCCCCCGATCGAACGGCAAGGAAGATGTGGCGTTTACCCTTCCAGCTTGGGCGTGCTTTGTGCTGTAGGATCAGTCCCCTGATCCTACGGTCATCCTTTGGCTGCGCATAAGCATAAAGATAATTAGGGTTCCATCTTAGATAGGGAAATGGGCCAAACAAGCCCTAATTGTATGTGTTTATTTAGTGTACTCTTTACTAATTATAATGGACTCTTTATTTATTTTAATACAAATGGGCTGTTTTTTTTTTACATTCTTGGATTTTTGCTAATATTATACAAAACTAACAAAAATGGGCCGATCAACACTTTGTTAATATATTGTAAACATAATATAATGGGTTTGCCTAAATACAAAAGGACCCAACTATTATAGACTCCGCAAAATTATTTATCCTACCATACACAACTTGTTTTTTTTTATGATTATATTAACTAATTAATTATGATACAAAACTAACACCAATTATAATTAATAACTACAAGTAATAAAATAAAGACAAGAAAAACAAGAAAAAGGTTAGGTGAAAATTTGGTGACAACAACTGCCCTTCTTTGGTCATTCCGGCGAAACAGGAATAGAGCAAAGAATAAAAGGACATTATTTTTAACCAATTAACAAACCGTCAAAACTTCTAGTATCGACGAGCAGGTGGGCTTCATTCTATTTTTTCTCAAACGAAAAGCAAGTTCCATTCTCCAAATGCCCGAACAGATGGGCGTGTTCCATTCTCCAAACGCTCGAACGAATATGCGGGTTATATTCTCTTTCTGCTCGAATAGATAAGCGGGTTCTATTCTCATTATGCTCGAATAGATAAGCGGGTTCCATTCTACAAACGCACGAACGGATAGGCGGGTTCTATTCTCCTTATGCTCGAATAGATAAGCGAGTTCCATTCTCCAAAATCCTAAATGGATAGGCGGGTTCTATTCTCCTTATGCTCGAATAGATAAGCGGGTTCCATTCTCCAAACACCCGAACGAATAGGCAGGTTCTATTCTCCGTATGCTCGAATAGATAAGCGGGTTCCTTTGCTGGAAAATCCTTCGTGTACCTAAAAAAGCATGATGTGCAATGCAATTATGATGTGCATGCCCCTAGGGATGCTTAAAACATAAATGCATGTCCTGCTTTGTGTTTTTCTTTTTAAAATTCTTTTGTCAGAATTAGTTTTCTGTCAAGCGGCCAATATAGAAAGAACTGTAAAGCTCTGAGGAACTTGGATTGCATCATCTTAAACATTTTCTCAACTTTGGTAAAAGATGGTAAGCATTTTTCTGGCCCATCTCATCACACGGAGAACTAGTTATGAATTCCTTTTCATTTCTCCACACCAAATCACACTTTGCACAACGTTATTAGGATCACAACGAGTAGGAAAGCTAGCAACATCCCATCTTTCAATTCTAGTTGGCTCCACCAATTTCTTGTTTGTTAAAATTCCATCGACTATTCCTTGGAAGAAAACCTTCACCATTGCCTACTCTTAACTTCAGAGATTGGGCAAAATTAGAGTTCACCAAAACACCACAAGGCCGCAGCATGGGTTCAGCGCAATAACTCCTTTTTGCTTCATTGAGAACATTTCTAATCTTTTGTACATTCAATCCAATTATCTTGTACTCTTGTTTGAATGAAAGACTTTATCCTCATATCTCATTCTTTGTACCTCTTTTCTTCATTGAAAACATTTGATCCCTACATGCTAACATCCCTAAATCTGCTATAATTGTAGTTGATACATCCATATTCAGAGACAAGCCTCCTCAAGTGCTTCTAGAACGTGAATGAGAATCCTTAGGTTAATTTTTGTCATCTCTAATGTCTATAAAATTGTTCTCATTGTAAGGCATCCCTATTTCACGACACGCTACTTTAAAGGCATCAAGACATTTGTAAAACTCTTTGAGAATGAGATCATTTACTTGAGAATCTTTGGAGGAAAGCTTATTTCCACTTTGAAGGCTTTTGATATTGGTGCTATGTTCCCCAAGTTTTAATCTTAGTCATGAAACGCCTCATAGTCCCTGTACTTTTCAAAATTTCTTCAAAGTAATGCTAAAAAATCGTTTGCATGTTTCATTGATGTCAAACCTGTTGATCTTTATTTCAATGCATGATACCTTATGGAAACGGGTAAAGGTCTATGGGATGAAAGTTTATTAACATTGTGGCAAACACAAGAAAGTTTACAAAGAAGGAAAGGAAAACAAGTATTCAGATATCAACATTCTAAACTTCTCCAGTCGAAACGTCAGAAAAAATCTTGAATGCCACCTTTGCTGAGGAGACTTTGAGAATGGTGATGACGCATAAAGTTATAAAGCTTGTAATATGTCAATACAAATTACCTGATCTGCCTTTTTACGAGTTTTCAACTCAGATCCCCTTTGGTTTCAAAACGCCCTTTACAAGTTTTCATTTTGAACCCTCCTTTTTCGTTTTCTTCTTTTCTTCTTTTTTTCATTTCTATTTTTCATTTTCATTTTTTTTCTTTTTCTTTCTTCAAGCATAGTACTTTTTGGCTGAATCCGATTTTACCGGGCTCTGAAACTCATCTCCATCCATTTCAGCCAGGATCAATGCTCCGCCTAAAACCTTTGTTACAATGTAAGGCACTTCCCAATTGGGCGCCCATTTTCCGCGGGGATCGCTCTGAATTGGCAGCTTCTTCTTTAATACCAGGTCACCTTCTTGGAACTCTCTGGGGCGAACCTTCTTTTCATGAGCCCTTATCATTCTTCTTTGGTGCATTTGAGCATGGCATAAGGCTTTCAACATCTTTTCTTCGATTAAATTCAGCTGGTCATATCTTGTTGAACCCATTCAACTTCATCTAACTTAGCCACCATCCGGACACGAAGGGTAGCACAACATCTACTGCATATACTAACGAGAACAGAGTTGCCCCAAGTAGATGTTCGTACCGCAGTTCGGTAAGCATATAAAGCGAACAATAACGTTTCATGCCAATTTTTATAGGTGTCGGACATTTTTCGCAACTATCTTCTTGATATTTTTATTTACAGCCTCTACTACTCCATTCATCTTCGGGCGATACACCAACAAATTATGATGTTTGATATTAAATTGTTCATATACCCCGGCAATCTTTCTGTTATTAAGGTTGGAAGCATTATCGATGATTATACTCTCTGGTAAACCATATCGGCAAATGATCTTCTTCTTTAAGAATTTACAGACTGTAGATCTAGTGACATTTGTGCACGAAGCCGCTTCAACCCACTTTGTGAAGTAATCAATAGCTACCAAAATAAAGCGATGCCCATTTGACGCTTTTGGATGAATCTGCCTAATAGCATCTATGCCCCACATAGAGAATGGCCAGGGGGATGACATGACATGGAAAGATTGAGGTGGCGTATGGACCTTATTAGCATAAATTTAATACTTGTTGCATTTCTGAGAGTAATTAATGCAATCCTCTTCCATGGTTGACTAGTCATACCCGAACCGTATAATTCTTCTAGTCATGGTGAAGCCACTAGGGTGAGTTCCACAGACTCCCTCATGAACCTCCTCTAAAATCAACAAAGATTATTTTGCATCCACACATCTTAAAAGTGCCTGGTCTTGACTTCTTTTTATAAAGGACTTCTCCATCAAGAAATGTACCATGATGTCATTTTTCTAATCATCTTCTTTTCATTCTCTATAGCCTAAGATGGGTATTGCTGAAATTTTATATACTGCAAGATGTCATGATACCACAACAAGTTGTCTACTTCTTCCTCTATGTCCTAACAATGAGTTGGGGAATCTAACATTTGCAACTTTATGGGCATCATCTCATAGCCTTCACTTGCTTTAAACATGGCAGCTAGAGTAGCTAAAGCATCGACCATTTGGTTGCCTTCTCTAGGGAGATGTTTAAAAGTGATCACATCGAATTCTTTGGTTAATTCAAGGATCAACTTGTAATATTCTACCAGCTTTGCATATTTTATCTCCCTTTCACCGCGTATTTGATAAATACCCAGCGCTAAGTCCCCATAAACCTTCAAATTTCGGATTTTTCTTTCAATGGCCTCTCTCAGACATAATATGCATGCCTCATACTCTGCCATATTACTGGTGCAAAAGAATTTCCAATGGAAAGTGAAAGAGTAATAATCTTCTTCTGGCGAAACCAAAATTGTCCCAATACCTCACCCTAAAGCATTTGCAGCAACATCAAAGTTCATGACCCAGGATTCTTTTGAGGGATCATCATTTTCTGAGATGCACATAGATCCTCATTAGGGAAATTAAAATTTAATGCATCATAGTCTTTCTGAGCACGACTTGCCGGAAAATCGGCTATGACACTTCCTTTTCCGCTTTCTGACTTACGTACTGAATGTCGTATTCTAAAAGCAACATTTTCCATCGCGCTAATCTTCCTGATAAGGCTGGGACTTCCATCATGAATTTCAGTGGATCCAACTTCGAAAATCAACCATGTAGTATGATACAACATATAATGGCTAAGCCTTTTAGTAGCCCACACCAAAGCGCAACATAGCGTTTAAATCGAGGAATGTCGTGTTTCACAGTCAGTGAACTTCATACTCAAGTAGTATATTACCTTTTCTTTTCTTCCAGTTTCGCCATGTTGCCCCAATACGCAGCCCATAGAATTTTCATACACCGTCAAATAGAGTACCAATGGTTTTCCAGAAACATGTGGTACTAACATTGGGGGTTGGTTAACTTCTCCTTGATCTTTTCTAAGGCTTCCTCACATTCTTCATTCCATGTCACTAGGTTATTCTTTCTAAGCAACCTGAATATTGAATCGCATTTATCTTTTAATTGGGAGATGAAACGGGCTATGTAATTTAACCTTCCCAAGAAGCCACAAACTTGTTTCTGTGTTTGGAGTGGTGGGAGCTCTTGTATGGCCTTTATTTTATCAGGATCAATCTCAATTCCTCTTCTGCTTATAACGAAGCCCAATAACGTTCTAGACGTAACCCCAAATGTGCACTTAACAGGGTTGAGTTTTAATTGAAACTTTCTCAACCTTTGGAAAAGCTTTTTTAAGTTCGTCAGATGCTCCTCCCCAGTTCTGGACTTGACGATCATATCGTCCACATAAACTTCTATCTCCTTGTGCATCATATCATGGAAAAGAGTAACCATGGCTCTTTGATAAGTTGCCCCTACATTTTTCAAACCGAAGGGCATCACTTTATAGAAAAATGTTCCTAAAGCGTCACAAAGGTTGTCTTTTCCATGTCTTCTGGGCACATCTTAATTTGATTATACCCAGAAAATCCATCCATGAAAGAGAAAAGGGAATGACAGGGTGTATTGTCTACCAAGGTATCGATATGTGGGAGTGGGAAATTGTCTTTGGGGCTTGCCCTATTGAGATCCATGTAGTCAACACATATGTGTACTTTTCCGTCTTTCTTTGGGACTGGAACAGTGTTAGCTCCCCATTATAGATATTTGGCTACCTCGAAGAATCCTGCGTCCTATTGCTTCTTTACTTCATCTCTGATTTTTAAAAGTGTATCAACCTTCATCCTTCTAAGCTTTTGCTTCACAGGCGCACACCCCACGTTTATAGGCAGCTGATGCATGACAATGTCTGTGTTAAGGCCAGGCATATCCTGATACGACCAAGCAAAGATATCAATATACTCTTTCAGAAGCTCAATCAAGCATTGTTGTGTCCTGACTGTAAGAGTGCTACCAATCTTTACTTCACGCTTCTCTTCTTCAGTGCCGAGATTCAAAATTTCCAATTCTTCCTTGTGAGGAAGAATCTACTTTTCTTCTCCCTCTACCATTCTGAGCAAGTCATTGGGAAAATTATATTCTTCCTCGTCGTCAATATTTCCAACTTCTTCCAAGCATAGAGGTAGCTCAAAAATAACTTCTAAGTCTGACTCGGAGTCATTTGTACTGTTGATATCTAAAGACATGCAATGAAAAGGGCGACGAATATATACCAAGAGCAAAAAATAAACAAATAGATGAAATGATTTCTTTTAGGGTTTGTTTACATTTTTAGGTTTTTATTTTTATGTTCTTTTCTTTTTGTTTTGGTTTGCGAAAGAAAGTTTGCCACCCAAAATTATTGGTAAATATGCATCTTTTATTGAAATTGAAATCAGAGTTTTGGCATAGACCCTTTTACATAAGATCTCTAATTACCCTCGAGCCTTGAGGCAAAAGAGTTAGCTTTTAGAATTACTCTGAGACTGTTTTAAAAACTTTGAGGACTACTTTAGTTATCCAGTTGTTCAGCTCAGCACTAGGGAGAACTTTGGACAAGTACTCGTTCTCTCCTTCTTCCTCGCCCGTGACGACTTTTATGCTCATATTCTAAAAAGCCTCACATAGTTCATTCTTTCCTTTCTCTTCCTCGTCAAATTTGGCATTGGGATCCAGAAAACCTCAAGATATGAAACTGTGGCTCAAAGGTGGGTATGTCATCGGTTCCCACTCAATCTCTCTTCCCTTCAGCTTTGCCTTTCTTCTTTCCTGCTACTTCCTAATATTTGTTTCCCTCTACCATTAATTGGGCTTGAAGCCCAAACCAAATCAATCCTTCTTTGCTAGGATAACCACGGGATAGAGCCTTTCCTGGTGACTCTTCACAAATTCCTTTCCTACTTCAGCACCTTTTCCTAACGTTTGCTTTACCTGCATCTTCGCACAGCTTGACAACTCCGGCTCAGGAACCTTGCTCCCTTCAGTGACAAAGGTCGCATTGACTAGCTCTAGGGTCCTGAAGTGGCACTCGAGCGCACCCTTATCGATCTCAATGTAGGGCGCATCAGTAGATATTGACGCAATGATCTCCTCCTCTGCACCGACAGTCACCAACTGTCCATCGATCACAAATTTTAGCTTATAGTAAATGGTTGATGGCACTGCGCTTGCAATGTGGATCCATGAGCGCCCAAGCAAGCAACTGTAACTGGGATTTATATCCAAGACCAAAAAATCTACTTCAAAGGTAGATGGCCCAATCTGTAGGGGAACTTTAATCTTCCCTAGCACATCTCTCATGTCCCGTCGAAAGCTCGTACTGTATTTTGATAAGCTCTCATGTGAGAGCTGTCGATGGGTAGCTTCTTTAGTGTAGCCAATGGGAGTACATTCAGGGCTGACCCATTATCAATAAGCACACTTGGTAGCATATATCCTTTGCACCTTGTAGAGATATGCATATGATCCCCTTCCTTCTGCTGGTATTTCCTCGTTATTGAAAGATATGAAATTGTTAACAACGATGTTTTAAGCAACATATCCATCTTGTCGATCGTGATCTTCTTTGACACAAATATCCTGTTCAAAATTTTCAATAAGGCATCCTGATGACCCTCGAAACTTAGTAACAATGTCAACATAGAAATTTGGGCCGGAAGTTTGTGTAGTTGCTCCACCATATTGTACTCGTTGTGTTTGAGTATTTTCAGAAACTCTTGGCCTCTGATTCCTTTACAGGCTCATGAATTACCAGTGGCGTTTCTTTGAAGAAATCTTTGTCACCTTCTATGTATGGTTTGCTAACAGCCTTTCTCTGCGCAACATCTCTGTCTTCAGCTAACGGTGGGGAATTGAGTCTCCTACTTCTCGTGAAATGGCTTACATCATTAATGGGTTCTTCTTTTCCTTTATCTTCAGTCGACAAGTTCCCTGGGTCCATTACTGTGCATGCATAGTTCTAAGGAACTTGTTTCCTATCCCTATAAGGGAAAGGGATCGACGCCTTTATTACCAAGCGTGGGGTCACACCCCTGGCTGGTTCACTAACTTTAGCTTTGGTCTTAATCACCAAAGGCTTCATTCCAGAGTAACTCTTTTTAAAGGATGACTCCTCTGATGCGCATACATCCATTGTTTGCCCTTCATTACCTTTCTCAAAAAACTCTAACTCTTTGTTGTTAATTTTCCCTTGGACCAGTTGCTTGAAATCCAAGCAACATTCAATCTCGTGTCTTTTTTCCTAATGGTATTCGCAATACAATCCTTCAGCCCTCAACTTCTCCATTCTTCCTTCCAAGATCCTAGCTTCCACCATTTGGATCCATACCCATTTCATGGGTGCTTTGACTTCAACAACATCTTATTTGATCATTTGACTTACTCATCAATGACTATATTTATTCCAGCCTTCTGGTGGTTTGGCAGAGGATTTCATTTTTCTTCAGACGATTCGAACAACATCATGCCTGATTTTCTTAGATCATCTACCACCCTCTTGAATGCAGTGCAATTCTCAATTGTATGCCCCTTAACTCCTGCATGATATTCACATTGGGCCTTCTCATCGTACCACGGGTGGTAAGATGGTGAAAATGGAGGAACATGTCTTGTCAACACCATATGGGATTTTACCAATTCAGTAAATAACTCTACATATGTCATTAGGATAGGAGGAAAATAGGGTCTTGAGTTTCCTTGATATTTTCGATCTCCTTTCGGAGAATTTGTAACTGCCGGAGCCGCAAACGAGGTATTAGGCTTGTTAAAAACCACGACCGTTGAATAGCTGGGATTGTAGACATTAGTGCCATTGACTTCATTATCTCTCTTTTTATAAGTCTTCTTTGTTTCCCCGCCATCCAGCTTTCCACTTTTCATGGTAGGATTAGTTCTCCGTTCATTAGCATATCCACAAAACTCTTAGTAGCATGATTGAGCATACGATCATAGAAAGGACCTTTTAGAGTTTCTACGAACATTGGAGTAATTTCATTTTCTAGCAACAACGGCTGAACTTGTGCAGCTACATCCCTCCATCTTTACGCATATTGTTAGAAACTCTCATGATGTTTTTTCTCTATCCCTTGCAAGACCAAACGGGTTAGAGTCATGTCTAAGACATACTTGTACTGCTCACTGAAGGCAATGGACAGATCTTTCCATGATTTGATATTTACCTGGCTCAGTTACGTGTACCAGCATACAGTTGATCCCACCAGACTGTGTTGGAAGCAATGAATGAACAACTTTTCATTGTCAAGGTATTTTGACATCTTTTTGCAGTACGTGGTTAAATGTGCTGACGGAAATGTAGTTCCATTGTATTTCTCAAAATCTGGGATCTTGAATTTTAGCGGCATAACCAGGTCTGTTACTAAGCTCAGGTCCTTGGCATCCATTTCGCCATGGATAGTCCCTCTTTGAAGGATTTAATCATGCCTTCAAGCTTCTCATACCTATCTTCCCACTTCTTCTCAACTTTAGCTTTATCAGCAATTTCATCAAGGTCAGATACCTCGTAGTTATTAGCTTCTCCATTTGGGATACGAGTAGAGGATTCAGCAAAGTGGACAGGGGTTTTGGCCTTGGAAGCAGCCACCTTCCCAAAGGTTATTCCATGAAACAGTGACAGTGTGTTGGTATCTCCTCCTGTCTCAGCTGCATATGGATCCTTGAACCCCAGCATGGCCGCAATCGAGCTAATTGTCCTATAATGAATTGAATGAATATGTTGTTTCAAGACAGTCTCCATCTTTTCCAACTTGTCTTGAGTGCTCTTCTGATTTGCTTCCAGAGTTTTCAATCTTTCCTCAGTGTTCATGGCTCAAGTTTGGGCACGTCTACCGTGCTTATGAGTTATTTTAGCTATTTTGAATGTTCTGTCATTTTTTATATTAAGTTAGTTTTTATCATTTGTTAATGTATGCACACACAATAGATTAAACTTTATGCAAAAGCAAAGCCAACAAAACAAACAACAAAGCAATGCAGATGCATGAATGCAGTCGAAGGGCCATTAATTCCATAAAACATTTGCTCATAGAAACAACTCTCCTTATTAAATATCAAAAATTCCTTTATTACAAGAATTTTTAAAAACAAATCACAAATACTTCTCAGCCCGAGCACCCAACTCCTTAATTTCCTCGATCAGCCACACAAGCCTTGGTCTTACTTCTCCTATGGGCCTAATGCAACGACGGAGAGCTGTGGCTTCACTTGCCAACATCACTACATGCTTGGCCACATCTGAGATCTGTGTAATCACGAACATATCGAACTCATCTCGCTCCTAGAACCTTCGGGCGTTGTCTCTGAGATGAGTGAACCAGTAATCATTTCCTCCTTCAGCAACATCTTCAATGACTAAGATCTCCGTTCTTTATTCTTGGATGATGTTTTTCATTTCCTCCACTCGTTCCTTTAGGAAATCATTCTCATTCAAACTAGCTTGAAGCTCCTCATGAGTCTGATCACTCTGCATCTTGTGAAGCGTCTAGTTCAGATCCTGTACCTTGGCCTCAAACTCAGCAACAAAAGCCTGACATTGCTTCAATTTCTCGCAAGTTTCATTATAGGCTGACTGCAACTCCAGCAAGCGCATCTTGTTGTCGAGGGCCTTTGTGAAACTGATAAACTAATTTTGATATAACTAAAGAATTAAGGAGTAACTTGAAAAAGATAAAACAAATTTTTAAGTCCTAAAACCTCTTTATATATTTCAAGGAAAATGGTTAAGTTAAAAACTCAAATTGTCAAAACTTTTCTAAGTGTTTTTGAAGCCAAAACAGTGATTTTCGAGTCATCGTTTCAAACGGCCTTTGGGCGTTCCGGATAACTTTTGAAACTGTGAACCCTTGTTTCGGAACGGGTTTCGAAATGGTTTTGAAACTGTGAACCTTTGTTTCGGAACGGGTTTCGAAACGGGTGAAGAACATCGGAACGGTTTAACCCGTTTGGATACGGTAGTATCGAAACGACTTCAAACGTTTCGAAATGGCATTCAAACTTTGTTTTAAAAATATGACCGTTGAAGTTTTTAACTGTTTTTATATTGGTCGTTAAGGCGTATCGAAACACTTTCAATCTGTTTCGATAAGGGCTTTAACAGTAGCTAAGTGTTTCGAAATGAGTTTCATAATGGCTCTTAATCGTATCAAAACGATCGTGTATGTTTCGGTACGGTCTATTTAATACACCCCAACGGCTCTTTCTTTTTTGGTCTGTTTCGAAACAGGATCGGGCGTTTCGAAATGGGTGGTTGCAGACTGTATTTATGGGGGGAAGATAATATCCCAACGGGTCTATTGATGAATGTAACAACCCCAATGACTAGAATTCAATGATAATGTATAAAACGGACCTCTAAAGGCTTCAGCAATAACTATTGATCTCAAAGAAAACATCCAAACATCAAATCCAAGCAATTGAGCCTAAATCCCTTTATTTCTTGTAAACCCCACTTGTGAAATTGTAATTTCCATTCTTATCCTTTCAATTGGGTTGAGTGCTTGTAATTGGGCTACATTTTTGTATTGAGAGATACTTGTTTAGCCATCATCTTCTTTGTAATTCTTGTGTGAGGATTGGGTCAAATTTTGGGTAGAAAATTTGACCGATATTGTAACGGTTACCTTCTTAGCCTAGAAAAGGGGAAGAGCAATTAGTGGAATTGTTGGAAAATCCTTAGTGAAGCTAAGGTAGTGGATATAGAGTTCGATTGGAACTTGAACCACTCTAAATCCTCTTGTCTATCTTTTTATTTGTCAATTCCACTACCAAAAAGTCTAAAAATCCAATTCACCCCCTCTTGGTTTATATCGATCATTTAATCCACTCAACAATTGGTATCAGAGCCTAGCTCTTTGAAGGATTAACAACCACAAGAGGAGTTCCTAGGAAGAGTGTGATCATCCATAAATCAAGCCATGATATCTACCTCCGGGTCAAGCATGTACGAGTCTCAATCAACCACAAAACCGCCATTCTTCAACGGTGACAACTATCCATTTTGGAAGAACCGAATGCGCCTCTTCATCAAATCCAACGATTACCTAGTTTGGGATGTAATTGAAGATGGTCCCTATATTCCTTTGAAGAGGGATGATGAAGGAAAATTGGTTCTAAAGAAGAAGATTGAGATGAGTGAAGATGAGAGAAAGAAGATCCAAATCAATGACAAAACTCTTCACATGCTATTTTGCTCTTTCGGTCTCGACATCTACTCTAAAGTCTCCTCCATTAAAAGTGCCAAGGAAGTATGGGATACACTAGAGACCACCTATGAAGGAACTAGTGATGTGAAGGAGACCATGATTGGAATTCTCAATCTTAGTTATGAGAATTTCAAGATGGAGCCCGACAAAACCGTGTCCAAGATGTTCAATCGTTTCTCAACTATCGTCAACGGGCTTAAGGGTTTTGAAGAGACAATCCTGGAAGACAAACTTGTCAGGAAGCTACTCTACTCACTTCTCGAATCTTGGGATGGGAAGAGAACCGCCATCATCGAGGCCAAAAACTTGAAGACACTGAAACTTGATGAGCTAGTGGGTTCTCTCCTTACTCATGAGATAATGAAGCAAGAAAGGGAAGATGAAAAGAAAAAGGAAGAGAAAAGAGTGGAGAAGCTAGAAGTAGAAAAGAAGAAGAAGATATGAGTGGCTCTCAAAGCTTCATTACATGAGGAGAGCACTTCTAGTGAGGAGGATGATCTAGAAGAATTGGCTATGATAGCCAAAAGATTCTCACGACTCATGAGTTCCAACCGAGGAAGGAAGATTCAAAGAAAAATGGACTTCATGGGATCAAATCATTTGCTACGAGTGCAAAAAGCTCGGTCACATTCGTTCGGAGTGCCCTCAACTCAAGAAGAAGGGCTTTGAGAAGTAGAAGAAGCTCAAAGTCAAGCTTGCTACTTTGAGTGACGAGGAGTCATCCGAGGATGACGAACACGAAGTGGCCAACCTTTGCCTCATGGCACTTGAGGAGGATTCCTCCATGGTAACCTCTAACTCATCATCTTTTGACTTTACATTTGATGAATTACATGATGCATATGATGATTTCAAGAGGTTTATGATGAGTTAGTTGAGAAGTACAAAGAGTCGGTCATTAGAAATAAGAAAATTATTTCAGAATTAAATGATAAAAATGACTCACTTTCTCAAGCTAACTTAAAATTTGAGAAAAAGATTTTAGGTTTAAAAGATGAACTTAAATTCTTCCAAGATGAAAATGTAGACCTAAATAATCTTCTTTCTCAATGCAATAGTGAACACCAAAAGGTGTTAGATGAGCTTAACAAGCTCAAAGAGTCTTTCAAAAATGTTGGTAATGTGAAGCATGAAAAAGGTGAATCATCTTAAACAAATCAACCTAGGAGAAAGACTAATAACTACAAACAAAGTGGCTTCCCTAGACATAATAGAACTAAAAAGATTAGGAGTGTATGGGTTCCTAAGGAACTTGTCAAATCTAATAATATTGTTGCTATGTCACCTTGGATTCCTAAGGGAACCAAGCTTTTGGGAGCTAACACTCGTGGACCCAAAATGATTTGGGTACCAAAAACAAAAGTTTAATATCTTTGTTTGTAGGGGGAGCATTGCTACAAGTCCAAAGCACAAAGTCAAAATTCATGGTACCTTGATAGTGGATGCTCGAGGCATATGACCGGAGACAAGAGTAGATTTATGGACTTAAAGCCAAAAAGTGGAGGAGTAGTGACATTTGGTGACAACTCCAAAGGCCACGTTAAAGGTATTGGCTCCATAGGTAATCACTCACTATTCTTATTGAAAATGTTTTATATGTCGATGGTCTTAAACACAATTTGTTGAGCATAAGCCGATTATGTGATAAAGCGTTTAATGTCTTATTTGATAAGAATGGGTGCAAAATTGTTGACATTAAATCAAATAATATTATGCTCATAGGTCATCGCATAGGTAATATTTACATGGTGCATTTAGATGACATACATACATCACATGCATGTTTAGTAGCTCAAAATGAAAATGATGCATGGCTATAGCATAGGAAACTAGGACATGCTAGCATTAGCGTTTTAGAAAAATTAGTTTCCCTAGATCTAGTTAGAGGTTTACCCAAGATTAAGTTCTCAAACGACAAAATTTGTGATGCATGCTCTAAGGGTAAACAACATAAGTCATCCTTTAAATCCATTAATGATGTTTCTACAAGTAGGTGTTTACAACTTATTCACATAGATTTATTTGGGCCTATTAGGACTATGAGCTTGGGTGGTAAATCTTATGCATTTGTACTTGTTGATGATTTTTCTAGATTTACTTGGGTTCTATTTTTAAGTACTAAAGATGAGGCTTTAGAAAAATTCATCACATTTTCAAAATTAACCCAAAATGATCTTGAACTTAGAATTTATCATATTAGAAGTGATCATGGAACCGAATTTCAAAATCTAAGGTTTGAAGAGTTTTTAAATGAAAATGGTATTAGCCACAATTTTTTGGCCCCTCGAACTCCTCAACAAAATGGGGTAGTTGAGAGGAAAAATAGAACTTTACAAGAAATGGCTAGAACCATGCTTTGTGAAAACAATTTACCTAAATATTTTTTAGGCGGAAGCCACAAACACCGCTTGCTACATTGTAAACCGAGTAATGATTAGGCCACTATTAAAGAAAACACCATATGAGATTTTAAAATCTAAAAAGCCTAACATTAGCTATTTTCATCCATTTGGTTGCAAGTGTTTTGTTTTAAATAATGGAAAAGATAACTTGGGTAAATTTGATGCAAAAAGTGATGAAGCTATTTTCATAGGATATTCCTTAAACTCTAAAGCCTATCGTGTATTTAACAAGAGAACTTTAGTAGTAGAAGAGTCTATTCATGTTGTATTCGATGATAACCTCCTTTCAAGGAATGATTCTTGTGATGATGATGATGTAGGAATTATTAATGCCTTTGATGGAGGACAAACTTCAAAGGAGGATAAGATTCCAACAAAAGAAGAGGATACACAAGATCCACCTCTTGAAGCCTTGAAGGATTTGGCTCTTGAGGAAAAGGAAGTGAGTTACCCAAGGGAGTTCAACTATGTCAAAGGTGGTGAAATCTTGGGTGATCCATCCAAGGGGGTAACCACTAGATCTTCTCTTAAACTTATGAACCATGTTGCATTTATCTCATGCATAGAGCCTAAGAATATAAAAGAACCATTAAAAGATGACTTTTGGATTATGGCTATGCAAGAAGAGTTAAATCAATTTGAGAGAAGTAATGTTTGGACATTAGTTGATAGAACTAGTAATCAATCTACTATAGGAACTAAATGGGTCTTTAGCAACAAACTAGATGAGAGTGGTAACATTGTGAGAAATAAAGCTAGATTAGTAGCACAAGGTTACACTCAAGAAGAGGGAATAAATTTTGATGAAACCTATGCACTCGTAGCTAGAAAGGAGGCTATTAGGATGATGCTTGCATATGCATGTTATAATGATTTCAAGCTTTCTCAAATGGATGTTAAAAGTGCATTTTTAAATGGTTTTATAAATGAGGAAGTGTATGTGGAACAACCACCGGGTTTTGAAGACTCAAAATTTCCAAATCATGTTTTCAAACTTACTAAAGCACTTTATGGTTTAAAACAAGCTTCTAGAGGTATGAAAGACTTTCAAACTTTTTGATTGAAAAAGGTTTTGAAAAAGGTAAGGTGAACACTACACTTTTCATAAAAAGGTATAAAAATGACATCCTAGTAGTACAAATATATGTTGATGATATTATTTTTGGATCTACTAATGAGTGTTATTAGAAGGAGTTTGCTAAGTTAATGCGAGGTGAATTCGAGATGAGCATGATGGGGGAGCTCTCATTCTTTTTGGGACTCCAAATCAAGCAAAGGAAGGATGTCACCTTCATCAATCAAGCAAAGTACATCAAGGATATGCTCAAGAAGTTTGGCTTGGAGAATGCAAAGCCTCAAGCCACACCAATGAGCTCATCTACAAAGCTTGACAAAGATGAAGGAGGTAAGTGTGTTGACTCTAAGTTTTACCGTTCTATGATTGGGTCTTTGCTTTGCCTTACCGCAAGTAGATCGGATATTTTGTTTAGTGTTTGCCTGTGTGCTAGGTTTCAAGCTAGTCCTAGAGAGTCTCACCTTATAGCCGTTTAGAGAATCTTTAGGTACCTTAGAGATACTCCTTGTTTAGGCCTTTGGTACCCTAGAGACTCAACCTTCAACCTTCATGCTTATTCGGATGCGGATTATGGGGAGTGTAAAATCGATAGGAAGAGTACTTCGGGAACTTGTCAATTCTTAGGTAGTATGCTCATATCTTGGTTCTCTAAGAAACAAAATAGTGTAGCTCTTTCTACCACCGAAGTCGAGTACATATCCTAAGGGAGGTTGTTGTGCTCAAGTCCTTTGGATGAAGCAACAACTCTTATATTATGGTATTAAAGTTGAAACCATACCCCTTAAGTGTGATAACACTAGAGCCATATGCTTAACTAAAAATCACATCCAACACTCTAGAACCAAACATATATAAATAAGCCATCATTTTATTAGAGATCATGTCCTTAAGGAAGATGTTGTTATAGAGTACGTTGACATCTTAAACCAACTAGTGGACATCTTTACAAAGCCTTTAGATAAAGAGCATTTTTGGTCCCTTAGGAGAGAGTTAGGTATAACTAGCCTTTCTTGACCTTTTAGGACCCTTTTTGTGCTTAAATTGCTTGATTTCTTGAAAATGCCATGTTTATGTGTTTTTTACTCCTAATTTCATCCTTGCTAATAGTTAGGGGGGTATGCTTTTGTTTATGCATGTCTTTCCTGCTCATTCATGCATATTAGGACTTCATAAAATCAATTTTTTCTGCAAAATTAGAGACTCATCTGCACTTCTAGGCCTAGGTGTATCGAAACGGGTCCAACTGTTTCGATACGGGTGCCTTAAAAGAACTATCTCTGAGAAGGGTGTTTCGAAACGCCTTAAAAGGGTTTCGAAACGGTTTTGCCACTTCCAAGGGGTGTATCGAAGTGAGTTTCGATACGGGTCAACGAGGATTCGATACGGTCAAAGCCGTATCGGAACGGTAAGCTGGACTTGAAACGTCAGTCAACGTTTCGGTACCCGCGTTTCGGAACGATCGAGCCTGTTCCGAAACGGGTATGCGGACAGCTTTAAAGAGGGCTTTTAATGTTAAAATTCACTTTAATTAAAACTCTTTCAAAACCCTAAATCGATTTTTCCCTATAAAAAATCCTCTAAACCTTATTCTTTCTCATCAAATCTTGAGGGCTTTTACACAAAAACACAAGTCTAAGCAAGCCTCATCAATACTGTGCAAGATTTTCCACTCATTCATCCAAAATCCCCTTCTAAAGTATATTTTCGATTTTTTTTCTTTGATTTAATTCGTTTCTTAAGTTAGAAAGTTTTAATTTTGTATAGATTATATGTTTTTCATCTTAGGTTTTTCAAAACTTGTAAATTTTTTTCAAAATCTTAAATATTTTGGTTCAAATATATTATTTTTCACTCGTATTTTTTGGTTTTTCAAAAGTTTTTTTTCTCTTAAATCTTTTTCTAAAATCATTTTTTAAACCTAAATGGGATTTGTTATTGGATTGAATTGAGGATATTCATGCATACACTTTAATTTCAAAATTGCTTGTTTTATGTTTTTAGGAGTTTTTCAATGGAGAACGTTAACAAGAAGCATAAGACGGGTCAAGAAAGTGATGTCGGTATTCGTCTTAATCTCACCCAGCTATTTCTCTAAAGTCTTCGGACTCCAGAGATGAGGGACCGTTTCACTTATGTCAAGGAGATTGACGTTCGTCGCGAACGTGTGGTTGATGTTCCGTTCCTTGATTCGTAGCGTTTCGCCTTCCGTTATCTAGAACGTCTATGATAATGGAACTTCATGGCTCTCTTGAACATACCGGATGTGGTCTACAAGCACATGGTTCTCATCTTCTACTCGAATGCTCGGCTTGTTGATAATGAGGATCACTCCGAAGTTGTTGGCATTGAGTCCTTTCTCTTGGGGAAGAGGTTCGTCATCGACATAGCCTTTTTGGAGACTTCTCTTGGCCTTAAGAACGAAGGCATAGAGAATGAGACTCATTTTGGTTCTCACACCGGTTCTGTGCTTTCCTTGGATGCTCATGATCGTTTCCTCCACTTCATGATCTCGTGGTTTATTCACCCCTCCGGAGGTAAATTCTCTCACATTCGTCAAGTAGATTATTTTTGGCTTGAATGTTTTCGTCGTGGAGAGTGCCCAAATCTTGTTAAGATTATGTTCGCCGAGATGGTCAACAATGTGAAGCTTCATGAAACCGATGCTCTCAAATCCTTCACCTATGGAACTGTTTTGAGCTATATCTTTGGGATGCTCAACTTTGATTGCTCTTATGACTCTCTAGAACCCCGTAAGCAAAAGATTGGTGAAGCTTCTCTCAAAAAATCCGGGTTCCATTACAACATTAATGGCCAATGGGAACGAGTTGATAGGCATGCTCCTCCACCACAAGTTGAACCACAACCTCAAGCTTCGGGTCCCAACAATGAAGCTCTTATGGATTTTCTCACCGAGCGATTCAACACAATGGAGGCGGGTCTTGGTACTATTAATAATCGCTTGCAATCCGTGGAAAATAGTCTCACCTCCCTTGAGAATCAACATCAATCAATGGACTTGTCATTCTCCACCTTTTGAGGTTAATGGATGACCTTTCATCGCTCTCAAGCTAGGAACGATGATGACTCCTCCGATGTTGATGGTGACGATGACGAGGCTTAGGATCCTTTTTTATTGCATCACATATTAGACTATCATATTAGGATTAAGTTTGCACCTTTATTTCTTTATGTTTCATGAACCTATGCTTTGATTATTTTGTTTAGGATTGAGCTTTGAACCTTATTGTTTAAGTTTTATGTTTGGATTTGGATTATATGAATCTATATTATGTTGCTTATTGCTTTTAACCTTTTTTTCTTCTCTTTGAGCCTTGTTTATTATTCTTTTTTATCTAACAAAAAGGGGGAGAAAATATAAGAGCCAAAAATTTGTTTTAAGTAGTTTTGAGTTTTAAAACTTAAATTTTAAATCTTTTCAAACTTTAAAACCCATCTTAAATTGAGGGGGGGTAGAATGTATTCAAAAGTTCAAAACTCTTAAAAATTCTAACTTTAGTTTTGTTATATCAAAAAGGGGGGAGATTGTGGAACTGATAAACTAATTTTGATATAACTAAAGAATTAAAGACTAATTTGAAAAAGATAAAACAAATTTTTAAGTCCTAAAACCTCT
This sequence comes from Hibiscus trionum, assembly GCA_030270665.1. Classification (NCBI taxonomy): domain Eukaryota; kingdom Viridiplantae; phylum Streptophyta; class Magnoliopsida; order Malvales; family Malvaceae; genus Hibiscus; species Hibiscus trionum. The sequence goes on from BSYR01000053.1 coordinate 11,142,695, forward strand.
CTATATATTTCAAGGAAAATGGTTAAGTTAAAAACTCAAGTTGTCAAAACTTTTATAAGTGTTTTTGAAGCCAAAACAATGATTTTCGAGTCACCATTTCGTAACGGCCTTTGGGCGTTCCGGAACACTTTTGAAACCGTAAACCCTTGTTTCGGAACGGTTTTCGAAACGGTTTTGAAACTGTGAACCTTTGTTTCGGAATGGGTTTCGAAACGGGTGAAGAACATCGGAACGGTTTAACCTGTTTCGATACGGTAGTATCGGAACGGTTTAACCTGTTTCGATACGGTAGTATCGAAACGACTTCAAACGTTTCGAAACGGCATTCAAACTTTGTTTTAAAAGTATGACCGTTGAAGTTTTTAACTGTTTTTATACTGGTCGTTAAGGCGTATCGAAACACTTTCAATCCGTTTCGATACGGGCTTTGACAGTAGCAAAGTGTTTTGAAACGGGTTTCGAAACGACTCTTAATCTTATCGAAACGATGGTGCCCATTTCGGTTAGTTTGGGCGTGTCTACCATACTTATGAGTTGTTTTAGCTATTTTGATTGTTCTGTCATTTTTTATATTAATTTATATTTTATCATTTGTTAATGTATGCACAAACAATAGATTAAACTTTATGCAAAAGCAAAGCCAACAAAACAAACAACAAAGCAATGCAGATACATGAATGCAGTCGAAGAGTCATTAATTCGATAAAACATTTGCTCATAGAAACAACTCTCCTTATTGAATATCAAAAAGTCCTTTATTACAAGAATTTTTAAAAAGAAATCACAAATACTTCTCAAACCGAGCACCCAACTCCTTAATTTCCTCGATCAGCCACATAAGCCTTGGTCTTACTTCTCCTATGGGCCTAATGTAACGACGAAGAGCTGTGTCTTCACTTGCCAACATCACTACATGCTTGGCCACATCTTAGATCTGTGTCATCATGGACCTATCGAACTCATCTCGCTCCTAGAACCTTCGGGTGTTGTCTCTGAGATGGGTGAACCAGTAATCATTTCCTCCTTCAGCAACATCTTCAATGACTAAGATCTTCGTTTTGTATTCTTGGATGATGTTTTCCATTTCCTCCACTCGTTCCTTTAGGAAATCATTCTCATTCAAACTAGCCTGAAGCTCCTCAAAAGTCTGATCACTCTGCATCTTGTGAAGCGTCTAGTTCAGATCCTCTACCTTAGCCTCAAACTCAGCAACAAAAGCCTGACTTTGCTTCAATTTCTCGCAAGTTTCATTATAGGATGACTGCAACTCCAGCAAGGGCATCTTGTTGTCGTGGGCCTTTGTGAAACCGATAAACTAATTTTGATATAACTAAAGAATTAAGGACTAATTTCAAAAAGATAAAACAAATTTTTAAGTCCTAAAACCTCTCTATATATTTCAAGGAAAATGGTTAAGTTAAAAACTCAAGTTGTCAAAACTTTTCTAAGTGTTTTTGAAGCCAAAACAGTGATTTTCGAGTCACCGTTTTGGAACGGCCTTTGGGCATTCTGGAACACTTTTGAAACTGTGAACCCTTGTTTCGAAACGGGTTTCAAAACGGTTTTGAAACTATGAACCTTTGTTTCGGAACAGGTTTCGAGACGGGTGAAGAACATCGGAACGATTTAACCCGTTTGGATACGGTAGTATCGAAACGACTTCAAATGTTTCGAAACGACATTCAAACTTTGTTTTAAAAATATGACCGTTGAAGTTTTTAACTGTTTTATACTGGTCATTTAGGCGTATCGAAACACTTTCAATCTGTTTCGATACCGGCTTTGACAGTAGCTAAGTGTTTCGAAACGAGTTTTGAAACAGCTCTTAATCGTATCGAAACGATCATGCCCGTTTCGGTACGGTCTATTTAATACACCCCAACGACTCTTTCTTTTTTGGTCTGTTTCGAAACAGGATCCGGCGTTTCGAAACGGGTGGTTGCAGACTGTATTTATGGAGGGAAGATAACATCCCAACGGCTCTATTGATGAATGCAACAACCCCAACGGCTAGAATTCAATGAGAAGGTATAAAAGGGACCTCTAAAAGCTTCAGCAATAACTATTGATCTCAAAGAAAACATCCAAACATCAAATCCAAGCAATTGAGCCTAAATCCCATTATTTCTTGTAAACCCCAATTGTGAAATTGTAATTTCCATTCTTATCCTGTCAATTGGGTTGAGTGCTTGTAAGTGGGCTACATTTTTGTATTGAGAGATACTTGTTTAGCCATCATCTTCTTTGTAATTCTTGTGTGAGGATTGGGTCAAATTTTGGGTAGAACATTTGACCGGTATTTGTAAAACTAAAATTGATTTTGATATAACATAAAAAGTTAAGGACCAATTTGCAAAACAAATAAATTTTTAAGAACTCTTTCAAGTTTCAAAAATTAACAAAATGTTTTTACAAAATAATGTTTGAAGATTGGATCTCAAAACATTAAGTTTCTCAAACCTTTTTCACGTTTTTTTTAGAAACAAAATATGCAAAATTGCCCATGCGTATCGATACACTCAGAGTATCGATACACTTGGAACTCACTGTAATTCTTTGTGGACATAGCGTATCGATACGCCTTTCATACGTATCGATACAGTGTTCATCTGGGCAACCGTACCGATACGCTTCATCACCGTATCGATACGCTAAGCATAATTTTTGAAAAACAGATTTGACCGTTATAACGTACCGATACGCTTGGTCACCGTATCGATACGCTTTGATGCAACAAATTAAATGGGATTTACAGAGAGTTTGGACCGTATCGATACGCCTACCGTATCGATACACTTTGTTTTCAGGCACAACGGTTAGTTGAAATTTAAACTAGCGTATCGATACAGCCTTGTCGTGTATCGATACGCAGTGCTGGGGAGCTGCCTTAATAGCTGGAAAAATGTTCCTAACGGCTCCTTCAATGATTCAAATGATCCAAACGGCTAGAAACTAATTCAAGGGTATAAATACAAGCTTCATTTTACCAGGAAGAATAACAATACACATTCAAGCATCATCAAAGCAAAAATCCAAATCCTAGAGCTATTCAAAGCTATATTCTTGTACCCAACTCTTTGTATTTCAATTTGTCATATTATTGAGAGTTTTGGGTTGCTGTAATTGTAAGTGGGTAGACAATCATCCTTTGAGAGGAAATACTTGAGTTTACCAAAAATCTTCTTTGTATTTGAGTGGATTAAGCTTGGGGTTGAAAAGCTTAATCGATATTGTAAGGTTTCCTCCTCATCCAAGAAAAGGGGACGAATTCAAGTAGTGAATTGTTTTGGAAAATCCTTAGTGGGAGCTAAGGTAGTGGATGTAGAGTTCGGTTGTTGAACTTGAACCACTATAACCCCTTGTGTCATTTTATTTTCAACATTCTCTTCAGGAAAAATTTTTAATTGCCAATTCACCCCCCTCTTGGCCATTTGCAATTGTTTGATCAACTCAACAATTGGTATCAGAGCTACACTCATTGGAAGGATTACAACCCTCTTGAGTCGATCCTTGGAAAGTTGAAAGTTTGATCAACAACAAGTCAAGCAATGGCATCCACCTCCAACTATGAGTCTCAATCCACCACAAAGCCACCATTCTTCAATGGGGATAACTATCCTTATTGGAAGAATAAGATGAAGCTATTTATCAAGTCTACCGACTATATGGTGTGGGATGTAGTTGAAGAAGGTCCATACATTCCCATGAGGAGAGATGGAGAAAGGCTTGTTCCAAAAATCAAAGCCGAAATGACCGATGATGAAAGAAGAAGGATGCAAGTGAACGACAAAGCTCTTCATGTAATATTTTTTGCACTTGGTCCGGATATCTACTCTAAGGTGTCTTCAATCGAAAATGCCAAGGAGGTTTGGGACACTCTCGAGACAACATATGAAGGGACTAGCGATGTAAAGGAGACAAAGATTGGACTACTCAATCTAAACTATGAGGACTTCAAGATGGATCCCGATGAAAGTGTTTCCCAAATGTTTGATCGATTCTCGGTCATTGTCAACGGTTTGAAGGGTTTCGGTGAAATCATTCCCGAAGACAAGCTAGTAAGAAAGTTGTTATACTCTCTTCCGGAATCATGGGATAGCAAGAGAACGGCCATTATTGAAGCAAGAGATTTGAAAACTCTCAAACTAGATGCTCTTGTTGGATCTCTACTCACGCACGAGATTATGAGAAAGGGAAGAGAACAAGAAAAGAAAATAATGGAGAAGAAGGAAATTGAAAAGAAGAAAGTTGGAATCGCACTAAAAGCTTCACAACAAGAAAGCGATTCTAGTGAGGATGAAGATGAAGAAATGGCTATGTTGGCCAAACGCTTTACTCGATTTATGAAGTCAAATCGTGGAAGAAAATTCATTAGAAAGGGAGACTTCAAGAGTAAAAGCAAGGAAGAGGAGATAGACCAAATTACTTGCTATGAATGCAAGAAACCGGGTCACATTCGTTCCGAATGTCCTCAATTGAAAAAGAAAAGCTTTGGGAGGAAGAACAAGCTCAAAGCACAAATTGCAACTTGGAGTGATGATGAGTCTTCCGAGGAAGAGGAAGAAGTGGCCAACCTATGTCTCATGGCCATCGATGATGAATCAAAGGTAACCTCTAATTCATCCAATTTAGATTTTTCTATTGAAGAACTTCAAGATGCTTATGATGAACTTCAAGAAGTGTATGATGAGTTAGTAGAAAAATACAAGGAGTCCATTTTGAAAAATAAGAAAATAATTTCTGATTTAAAAATTCAAAATGAGACATTTTTAAAAAATAACTCCGAATTGGAAAAGAAAGTTTTGTTTTTAGTTAATCTTTCAAATGATCTTAAAACTAAAAATCTTGAAATTGAAAAACTTCTTTCCGATTTTCAAGATTATCACACAAAGGAAGTGGATAATCTTAAAACATCTTTTGATATTGGGAAAAAGAATTTTGAGAAAGAAAATCATTTTAAACCCCAATATACAAAAAGAAAATATTTTACACCTAAACAAAGAAATTTTTATAAGCAAACTAAAAGTCATAAAATTAGAAATGTTTGGGTTCCTAAAGAACTTATTATTTCTAATAACTTAAATGCTATTGCTTCTTGGATTCCCAAGGGAACCAAATTGTTAAAGGCTAACACTCATGGACCCAAGATGGTTTGGGTACCAAAAACCAAGGCCTAAATTCTTTGTTTGTAGGGGGAGCATTGCTTCAAGGCTAAAGCTTCAAGCAAAAATTCTTGGTACCTTGATAGTGGATGCTCAAGACACATGACCGGTGACAAAAGTAGATTTTTGGAAATAAAGCCTAAGAGTGGTGGAGTAGTGACCTTCGGTGATAACTCAAAAGGACTCATTGAAGGAATAGGCTCTATTGGTAATCACTCTTCTATCTACATTAAAGATGTTTTGTATGTCAACGGTCTTAAACATAATTTGTTGAGCATTAGTCAATTATGTGATAAAGGTTTTAATGTTTTATTTGATAAAAGTGGTTGTAAAATTGTAAACATTAAAACAAATCAAATAATGCTCATAGGACATAGAATAGGCAATATTTACATGGTGCATTTAGATGACATCCATTCATCCCATGCATGCTTAGTTGCACATGATGAACATGACTCATGGCTATGGCATAGAAAGTTAGGACATGCAAGCATGAGTGTTCTAGAAAAATTAAATTCTCTTAATCTAGTTAGAGGTTTACCCAAACTTAAATTTTCAAATGATAAAATTTGTGATGCATGTTCAAAGGGTAAACAACATAGAGGTTCTTTTAAATCCATAAATGATGTCTCTACTAGTAGATGTTTACAATTGATTCATATGGATCTTTTTGGGCCAATTAGAACAATGAGCTTGGGTGGAAAATCATATGCATTTGTGCTTGTAGATGACTATTCTAGATATACTTGGGTTCTATTCTTAAGTACAAAAGATGAGGCTTTAGAAAAATTCATCACATTTTCTAAAATAACTCAAAATGATCTTGAACTTAAAATTTCTCATATTAGAAGTGATCATGGAACCGAATTTCAAAATTTGGGTTTTGATGAGTTTTTAAATGAAAATGGGATTAGCCATAATTTTTCTGCACCTCGCACTCCTCAACAAAATGGGGTAGTTGAGAGGAAAAATCGAACTTTAGAAGAAATGGCTAGAACCATGCTTTGCGAAAATAATTTACCTAAATATTTTTTGGCAGAAGCTACAAATACCGCTTGCTATATAATAAATCGAGTAATGATTAGGCCAATCTTAAAGAAAACATCTTATGAGATTTTAAAGTCCAAGAAGCCTAACATTAGTTATTTTCACCCTTTTGGTTGTAAGTGTTTTGTTTTAAATAATGGTAAAGAAAACTTAGGTAAATTTGATGCTAAAAGTGATGAAGCTATTTTCTTAGGGTATTCTTTAAACTCTAAAGCCTATCGTGTATTTAATAAAAGAACTCTAGTTGTTGAAGAGTCGATACATGTTGTTTTCGATGATAACCTCCTTTCGAGAAAGGAATCTTGTGATGATGATGATGTAGGAATCATTGATACTATTGATGGAGGACAAACATCAAAAGAGGATAAGATTCCAACTAAAGAAGAAGATTCACAAGAACCACCTCTTGAAGGCTTAAAAGACTTAACTCATGAAGAAAAAGAGGTATCTTACCCAAGGGAGTTAAACTATGTCAAAGATGGTGAAATCTTGGGTGATCCATCCAAGGGGGTAACTACTAGATCCTCTCTCAAATTAATGAATCATGTTGCATTTCTTTCATGCATTGAGCCTAAAAACATTAAAGAAGCTTTAAAAGATGATTTTTGGATTTTGGCCATGCAAGAGGAATTAAACCAATTTGAGAGAAGTAAAGTTTGGACATTAGTTGAAAGGCCTAATAATCAATCTACTATAGGTACAAAATGGGTTTTTAGGAATAAATTAGATGAAAGTGGTAATATAGTGAGAAACAAGGCTAGGCTTGTTGCTCAAGGCTATACACAAGAAGAGGGAATTGATTTTGATGAGACTTATGCACCCGTAGCAAGAATGGAAGCTATTAGAATGTTACTTGCATTTGCATGTTATCATGATTTCAAGCTTTTTCAAATGGATGTAAAAAGTGCCTTTTTAAATGGTTTTATAAATGAAGAGGTATATGTTGAACAACCACCAGGTTTTGAGAATTCAAAATTTCCAAACCATGTGTTTAAACTTACAAAAGCTCTCTATGGTTTAAAACAAGCTCCAAGAGCTTGGTATGAGAGACTTTCAACTTTCTTAATTAAAAAGGGTTTTGAAAAAGGAAAGGTGGATACAACACTCTTCATAAAAAGATATAACAATGACATTTTAGTAGTTCAAATTTATGTTGATGATATCATTTTTGGATCTACTAATGTGTGTCATTGTAAGGATTTTTCTAAGCTAATGCAAGGTGAGTTCGAGATGAGCATGATGGGGGAGCTCTCATTCTTTTTGGGACTCCAAATCAAACAAATGAATGATGGCACCTTCATAAATCAAGCTAAATACGTAAGTGATATGCTCAAGAAGTTTGGCTTAGAGAATGCAAAACCTCAAGCCACACCTATGAGTTCTTCCATAAAGCTTGACAAAGATGAAGGAGGTAAATGTGTTGATTCTAAGCTTTATAGATCCATGATAGGTTCTTTGCTTTATCTTACCGCAAGTAGACCGGATATTATGTTTAGTGTTTGCTTGTGTGCTAGGTTTCAAGCTAGTCCTAGAGAATCACACCTTGTTACCATTAAAAGAATTTTTAGATACCTAATAGACACACCGACCTTAGGTCTTTGGTATCCTAAGGATTCAACCTTTAACCTTCATGCTTTTTCGGATGCGGATTATGGGGGATGTAAGATAGATAGGAAAAGTACTTCCGGTACATGCCAATTCTTAGGTAGTATGCTCGTATCTTGGTTCTCTAAGAAACAAAATATCGTAGCCTTATCTACCACCGAAGCGGAGTATATATCCTTAGGGAGTTGTTGTGCTCAAGTCCTTTGGATGAAGCAACAACTCTTAGACTATGGTGTTAAAATGGAAACCATACCCCTTAGGTGTGACAACACTAGTGCCATTTGTCTCACTAAGAATCCCATTCAACACTCTAGAACAAAACACATAGAAATTAGACATCATTTTATTAGAGATCATGTTTCGAAAAATGATGTTGTTATAGAATTTGTTGACACCTTGAACCAATTAGCGGATATATTTACTAAACCTTTAGATAAAGAGCGCTTTTGGACTCTTAGAAGAGAGTTAGGTTTAACTTGTCTTTCTTGATACCTTTTTTGGTCCCAAAAATGACAAAAATTGCTTGAAATTGTTTGTGATTCATGCTTTTGTTAATTTTGTTCTTTTTTCTTCTATGCATGTTGCTAGGGGGAGTACATATCGAGTTTAGTCATTAAAACTTGTTCATATAACATATACATGCATATAGGGGCGTTTCAAATTGGTTTTTTGCACTTAAAAATACCAAAATTGCAGAAACAGGCAAGGGTGTATCGATACTGCATATTAGCGTATCGATACGGTATTCAATTTGGGAATTTGCAGATGAATGCGTATCGATACAACATAGTGTATCGATACGGTAATAGTCAAGGGAAAAAGTCAAAGCCAATGCGTATCGATACGGTGAACTGTATCGATACACAGAAAACGACAAGAATAAATATTAGGTTAATGTGTATCGATACGCGTGTATAGCGTATCGATACTGTGTGGACGGTGAGCCTATTTAGGCCCTTTTAAATCAAAAACCTAAAATTTATCAAACCCCTCTTTTTCTCTCAAAACCCTAACCGAAAACCTCTACAAAAACCCTCTCAATCCTTCAATTTTTATCACAAAACTTCAAAACTTCTTGAGGGATTTTACTCCTTACATCAAGGCTATCCTTGGGCATCAATTCTTGTGCACTAACACCTCCTCTTTCATCCATTCTAAGAAATCAAGGTAAAATTTTTTTTTCTCTTTCTTTTAATTTTTCGTCAATATTTTGATTGATTTCAATTGATTTTTTATACAACCTATTGTGGGTATAATGTTGTTCATAAAATTTTTTCAAAAATTAAATTTTTTTATTCGAATATATTTTATATTCGATAAAATTTTTGTTTTTTTTTAAACTATGTTTTGTTGTATATACTCCTTATTTTTAAAAATTGTTTTTAAACAAAATACCTTGAATTATTAGAATCTATTGGATTAAATTGGATGTTAATTGCATACATATTCGAATCGTTTTTTATGTATTTTCAGGATTATGGCACCTAAAAAGGGAAATAAGAGAAGTCGCACCGCTTCCGACCCTAATGAGAATGTTGAGGGTAATCCTATTCCTAACCTTCCTCACATTATCCAAATTAGTTTTCCCACACCCTTAGCTAGAGAACATTACAAACTTTGTATGGACATGAGTCTTAGGGAAGAACGGGTTGTGTCAATTCCATTTTTAAACTCTGCTCGTTTCAAGTTTAAATATCTACCCTTGTTTAGGCAGTGGAAATTTTTCACCTTTTTAAATATTCCACCTGTCCTATATAGGAATCTTGTTATTGTCTTCTTTTCAAATGCCTATTGTGTCAATGATGAAGCCAATGAACATGTTATTGCCATTGAATCCTCGGTTATGGGAAAACCTATTCGAATTGATCAAAAGGTTTTGTGCACTGTTTTTGGTTTTGAAGATATTGGGATTGATGATGAACACTCTTTGGGTTCAGGTTACTTAGGTCCCGCAAAAGTTTTAGATGCACATGATCGTATCCTTCACCTTATTATTTCTTGGTTTCTCCGTCCATCGGGTGGTAGATATTCTACCATTCGTCAAATAGATGATTTTTGGCTTACATGTTTTAGGGAAGGTAAACGCCCAAATCTATGTCAAATTATGTTTGCCGATCTTGTGTTTTTGGTTCAAAAACGTCACACCAAAAATGTCCAATCCTTTTTTTATTCTACGGCTTTAAGTTGTCTATTCCATTCCCTTGGTATTGACTGCACACATGACTCTCCCGAAACCCTTGGCCAACCCATAGATGAGCATTCCCTTTCACGCTCTGGTTTCTCTTTAGTTGGTAATGAATGGGTTCGCGACCCTCAAGGTGCTCCTCCCGCTGCCCCTGTCGATGCCTCTCGCGCATCCTCAAGCTCTCACCGTGCTTCTCATGATTCCTCCTCCATGGCAAATCTCATGACCTTCCTCAATGAGAAGTTCAATGCTATGGATGGTCGCTTCACCGCTATAGATAATCGGTTTACATCGATGGAAGAACGACTCCAAGGCATTGACAAGAAAATAGATACCTTGAGTGCTCGCCAAGACTCTATGGATCTTTCTCTTACCGCTTTCCATGGTGCTTGGATCAACCAAAACCGAAGGAACCAACCACCTCGAGAAGACGAAGACGAGGAAGAAGATGATGAGGATCACCATGATGATGGTGGAGACGCGTAGATAATGCATCTCATGTTAGGACATTTAGGATTTCATTGCATTTTTTTTTAACTTGATTTATGCCTATTTTCTATGTTTTAGGATTTTAAGTGTTTGGATGCTTACTATGCTTGCTTTGTTTATGAATTTGAAGCTTTAAGTTTATTCTTATATTCCTATGCTTGAAATATTATGCTTGCCTTATCCTTGTGTTTCATTTTTGATCTAACAAAAAGGGGGAGAAGGATCATTGAAAGTTTTTGAAAGTCAAGGTCAAATTTTAAGAAAAAGTCTATCTTCAAGAAAGGGGGAGAAACAATTTTGTTTTTGAAACATTTATCTTAAAGTAAGGGGGAGAAAAGCTTTTTCAAAGTTTTCAAAAACTTAAAAATTTATTTATGGTTTTGTTATATCAAAAAGGGGGAGATTGTAAAACTAAAATTGATTTTGATATAACATAAAAAGTTAAGGACCAATTTGCAAAACAAATAAATTTTTAAGAACTCTTTCAAGTTTCAAAAATTAACAAAATGTTTTTACAAAATAATGTTTGAAGATTGGATCTCAAAACATTAAGTTTCTCAAACCTTTTTCACGTTTTTTTTAGAAACAAAATATGCAAAATTGCCCATGCGTATCGATACACTTGGAACTCACTGTAATTCTTTGTGGACATAGCGTATCGATACGCCTTTCATACGTATCGATACAGTGTTCATCTGGGCAACCGTACCGATACGCTTCATCACCGTATCGATACGCTAAGCATAATTTTTGAAAAACAGATTTGACCGTTATAACGTACCGATATGCTTGGTCACCGTATCGATACGCTTTGATGCAACAAATTAAATGGGATTTACAGAGAGTTTGGACCGTATCGATACGCCTACCGTATCGATACACTCTGTTTTCAGGCACAACGGCTAGTTGAAATTTAAACTAGCGTATCGATACAGCCTTGTCGTGTATCGATACGCAGTGCTGGGGAGCTGCCTTAATAGCTGGAAAAATGTTCCCAACGGCTCCTTCAATGATTCAAATGATCCAAACGGCTAGAAACTGATTCAAGGGTATAAATACAAGCTTCATTTTACCAGGAAGAATAACAATACACATTCAAGCATCATCAAAGCAAAAATCCAAATCCTAGAGCTATTCAAAGCTATATTCTTGTACCCAACTCTTTGTATTTCAATTTGTCATATTATTGAGAGTTTTGGGTTGCTGTAATTGTAAGTGGGTAGACAATCATCCTTTGAGAGGAAATACTTGAGTTTACCAAAAATCTTCTTTGTATTTGAGTGGATTAAGGTTGGGGTTGAAAAGCTTAATCGATATTGTAAGGTTTCCTCCTCATCCAAGAAAAGGGGACGAATTCAAGTAGTGAATTGTTTTGGAAAATCCTTAGTGGGAGCTAAGGTAGTGGATGTAGAGTTCGGTTGTTGAACTTGAACCACTATAACCCCTTGTGTCATTTTATTTTCAACATTCTCTTCACGAAAAATTTTAATTGCCAATTCACCCCCCTCTTGGCCATTTGCAATTGTTTGATCAACTCAACAGTATTGTAACGGTTACCTCCTTAGCCTAGAAAAGGGGAAGAGCAATTAGTGGAATTGTTGGAAAATCCTTAGTGAAGCTAAGGTAGTGGATATAGAGTTCGATTGGAACTTGAACCACTCTAAATCCTCTTGTCTATCTTTTTATTTGTCAAATCCACTATCAAAAAGTCTAAAAATCCAATTCACCCTCCTCTTGGTTTATATCGATCATTTGATCCACTCAACAGCCTTCCTTTTCCATGCAGCCGCATTTTCCTTCTCTTTCTTATGAAGTCGTTTGCCCTTCTCATTTTCTACTGCTTGTTTCCCTTTGTTTCTCTCTTCAACCAAGGCTTGCTGGAGTTTTTCAATTTCCCTTTTGTTGCGTTCTTTCTCTTTTCCTACGGCTTGTTCCATCCCTTGTTTCCACTAATCTGGGCTCCCCCTTAAATCAACATTTCGTACGGTGGCTTGAAATTTGAGGAAGTCAACCCTTTGAATTTCATATTTTTCTTCTAAGTTCATATACATCTTTGTTACCTGGTTGGTTTCCCCCTTGTATTTCTCCACGTCAAGGCTAGCTTCAAACTTGTCTCGCTGATTCTGTTCATGAAGAGCCTCAATTTCCAACTTGGATCGTCTCAATTCTTCCCTCAGAATGTCAGCCTCAGAAGGAACCACCTTCAAATGTTCCTCTAAAGATTTGGCGGGCCCAGGAGTAGATAACATGATCTTGTCATTCATTCTTGTATGCCTCCAAATGTCATAATCAGGGGTGTACATGCAGTGTTTGTCAGATTCCAGCTTCATATAATAACAATCGTTCCATAAATCACTAATAGTATGTATCTTCCCTCTGAACTCTCCTTGAAACTCGAACTCTGATGTGCTAAGATCAGTAGTGAAAGGAACAAACTGTCGTGATCCATACTGACGCGACACTAACAAATGGGCACAACCAATTCCTCCCCATAACCCCAACAACATTAAGAAGTTATAATCTCCGCAACTATACATTACTTTGGCATGACCCATCCATGGAACCCTCCATTTGATACCCTCGTCACGACGGTCTCTGAAGACGTCTATCCACTAGCTTCTCTTGACATTCGGCCAATCCTTTGCCAAAAATTCCCGAATAGGAGAAAATTTCGGAGAGAACACATTTGACAAGGCCACAGTTGGACATTCCAAGAAATGGCTAAAGGCCCAAACCTGGAGCAAAGGAGCACATCCTCCGAAGCGCACACCTTCTACCTTTCGACAAGCATTAAAAGAGATGAAAGTTTCAACTAACACTGCGGGTATTGGATTTACTTTTCTCTGCAACTGTTCAAAGAAATCTAGCAAGGCCACATCAATGATTCCCAATACTTTCAGGAAGATTACATAGCCATAGATTGCAATAGCTAGAAGATCCACTTTTTTCACTATGTCTGGATGAACATGAATGATGTTTTGAATGCTCGGCCAGGGAAAAATAAAACTTCCCCCTATGTTCCTTATCAACCCCTTGACCCATTCATCACTCATTCCAGCAAATGTAGTAAGTCTCAAGTGTGGGTTCTTGTTTTTAGGATGCTTAGCATACACCCAATTCTCCTTTACTTTGGACAGATTAAACAGGGCCAATTACTCCTCGAAAGTAGGCATCATATCTTCTACATTGAAGGTAAAGCAACAATACCCTGGATTCTAGAACTGGATCAAAGCCTTCAGAAACGACTCATCCACCTTTACATGCAGTAGATATGCTATATCACCATAGGTTTCATCGAACAACTTCTTGGTCCTATAATCGAAATGATCCCAAATCTCTCGCAGCTCCTGTATATTGTTCTGCTTGACACTGATGTAGGCGTATTATGAAGTTTCTATCTCATGATCGGCAGTTAAACTATCTCTGAGTGCTCTTTGGTTGACCTCAGACCAGTAACGTACCCTTGCATTCTCATCTTCATTCTTTAGGAGCCTCCCGTCCATGATGAGAGTTTTTCAATTTTGAGCAGGTTTTAAGAATCCACCCCTTCTAGATATGGAATGATGAATATGCAAAACAAGCAAGATAGAGGGACAAAGATTAGAAACAAGAAAACAAAAGCGTATTAGAATTAGTAAAGATTCCATTAAATAAACACATACAATTAGGACTTGTTTGGCCAATTTCCTTATCTAAGCCGGAACCCTAATTATCTTTATGTTTATACGCATCCAAAGGATGACCGTAAGATCAGGGGATTGATCATACGACGCAAAGCACACCCAAGCTGGAAGGGTAAACGCCACATCTTCCTTTTCGTTTGATCGTGGGCAATCTAACGACCCAGATTGATCACTAGTGAGACACGCGGATCGCCACTCGCGCGTGGCAGCCACGCGCTTGTCGCTTCAGCTTCCAGTGGTCGTTTCATCTTCTCCGATGAATGCTTGATCTATTTTCGCCCTGGACCGCTCCTCCCCGGTGTTTCCCTCGTCATTTGCAAACACAAGAAACAAGACAAGAAGAGGGTTAAATCTCAAAACTGAAGCTCGACAACTCAATCAAAAATCAAGCCAAAATTAAGAGAAAGTCTAATCCCAAAATTGAAGCTAGGGCAAGGATCAAGCAAAATCCGAATCAAATTCGGGGAAGAAATCAGGGATTCAAGTATGGAATTCAAGCAAATTAGCACCTACAAAAACCCTTGTAATTTGCATGTAAAGGACACGATACATACGAAAATACACAGAAATTATACTCAAAAAGCATTCGTTATACAAAGCAACAATTGTATTTGGGCGCTTTAGAGGAATAAAGCAAACCTTTTTTTCTGGTAATTACTTTTGCTTTACATTCGTATGCATACATGTTAAAATGGAAACAGAAAGGTTTATTTTTTTTACCTGACTGTCGAATAAGTGCCGTCATGCGTGACGACCGAGGCCGCAACTCCAATGACAGTTGAATGTTTTACTCGTCAGATTCCGAAATATATTTCTAAAAAAAGTTTCGATTTGTTTTCTTCTTTTTCTCGTGTGGATTCGAGGTTTTCAACTAATTTTGGGGGTAAAGATCTCAAAAAAAAATTGGAAAAGCGTTTTTACCATTAAAAACGTTGGCCGGCGTCGATAAACGGTGACCGACACAGAGGATTTCGGAGGAGAAAGGGGGAGTGCTCTGGTTTTGGGGGGGAATGAGATGAATATGATTTTTTTATTTGTTATGTCTTATACTAAATCTGGCAACCTGACATAGATCCGATTAAAGATCCGCGCATATCCGTTATCATCAATGGATTTTGCGCCGCGAGCCTTCGTATTTTTAAATCATTCAATTTCATCCTTTTTCTTTTGAATTTTTTCCCAACATTTTGTTTTTTTCTCAATTCGGTCATTTTTATATTTATTGAGTTTTTTAATTATATTTATTATACCTTGTATACTAAAAATAAAATAAAATGATAGAAAGGTTTTTTTATAAAAAATTCATGTCATTTATTCGTTTAATTCAACTTTTATTATTTGTATATCTTTTTACGTATTCGTGTTCTATTTATTAGTTCATTTAGTTTTGGGTTGAAACTTTAGGAATAAGTCATAAAAAACCTTAGATTAGAGCCTTTGTTTGTTGAAAAGTATTCCTCTCATAAAAATAATGCACACTTAAATTAAACTTTAATCCAAATGAAGACTTTTAAAATATGTATACATTTTTTAGGGTGTAATCACTGATTTGGTTTTAATATAAAACTTTAATACATTTAATTTGTTTGTTTTTATGTGTACATATGTTTGAAGCCTTAGGATTAGGGTCTTTGAATTTAGGTTAGAAATTTGGTTGACAAAATGTTCTTCAGCTTTTGAAATAAAATACACTTTAAATATCATAACTTTAACAAATAAAATGAATTTATATATTCCTTGGGATTTAAACACTAAATTCTAAAAAACGACAACCCTCCTAATCTTTTCTTTGGTTTGTTTAAAAAAAGTGAAAACTTAATCAATGTGGTGTCTTATCAAATGAGAATGACAAGGTTAGCGCCAAAAGTGTTGGCGGTGATTGGAGTTCATTTCTCGGGCAATAAGACCGTTAAAATAGATTTATATTCATTAAACGGACAAATAAAATCGAAACTTTTGTGAACCTGAAAATTCTTTGAAATCAATAACGTACCAATTTTTGGGCGTCGTGGGGGTGCTAACCCTTCCCCACGCGTAACCGACCCCCGAACCTATTTTTTGATTTTTGTAGACCAAAATATTGTTTTAATAAATAAAACGTTTTATTAAAATAACCCCATTTTAAAGTGATCCAATCACACTTTTTCAAAAGGATTGGTGGCGACTCCGTGTTTTAAAGTTTTCAAAAAGTCGAGCTCAGAAGGGTTGCGACAGCTTGGCGACTCCGCTGGGGACATTTTGTTTTTTTTTAACAAAAGAGGGTCAGGCCACAAATTGATTTCAAGTTGTTTTAAAAAAAAAAGGATTTTTTAGAAACTAATGGAATTTGCAAGTTCACAATAGGTTCAATTCATTTGTCCATTTAATGAATATAATTCTATTTTACGCATTCTAAAATTCTTCAAAGAAAACTCTATACCCGAGCTTGTCTCGTTCGTTTAAGTGAGGGGGGGCGCTTTGCTCATGTTAGAATAACGATTCTCCATATGATCCTAGCAAGTACCTTCGGGACTCATGCCCTTTGTCTTCGTAAGGACATTGATCCTTCGAGAAAGAATAGGTGGTGAGTCCTCCTGAGTTGAACTTGATTCGTTTGGAGCCTATAATGGGTGAGAAGCGAGAGCCTTGCTACCCTTAGTAGGGGACAACAAAAACGGCTCGGGTACCCTTTTAGAACCAAACCAAATTTGAGAATCTGGAGTCTACCCTAGTAGAGCCATGCGAAAAGCCTAGGGTGTTGCAAATATCTCTCATAACATAACAAACCATATTTTTTTTCAATGTATCATGGATTTCATGCATAATCTCATATGCAAAACCTCAACATAAGCTTCCGTATGCATCAACATTTCATATAACATAGCTTAAGGAGAATCATCATCATATATCATATCATATCCCTTTTCCAAATTCATCATGATACATTATTTTATATATTGGCATTGTAGTGACCAAAATCGTTACATCACGTTTTTATGAAAACACATCGGATAATCAGATTTCCGTTGTGGTACCTTTAAACACATCTTTTCCTTGGTGGTACCTTTAATCACACCTTTAATATCCACCAACAGAGTAACCCCTCAACGGTTGCAGTTCTCAATGGTTGGAGCAACCCCTCAACAAACCATGAGGCGACTTATTATAGTGCAGTTTAAACACTATAGCTAGCCAACTATATCCGATAACTTTGAACCATTGCCACTTGCTAATATACTCAATTAAAATATGTTACCACACTGTTCTACATATGCATTAATCAAAACAATTTTTAATACATTAAATCATGTATTTAGGCATTCCTTAAATCCTTTCGCAAACCATTTTTTTCATATTCATAAATCATTAATATATGATCATTTGCAACATCTTTCATTACTAAAACATGCAAATAACAGTAGGTAATCAAAACCAATAACATGGGCATGCAAAGCACTTTACAAAATCGAAAACAAGAGCAAGAACTTCCAATACTTACTTCCGAGCTTAGACAAGCTTTTCAAGCTTAATCTAAACTCCCAAAATCACTTTCAAACCTTTATAAAGCTTTAAATCTCATTTTCACTCACTGACAATGCAAAGCTTTCCTTTCCGATGCAAATTCAAGCTTCTAACACCTCCGATTCTTTTCCAATCGTTGTAGGATTAATCTCCCCTATTTTATTCACATAATGACAGAGGATTAATACATGATTGTGCATCCATAATCCCAGCAACATCAATCCCCAACAACACTTCGCTATACACCATCAACCGCCTTCCAAAAACAACCAAAAACACCTCCAATTCATCCTAAACAAAGCCCAGCTATATACTAACGATTTGAATTACTTAACATCATCAATTAATATCTAAAAACACATACATCATCACCTTATACCTCCAACAACCTATAACACCATAAACACCTCAAAATCTAACTATTCATAACCTACAAAATTAGCAATTCAATTAGTTTCGGGATTTCTTTTGTAAATCTCATCTTTCAACATTAAGATACTCTTTAGAAGTAACCTAAATCAATCAATATCACAACTATTCAGATTCATAACAAAGACTCATCAATTTCTTAATTAAACTAACATTAAACCTTTAAATCTTGATTTAATTATCAACACTTGTTAAAAATCGATTGTAAATGATCATGAACTTGAGAATTTCAGTAAAGAACCTTTCATTAGAGCAGAGAAACGAAAAGTCGCCTCTAATTATAGACTTCCTCTTAATTGGCTTGATTTTGAAGAAACCTCCAAAGTAATGTGGTGTAGAATCAAGAAAATCAATTGTTGAAATCAAAAACAAGATTAGAAGATGAATCCATGGGATTCTTAGTGAGAAAATAGTAGTTTGGCTGCTGAGAAATTTGAGAGAAAAAGTTTGGAAAAAAATTATGTAAGAAAATATTTTGGCTAATTAAAACCCTTTTATTTTATTATATTAAACACTTTTAAAACTATTTTAAAATATTAAAAATTAAGGGAAAAGCTGATAAAATCAAGGGGTTTAATAGCTCCTTAAAAATTCTAAGTTTTGATCTTTTTATGATTTAGTCACCAAACCGTTTTGAAATCTTTACATTTTAGTCACCAACTCAAAATGCCATTTAATCCGAAATTATTTTACCAAATTGACACCTCAAATATGTTTAATACATTAATCAAACATTTTAAAATATTTTTCCATATTTTACTTCAGCCAAAATCCATTTATTTGTATTTATTTCCCCAAACCAATTCGAACCAACTAATCCGGTTCACCCGAACCGTCTAATCTATCTAGGGAACTCCTAGGCCCAAATTCGAGGCGTTACAATTAAGAGGGACGATGGTGCTTTCATGGAACATATATATCTTGTGGGGTGCAACAAAGAAGCAAGCAGTTTGAGATGTTTTTTGGAGACCTAAATGTGATATGGTATTTTTACTGGAATCAAAACTAAATGATGTGGTGTCTAGTTTTGTTATGATGATTTGGCTTTCAAATAATTTTTTTACCTCTTAGTGTTTTAGGTCTCTATTAGTTTGAACTTATGTCAAATTAAACTTTTGCGGACTAGATATGGCGGCAAAGGATGAAGTGACGGGTTGTGGTGGAGCGTTGCGGACTGATACTAGGATCATAAGAGCTTTATTCTCAGGCCTTGTTTTAAATTTTGGACCAGATTTTTCTTAATAACTGCTATCAAAACATCATTAGAAAGTCTATTTTTTTAGGTAAGATGGTTAGGCAAGATTAATATTATTTTGGAATCCGACTCTTAAGTTGCTCTTAACTGGATCAGTAATCCTATTGTTTGACCGTGGCGTTGGTGGTCCATTTTCGACGACATTGATCGATTGACTCGCACGATTGTTTCAGTCCAGTTTTGTTATGTTTTGCATGATCGCAACGCCATGGCTGGCCGAAATAAAAAGGCGTGAATTGTTCAAAACTTGATGGTAATATGTTTGGGTGTTCTGTTCTAATTTGGACACTTATTTACTGCAATGCTTTCAGCTTGATAAATATTGTAACTTTAGACTAGATTTTCCAAAAATTTTAATAATAATTATATTTTTTGTTGAGGAAAAAAAACATGTTTTTGCTCACATCATTTTTTAGATTAAATATTAATGAGTCTCTATTATTTTTGAACTTATATAATTTGTACGTATCATTATTTGATCTTGGCATCCCCTGGTATTTACAACAAGTAGTAATGATGTGTTCTCTATGTTTTGTTTTTTCTTCAATTTTTTTGTTGCTTTAACTGACGGGAGAGATGAAGAAACTTACAAGCCTAGTTGGTAAGGCAAAAGAAATAGGTATAAGAGTAGTGCCTACTTTGGTGAAAAGGATATGTTTCTGTTTGGGTTTATGGACTTAAATGAAAGCTCGGTTAACAGCCTGAGAAAAACACAAGTTGCATAAAATTTAGATCAGTCTCCTTTCGGTCTATAAACATCAATAGCTTTAAAATGCATGCAACTAGTGCAATGAATTTGTTTTTATAATCTTTATCAAATTATTTTTGCTTTAGACTACTAATTACTCTGTGAGATCTGCTCTTAACGCTGAAATGGCTAGAGTATGGAGGTGTGGGGCACATAACACAGCTAGATTAGATAAGATGGTAAAGAGAAACCAAAAAAAAAAAAGAATTGAACTAAGAGAAGAAACCCTACACTCAAATCTAATGGTTGTTGGTTTGAGAGCTCAGAGACGGCTGCTGTTGGATTAAAAGTAAAGTTCAGTGATGATTTGTATAATTTATTTTTATAATTTTTATTAAATTGAACGTTTTGAAATTTTAGTGACTAAAATGGGACTAAAAAGTAAAGTTCAGTGATGATTTGCGTAATTTACTCTATAATGAATAAATAATCCTTTCTTTACGAAGATCATATATAGTGGCAAAAGGGTGGTAATTTCAGATGGAAATCATCTGCCCCCATTTGTGCCTCCACTTTAAAATAGTGGGTTTAGGGTTTAAGGTTGGGGCTTAAGGTTAAGGTGTAGGGAATTAGGGGTAGGTGTGTATTTTTTAGAGTTTAAGGTTTAGGATTTAAAAATTAGGGTTATGGGACAAGATTTAATTTTTAAATATTTTTTAGGCAGGAAGCATAGAAGGAGACATGGTTAGGGGGCAGGAGATTTTTACCCAGTAATTTCTGGTTATGGTTTACATATACACACTAGATTATCTTTATTTTATTTTATTTTTGATATATGTATACATTCCATGCATGAGCAAGTCTCCCCTTGAGCACTAAAACTAAACAGTCCACAACCTCCACACTAAGAAGAATCAAAAGCTTATAGTTATAGGTGAAGAAAAACATAGTCCACTCAAAACCCTAATATAATAATAATAACAACAAAAAGGCAGAGATTACACAATAATTTTTTTATATAGATAATATAAAATCAAAAACTCAAACAAAAGCCTTCTCCTTCTACCTCCTCCCTCCTCCCTTTAATTCTCTCTTTTTCTCTTTGGTCTTCGCTTTCTTGGTCTCTGGTATTCCCTTTGAGTGATTCTCCACCTTGTTTTTCTTAAAGAACCCATCAGCCTTTATAAAAGAAGCAAATTACATTTAAGTTTAACCATGGTTTTTTCATCTCTTCCTGTCTATTTAGATCCTCCCAATTGGCAGCAGGTAAGGTTTTTCTGTTCTTTCCTTCATCATCAATTTCTATCCACTGCTTCTGCATCCAAAATGAAAGTAATATATGAAAAGATAAATATTCATATTCCCTTGTGATCTTTTTTCCCTGAATATACCAAATATATTTCTTCTTTACAGTTGTGAGATTATCTACTATTTTTTTTTCAGCAGCACAATGATCAACAAGGAACCAGCAGCACCGAGGATCATCAGAGTCAGCTTCCACCGCCTGAAGCTGGTGCTGGATCCATTACACCTGGTTCCGTGGCCGATCGAGCCAGGCTAGCCAAGCTTCCACATCCAGAAGCAGCCCTCAAGTGTCCAAGGTGTGAATCCACCAACACCAAATTCTGCTACTTCAATAACTACAGCCTCTCTCAGCCGCGCCACCTTTGCAAGATGTGTCTGCGGTATTGGACTCGAGGAGGAGCTCTTAGGAACGTGCCGGTAGGTGGGGGTTGCCGGAGAAACAAGAAGAACAAAAGCAGCAGCTCGAAATCCTCGGCTTTGACGGAGAAGCAAGTCCGGTCGAATCCATCTGAAATCACTGCTCATTTGCCGCAGCAATCACCTCATTTTCCCTTTATGACTACTCTGCCAAATTTTTCTGAGTATGGTGTGGTGAATATTGGGTTAAACTTTGGTGGAATTCAGAGTCAGATAGGGGAAGCAAGTGGCGCTAGTGGACAGGCTGATATGGGGTTTCAGATAGGAACTCATCATCAACAGCAGCAGTTCCCTTTCTTTGAACCAACTAATGGTGCTTTATATCCTTTTCAAGGTGAGGGTTTTGAAGAACCATCGTCTTCTAGGGTTTCTCAGATAGCTCCAGCAAAAACTGAAAGCAACCAGAGGCTAAATCTATCAGAGAATAATCAGTATTGGGGAGGGAATAATTGGACGGATTTATCAGGTCTCAACTCTTCCGCTACTAACCATCTCATATAAGCTAGTTTCAGTCTTCCTCGAAGCTTTAATGACATCAAAGTTTCAACGTTCCTTTAATCATCAACAAAAGATTGGTAGAATTAATGTTGTTTCATACTAGTATATATTTTGTGGGATTTATTTATGTGTTTGGGTTTTTCTTTTTCTTTTTCTTTTGCATGGGCTTGTTTACAAATTTGATCATCTATGTTTTGTATGTGAACTGTGAAGTTTTGGGATCTTTTATCTGACATGATAAGCTCATTTTCTTTGTTAAGGCACTTCATTTCCCTCGTGTCTATGTTTTCTTCTTGCATATATAACTGTTAGGGACTGACATTGTTGTTTAAGTTGCATAAAATCATGGTTCCTATGTATGTTCTTGTTTCTTCAAAGAAACTTGCTGGAATTCTAGCTGATGAAGTCATCTGCATTTTAGCTTCTCATTGAAAAAATCTCCAACAAAATATTAGTAATATCGCAAATCCCTATGATTTAGAAATAAAACTCACCCGCCATTATTATGAAGTTAAGGATCTTCTTCATGAACATGTTATATGCTCTGATCTCAAGCATGTTTATGAACTTAATAGATTGTCCAAGTTTCTTAGTGGCAGTTCAGCGCGTGTTGATTATCCCATATTGATTCCAGCTCCCATTATTTCTCCCTTTTTATATCTGTTCATTTACGGTGAAATAAATGATGATATTTCATCGCTTATTTCTTCGATGAATATTGAATAGTAATCATTTCTTAAATTATACTAAATTTTAATCATTTATAGTTCAAATTATTTTGAAATCAGGTCGATAACTTCTAATATTCAAATAAAATTTTTGGTGAGTTTTCTTCATCCTCCCCAAGGAAATCTATTCAACTGCAGACCATGCTTCAGATTTTGTGCACAAATAATGCATGATTTTATTTATCTTTTCATTAATCCTTGTGAGATATAAGTGGGGTAAGTCTGAGGTGCGGCATGTTTAGTGTGCGGCGAGGTTAAATTAAGAGAAACGATGTTAAAAAATGCCAAAATTTCCACTCAAAACCATGCAATTTTGAACTAAAAATACCCAAAAGCAAAACAAGTGAAGTATACTAGAATTTGATACAAAGAACAATTAATAATGTTTTACTTTTGGATACGGAATGGTCAAAAGAGTAGAAGCCTTTTGGAAACTATATTGTCACAGGGGAACTTTTTGCGACCGAGCCAACCGCACCCATAGGTGCGGACCCTTGCGCACCATGCCTCCCACCCGACCGAGGGGCCCAAGTAGTTGCCGAGTTCACACACCAAGGGGTCATGCACAACGCCCTTGGTGGTGTCCGCGCCCAAGAGAGCCGAGCTGGGCCAGTTCCAGTGCACCATGGGGCCTTGTCAAGCACCCCATGTGCCGCCCATGAGTCTTGCACCCGAGGGGCCTTTGTCTTGCACCCTTCATGCCGACCAAGACATGGAGCCCGAGCCTGCACCCGACGTGCACGCCCAAGGAGCCGAGCCCGCACCCGATGTGCGCGCCAACAGGCCTAGGGGTTTCCCATCCGAGTTGCCCACACCCTTAGGGCCCGATTCAGCCAAAGACATCCAAGAGAGGGGATTTTGGACACCAAGATTGGACCATGAGAAGCCCAGTCCGCCCAAGCACCATTATCCCATGCCAAGTTGTCATCCTTGGAGAAATACATATGGAAAGCTAGCCATCCATGGGGAAAGTGTTTCAAGACAACAAAGCAATGATGTCATAGCCTATGTATTATGGGCAATAGTGATTGTAATCAAGGCAAGTCAATATGAATATGACAAGCTTGCCTTGAATAGGAGATTCCTTTGTGAGACTCATCCATGGCCCTTGGATCGAGTCATTGCTAGCCATTGGATCGAGGGGGATTAGGCTATAAATAGAGTCCTCCTCCATCCATTCCACTCATTCCACTTTTCACCATTTCTATCTTTTGTAAGCTTTTCTCTTCTTTGTTAATAAAGAAGCTTTGGTACTCTTTTCTCCCCATCTAGGCCTAGGGGGAGTTTTTAACGAGGCCTTAGCTTTCTTAAACGAGTGTGCATCCCCTTCCTTGCTTTACTTTGTGAGCCATCACCCTTTTCATTTTCCAAGAAAGCTTCCGCAATCCGAGACTAAGCCTTCCGAGCTTAGTGAGTAAGGCTGACTTGGCCGTTTTTCAAGCCATTCCGAGTGCTTCGCGACCAAGGCCGCACGAGGCTAGACCAGCCTAGACCTAGCCCCGTGAAAATTGGTATCAGAGCCATTTTCCGCATCCTACCGAGTCGAGAGATGGCGCAAGAAAGAAGGAACGTTGCAGCAAAGAAGAGAGTGGAATCACAAGGCGTCTCGTATAAAAGCGAGGTGAGCGAATCTGAGTTTAGTGATATTCTTATTACAAAACCGTTGTTTTGTTTTCGTTGCAGTGAATATCACGATGACTGCCCAAAGAGGAGACCGTCAAAATGTTGGAAGTGTGGAGAGCCACACGAGTCTTTCCGATGCCCGCACAATTTCAAGCAGTCCAAGGTACAGGACGAGCCCGACGAGACCGAGGCTTCGAAGCTTGATGCGAGGTGCACTGTGCTACCAGTGAGTATGGTAGAGGCGTTCGAGGAGCGAAGCTTGCCCGATGAGACCGAGGCCGTGAAGCTTGCTTCCTTGTTCGGGGAACAATCATCAGCGAGTATGATGGTTGGGGCGTCAAACTTCAAGAGTGAAGTAAGGGAAAGGTTGCCAAGGGGCAACGAGGCCACACAACCGTGGGAGAAGCCAGGATATGTGGGGTGTTCCAGCGATGATGACGAGTCATGTTGGGAGTCAAGCGAAGTCGGGAGCGACTTTGAAGAAGAGGAGCCTATGTTTGTCGATATAGTGTTCCGCGACGCGACGTTAAGTGCACTAGTTGATCCAAGTGCACATGGAGTGATCGTGTCCAAGCAAACAGCCGAGCAGTTAAACCTTCAGGTTAAGAAGGTTAAACGACAAGTTGTGACAACCAACTTCAGTGACGAGAAAGTTGTGGGAATCGCGAAAGATGTGTTCCATCAAATAGGCGAATTCTGAGGCACAACAAACATCAAGGTAATCTCTTGTGAATTTCTTGATGTATATAAAATTGTTATTGGTGCAACTTGTTTAGAGCAAATTGATGCGCTTGTCTTGTCAGAAACCGAGGAAATGTGTGTTGCAGATCCACACCAATAAGACGTAGAGTCGTCGAGTGACAACGAGGGAGACAAGATCGAGGCATCGCCAAGCATCCATGAAGGAGTGCTTGAGTCCGAGACAACCGAGGAGCAAATCCGCCCAACTCTAGCCAAGAGTGGCCGAGACGAGGAGGAGCGCGAGTTTGCTAAGATCGTGATTGCAAACGTAGAGTTGAGGCGCTAGTGGACTCTAGCGCAACATCTTTTATCATTTCCGATCAAATTGCCGATTGGTTGAACCTTCAAGTGGAAAAGGTTCATGACGAGACCGAGTTCATCAACTTCAACGAAAAGTACGTCGATGGAGTTGCATGGAACGTGAGAGTTAGCATCGGAGAATGGTGCGACACAACCAACATCAAGGTAATTTCTGATCGTTGTCTTGATGAAGATGTTATTATTGGTTATTCTTGTCTAGAACAGATTAACGCACTTGTTTTTCTAGAAGCCGAGGGTGAGTGTAATGCAGGTTTGCAACAAAGCGATGACGAGTTGTTAAGCCAAGATGAAGGCAACCAAGTGTGCGAGTCCGATGTAGCCAATGATGAAGAAGCCATGGAAGAGTCCATGGAAAGTTCCAACACAACGGGACGAGTCTTTGAAGAGATCAAAGATGAGGAGAAGTCTTTGGAGCTGCCAAAGGCGCCAAAGAGCGAGATGGTTCATGAGGTGGAGTACCCATCCGAGTTCGATGAAGTGTTTCAAAAGCCATCCGAATTTGGTGAAGTAGATCAAGCCGATGGAGAGGAGCTAGCAACCTTTTGCGAAGAGTTGCAAGCCGAGTTCGACGAATGGTCGAATTCCATGGACGAGTGGCATGAATCCATGGAACCGAGTCAAAGCACCGAGGGGCCCAAGCCCATTGATGAGGGGCCTAACCATGCCAACACTTGCCTTGGGTATCGACAAGGCAAAGTGGATCGAGACGACGCGGACCTTGAGTCCGAGGTAAGTGGTTCTTTATTTGAAGAGCCCATTTTAACCCACTTTCAATTGGATGTTTGTAGGAAGCCTACAATTTTGAGCGAGGATCCAAATCGAGAAATGGGGCGAGAAGTTATCCTAGACAAGCCGTGCGACAAGGATAACAAGGAGCCGAGTGACGAAGAGGTTGGACCAAGCCAAGAGTTTCCAACCCACCATGACGAGGGACGAGTGCTAGAGAGCACTGAAGTGGGGATATTCCAAGACCCCGCCATCATCACTTGCCTTGAGTATCGACAAGGCGAAGTGACCCAAGCAAACAAGGACTTTGTGTCCGAGGTAAGTAAGTTAAGTTATTTTGATGATTTAAGACTAACTTACTCTGGTTTTGTCCTCAGGCCGCCGATGCGATCGAGCCAAGCACAAAGCAAGGCGAGCATCTATTATGAGAAGGAGTGGCGACCGTTCGAGGATCATGAGCTTGCCAAGGAGTGGCAACCGTTTGAGACGGATCGAGGACCAAGACATGAGAGCCTCGCCCATCCGACGAGAGTTCCCTTAGCCAAGCGGGAACATGAAGAAGAACCAAGGCCGTTCGAGAGCAAGACGACCGAGTTTCTTCAATGCCTATCGACGAGGGCGTCGATAGATTTAGTGGGGGAGAATGTCACAGGGGAACTTTTTGCGACCGAGCCAACCGCACCCATAGGTGCGGACCCTTGCGCACCATGCCTCCCACCCGACCGAGGGGCCCAAGTAGTTGCCGAGTTCACACACCAAGGGGCCATGAACAACGCCCTTGGTGGTGTCCGCGCCCAAGAGAGCCGAGCTGGGCCAGTTCCAGCGCACCATGGGGCCTTGTCAAGCACCCCATGTGCCGCCCATGAGTCTTGCACCCGAGGGGACCCAATACAAGCACCCGAGGGGCCTTTGCCTTGCACCCTCCATGCCGGCCAAGACATGGAGCCCGAGCCTACACCCGACGTGCACGCCCAAGGAGCCGAGCCCGCACCCGATGTGCGCGCCAACAGGCCTAGGGGTTGCCCATCCGAGTTGCCCACACCCTTAGGGCCCGATTCAGCCAAAGACATCCAAGAGAGGGGATTTTGGACACCAAGATTGGACCATGAGAAGCCCAATCCGCCCAAGCACCATTATCCCATGCCAAGTTGTCATCCTTGGAGAAATACATATGGAAAGCTAGCCATCCATGGGGAAAGTGTTTCAAGACAACAAAGCAATGATGTCATAGGCTATGTATTATGGGCAATAGTGATTGTAATCAAGGCAAGTCAATATGAATATGACAAGCTTGCCTTGAATAGGAGATTCCTTTGTGAGACTCATCCATGGCCCTTGGATCGAGTCATTGCTAGCTATTGGATCGAGGGGGATTAGGCTATAAATAGAGTCCTCCTCCATCCATTCCACTCATTCCACTTTTCACCATTTCTATCTTTTGTAAGCTTTTCTCTTCTTTGTTAATAAAGAAGCTTTGGTACTCTTTTCTCCCCATCTAGGCTTAGGGGGAGTTTTTAACGAGGCCTTAGCTTTCTTAAACGAGTGTGCATCCCCTTCCTTGCTTTACTTTGTGAGCCATCACCCTTTTCATTTTCCAAGAGAGCTTCCGCAATCCGAGACTAAGCCTTCCGAGCTTAGTGAGTAAGGCTGACTTGGCCGCTTTTCAAGTCATTCCGAGTGCTTCGCGACCAAGGCCGCACGAGGCTAGACCGGCCTAGACCTAGCCCCGTGACAATATGCACATCCTCAAAACAGTGGGTTTGAATGTAAAATTATGGTAGTTAAATTATTGAATAAAAAGATTTTTTGTTATCATCAAAGAAAATAAAGGGAGATAATAGTTTTTTTTGTCTTAAATAAAAAGGAAGGGAATCATATCAATGGGGGATATTTGCTTTTTTGCAAGGACCGAGACTCCTACAGCCTTCCAACAAGGAATAAAGCAAAGCAAACTTGGGAAAGTCAGCTCAACTGGTTCATAGATCCAAACCATACAACCTTGAATTAAAGTGAAAAAGCATGCAGTAAATAAGTAAGTTTCTGCATGTAAAATGTGAGGTACCAAGTTGTTTTTTGTTTTAGCATTTTTGGGTGGGAAAATCGAAAATGGGTCAAAGGAAAACAAGAAAAAATAGGGCAAAGTTTATGGAAGAGGATAAAAATCTTCAATTTTTTTCTCTTGTTTAAGCACAAGGCTAAAAATTAGATTTAAGTTTTAGAGTTCTAAAGTTATAATTTAAAAAATTGAGGATAGGGTATATTCTTTAAAGAGTAGAGTTTAAGATTTAAAATTTCAAGTTAGAACTTAAAATTTAGTTTTTCAAGTTAGAACTTAAAATTTAGTTTTTTTTAATGTTCGGGCATAAAAAAAGACCGAAAGGATACAAAATTTTGGATAAAAATCTTCGACTCCTTTTCGGTGCCCTTACTTATACTTCAACACTAAAAAACACTACAAAATTAAATTCTAAGCCTTAACCTTAAATTCTAAATCCTAAACCCTACACTCTATACCTTAAAAAATGCACCTTACCCTAAATTCTCTAAACCCTAAACTAAAACCCTAAACATGAGGCATAAATAGAGGCACCGAAAAGGGGCAGAGAATTTTTATCCCAAAATTTTATCAGGGAATTTGTGATTATTTTTGTGCATTTTTACTTAAATAGTATTATTATTATTATTATTATTATTATTATTATTATTATTTATGGTTATTTAGGGAAATAAAATACTTCTAACATATTCTATAAAAGATTAGTTGATTGGACGTGTTTTTCTACATGTCTCGTCTTTCATAAATTTTGAATAAAATGCGTACAGCTTTAATGGTTTTATTTTCAACCACTTATACATATATGTTTTATCTTCAATCACTAATTAAGTATTTGTTAAAAAAAATTATATTTAAACGTTTAAAAGTTCAATGTCGGACCGATGTGGGATTCACTTCTTTCCATTGTCAAATTCCACATTAGTTAAATATCAAGGTTTTTAAGTGTTTAAATAGTCTTCTATATATATATATATATATATATATATATGTTAGGATCAACTTACACAGTGTAAAATTCAATTACTTTTACACAGTTTTTAGACCGTTGGATGATGGTAATTAATGGCCCAGATTATTTCCTTATCTTTTCTATCCAAGTGATAATCTTCACATTTTTTACTGTTTATCTCGTCCATCCATTTCACTAATCCAATGGCCATGAAATAATGTAAAACTCAATGAATTTTACATCATGTAACTTGATCCTATCCCTATATATATATATATTGATTGAAGACACATATTCATTATTGTGTTTCTTTTTGGACAAAATCAATATATATATTTTTTACACATTATTTTTATTTTCTTTCACAATGGTCTCTAACAATCAAATTCTATTCAAAACCTCTAAAAGACGCATGCAGTCATTCGTACCTTCTTTTTTTTTGTCAATTGAATATTATTTTCTGTCGATCAGGTATACCACATAGAGTAAAAACACGTCTTGTCAATTGTGCCTTTCAAAAGCGTGTCTAATGTTGAGTGTGTAAAAGTTCTATTATTTACACCCTTTTTAACCCATATTTCTGCTGCATTCAAGCATCATTGCATTGCATTTAGGTTAGTTTACAGCAAAACATCACAAATATATTAAAGGCACGGATTCTACTAAAAGATGGCTGATTTTGCAGGTTGCTGCCATAGTAGATGGAGAAGGCGGGCGCAGGGCAGAGAAGCAGAAGAGCTGAACTGGACTAGCAGACGATGAGGACGATGCTGCCATGGATCTGCCGTGACAGCAGAGGACGACAGCAAGTCAGTGGAGGAAAAGCAAAGTGGACCTCGATAGATAGAGAAAATTCTGCTCGTCTGTCGTGTGAAAACCAAATATTTTTCCAAGCCCCGGATCAAAAGATATGTCAAGCCAAAGCTCAAGGAGAGGAAATCCCAAGAAACAAGGAGGACGGCTGAAAAGTAGGATCCTTGAAGATTAAGTCTTTATTAGAATCATACTTTTAATTAAAGTTGTAATCCTTGTTAACTTAGAATACTTGAGCCCAAAGCTTATATAAGGGCATATATTTTAACCTAGGGAGAGATCATACCCCATAACCGATAACCAAACCCCTCCGCCGTTTACCCGCCGTCGATATGTTCTAAAACCCCCTAGGGCCACGGGTTGATTTGTAAAGTAGTTGCAAGGTTTGTTTTGTTTTAGGATTTTCCAAGTTCAATAAAATAAACTTCAAGTTCTCTTATTTTGGTTATTAATATCTTGCAAGAGCATCGGGAGAGCATTGTGAGGTTATCCATTTACTTAGCATCGGGAGAGTTAAGTATACGAAAGAAATAAGAGCAAGTTCTCTAGTTTATAGTTGAACTATCTCGTGCCTAGGGATAGGGTGAGGTTAAGTGGCTAAAGAAGAATTCATACACATCGGTGTTCATCCTTCGATTCACGTCGGGAGGTATCATCAAGACGTGATCATCGAGAGACTTGGACCTAGGGATAGGCCAAGGCACATCTGGGATTCTTGCCAAACTTGAACGTACTGAGTTGAGCGTTTGCTGCCGCAACGATCAACGAACTGCTGCCGCGACAGGTGCTGCCAGCGACAGGCGCGACGACAGAACTGGATTTCCTAAACTCTGCAATACCTGCACTACTGAGCAATTCAATACCAGCCCATTCTCTCTATCTTGATATCTCTACTCTTTTATTTACGTCTTCTTTATTATTTTCGTGACAACTCTCAAATATCTCATTTACTTTCGTGCAGTAATTTAAGGTGAAGCTATTAGCCCAATCCCTGTGGAGACGATATTCGATACTTCGTATCACTTTACTACTTGCGTCGTGTACACTTGCACTACCATTGCGATAGACTATTTTACACGCAACAAGTTTTTGGCGCCGTTGCCGGGGATTGGCAACATAACTACACCTTTCTTTTATTGCACTTTTCGTTTTAGTTTTTGTTTTTGTTTTTCTTTTTATTTTTATTTTTCTGTTTTTCGTTGGAGCTTTCAACTCTTGCTTTTCACAAGGTTTTCTTGTTTATGCGCAGATCGAATCGAGGTAAAGATCCTGAATATCAACTAGATCTGGAAATCGAACATTCCTTCAATCTCAAGAAACAACTTCGTCACCTTCTAGCCAGGAACGAGTACCTTGAAGAACAGCTAGAGAAGATGGCCCACGTTGAAAACGACCCGCCTGTCGGCGACCCGCCCGCAGCCGCCGGACGACGGTCTTGTCGTGACTACATGCTGAACGATCATGTAGAGCTGGAAACCACGCTGCCGGACATAAATGTTGATAACTTCGAGCTGAAACCTGTCATGTTTAGTATGATCAACAATGCCGGGCAGTTTAGTGGTACTGTTACAGAGGATGCTAGGGAGCATCTCAAGACGTTCCAGGAGATCTGTGGTTCGTTTAGACTGCCAGGAGTTAATCTGGAGATACTGAGGCTTCGGTTATTCCCCCATTCATTGAGGGACAGAGCAAAAACTTGGTGGAATAAACTTACGCCGGGTTCAATTAGAACTTGGGCAGATTTATCTCGTGAATTTTTATCTCGTTTTAATCCTTCACATTTATCTGAGCGATTGCGTAATGAAATTGCTACTTTTCAACATGAAGATGACGAGCCGATGCACGAGGCCTGGGACAGATTTACTACTCTTCTACGGAACTGCCCAATGCATGGATTCCCCGTCTGGAATCAGGTAACAAAGTTTTATAATGCTGTCAACTTACAAACTCGTATTCGAATTGATTCTGCAGCAAATGGACTTGTATTGGATAAAGATCCGGACGAGGCAATGCTAGTTTTGAAAAATCTGGCTAAGAATGAGGAGCAGTTTCCGACCGCAAGAAGAGGGGGTAAACGGGTACTTGCTGTCAAGGACTATGAAGCCGACATCACGTTGAAATCACAAGTGGCGTACCTTACTAAGGCAATGAAAAAACTCTTGAATGATGATGCACAACAGGGATTTGCTGTCGAGGAGGTATGTGACATTTGTGAGGGAAATCATGGTCGGGATGAGTGCCCAATACAGTTAGAAGAGGGAAAGTATGTTGGAAATTACAATAAGCCGAATTACAACTCCAACAACTATAATCCCAATTGGAGGAAGGATCCCAAGTTTTCTTGGAGTAATCCTAACAATGCCCTGAATCCCCAAGTACACAATCAGAATCAGGGAGGACCTAGATTGCTGACGCGACATCAACTGCCGACGTACCTGCCGCCACAGCAGCAACAGCAGCCACCAGCTGCCACGAGCAGTATACTGGAACAGACTCTGACCACTTTTATGTCTCAGACAGGTACTTATATTGAGAATATGAATCAGTTTGTCAAGAAAACAGAGACGTTCATGGATAAAACAGAGATGAGAATGACGAATCATGAAGCCACTCTGAAATCTTTGGAGACACAAATGGGTCAGGTTTCTCAGCATATTAAGCCAAGACAAACTGGAGGATTCCCTAGTAATACTGAAAATGCTAGGCAGCCCACACATGAGCAGTGTAAGGCAATTACTACTAGGAGTGGGAAGAAACTACCAGGGCCGGAAAAGGAAGCTGAAACAGTAAAGGAACCAGCCTTGGACAAAACTGCCGAGGAAGCTGCCACGACAGGTAACAAACAGACTGCTGCCGATGAGCCTGTCACGACAGAAGAAGCGACAGAGGAGAAAAATGATGAACCCAAACCTCCTCAGATTCGTATGTAGTGGGAAGGACGTATTGCTGATTACCGTCCCCCACCTCCTTTTCCTCAACGGATACAGCAAGCTAAGCAAGAATCTCAACTTAAAAAGATTTATGATATTTTTAAGCAGGTTCATATTAATATTCCGCTGTTAGATGCCGTTAGGGAGATGCCCGGTTACGCCAAATTTCTCAAGGATGTCATGTCAAAAAAATATAAACTGGGGGAATTTGAAACGGTAAGGATGGCAGATGGTTGCATGAGTATTCTTCATCGGCAGCCACCCCAAAAAAAGAAGGATCCGGGGAGCTTCATCATACCTTGTGTAATCGGAGACAAATATGTGGGTAAGGCACTTTGTGATCTTGGTGCTAGTATCAATTTAATGCCAAAATCTGTTTTTCAGAAGTTAGGTATTGGAAAGGCGCGGCCCACAACAGTAATTCTGCAGCTTGCAGACCGCTCTTACGTTCATCCAGAAGGAAAAATCGAAGATATTCTGGTAAGAGTGGATAAATTTATTTTTCCTGCTGACTTTCTTGTTTTAGATTGTGAAGCAGACGAAAACGCACCAATCATCCTTGGGTGACCCTTCTTAGCCACGGGAAGATCACTGATTGATGTGGAAAAAGGAGAACTCACCATGAGAGTGAATGACCAAGCGATTAAGTTGAATGTTCTCCAAGCAATGAAGCATGCTGATGCAGACGAGGAATGCAAGGCTATCACTGAAGTTATCCTTGATCAACCCTGCATCTGGTCGGGCTGTCACGACATAAAAATCGGGCACTGCCGCGGCAGCCACCTACAGGGCTGTCACGACAGCAACTCCTTTGACTCCGATACATCTGATACTGAAGATCAGGAGGAGGCAAACTGGTTAGGCAATCGTCCAGGTAAGTTATTCGAACCTTTAAATTACACTTCGGATAACCATTTAATCCAAAAGCCATCTACTGTTGAACCACCTGCCTTAGAACTAAAGCCCCTGCCAGGGCAACTAAAATATGCTTTTCTTGGTTCAAATGATACGTTGCCCGTAATCATCTCTTCTAAGCTGCCGCATGAACAGGAACGGCAGCTCATCGGCATGTTACGGCAGCACAAAAAGGCAATTGGATGGACGATCGCCGACATTCAAGGCATTAGTCCGGCATTATGCATGCACAAAATCCTTTTAGAAGAAGACCATAAGCCGACTATAGATGCCCAAAGGCGGCTAAACCATGCGATGAAAGAGGTGGTGCGTAAAGAGATAATCAAATGGTTAGATGCTGGTATTATTTACGCCATCTCCGACAGCAAATGGGTGAGCCCGGTGCAATGCATTCCCAAGAAAGGAGGAATGACCGTGGTGACCAATGAAAACAACGAGTTAATCCCAACCAGGACTGTGACCCGTTGGAGGGTTTGTATGGACTATCGGAAGCTTAACAAAGCTACCCGAAAGGACCACTTTCCTTTACCCTTTATTAATCAAATGCTTGATAGATTAGCGGGTAAACCTTATTATTGTTTTCTTGATGGTTACTCAAGTTACAATCAAATTGCTATTGCACCAGAAGATCAAGAAAAGATGACTTTCACATGCCCCTACGGAACGTACGCTTTTAGGAGGATGCCGTTTGGATTATGTAATGCACCCGCCACCTTCCAAAGGTGCATGATGGCCATATTCTCCGACATGGTGGAGGACTTCCTTGAAATTTTCATGGATGATTTTTCAGTCTTTGGAGACGATTTTGAGAGCTACCTCGGCAATCTACAAAAGGTACTCGAAAGATGTGAAAAAGCAAACTTGGTCTTAAATTGGGAAAAATGCCACTTTATGGTGGATGAAGGGATAGTCCTTGGCCATAAGATTAGCTGTCGTGGCATAGAAGTCGACAGGGCCAAAATAGAAGTGATTGAAAAACTGCCGCCGCCGACCACAGTCAAGGGTATTAGAAGTTTCTTAGGGCATGCTGGTTTTTATCGAAGATTCATTGCAAATTTCTCAAAAATCACTAAGCCCCTATGCCATCTTTTAGAGCAGAACCGACCCTTTGACTTTAATGATGAATGTACTGAAGCATTCAAGGTTCTGAAGGAAAAACTAGTAACAGCCCCCATAGTACAGCCACCAGACTGGACACAGCCATTTGAGATCATGTGCGATGCTAGTGACTATGCTGTCGGGGCAGCACTTGGGCAGCGCAGAGATAAGCTATTTCATGTCATATATTATGCCAGCAAGACACTGAATGACGCCCAAGTAAACTACACCACCACAGAAAAGGAGCTATTAGCTGTGGTGTTCTCCATTGACAAGTTTCGTTCTTACATACTTGGGACGAAGGTAATAGTGCATACAGACCATTCTGCCCTGAAGTATTTGTTCGCAAAGAAGGATGCAAAGCCTAGATTGATACGGTGGATCCTGCTATTGCAAGAATTTGACCTTGAAATCAAGGACAAAAAGGGACAGAAAATAAGGTGGCAGATCACTTGTCAAGGTTAGAGAAGGGACAGAGTCTGCCAATAGATGAGACAAACATACTGGAGACCTTCCCCGATGAGCAGCTCTTTGCTGCCGCAACAGCCATGGCGGCAGGTAAGTCTTCTGAACTCCCCTGGCATGCTGATTTCGTTAATTTTATAGTTAGCGGAATACTTCCTTCTGATCTTAATTATCAAGCCAGGAATAGGTTCCAAAATGATGTTAAGCATTATTATTGGGACGAATCTCTTCTTTTCAAAATGTGTGCAGATCAGGTTATAAGGAGGTGTGTACCACAGGAAGAGCAAGAAGGCATTCTTCATCACTTCCATGCTTCACAATATGGAGGTCACTTAAGAGGCAACAAAACTGCTGCCAAGGTGCTGCAGTCAGGTTTCTACTGGCCGACACTGTATAAAGATGCACAGAACTTCTACAAGAACTGTGACAGGTGCCAGCGGACAGGAAACATCTCGAGGAGAAATGAGATGCCACTGCAGAACATTCTAGAGGTCGAGATCTTCGACGTTTGGGGGATTGATTTTATGGGACCTTTTCCATCTTCATGTGGAAATCTATACATCCTCTTAGCAGTGGATTATGTCTCTAAGTGGGTTGAAGCTATCGCCACTCAAAAGAATGATGCCAAGACAGTCCAAAAATTTCTACACAAAAACATTTTTTCGAGGTTTGGCATCCCTAAGGCGATTATCAGTTATGAAGGGAGACATTTTGACAATAGGGTTATTGCTGCCGCCTTGAAGAAATATGGTGTCAAGCACAGGATCGCGACAGCATACCACCCACAGACCAATGGACAAGCTGAGATATCCAATAGGGAAGTTAAGAACATTCTTGAGAAGATGGTTAAGCCAACTAGGAAAGATTGGTCTTTACTCCTCAATGATGCATTATGGGCATATAGGACAGCTTTTAAGACTCCATTGGGCATGTCTCCATACCGACTGATTTATGGAAAAACCTGTCATCTGCCTGTCGAGATAGAGCACCGGGCATACTGGGCAATCAAGGCAGTAAATATGGACTTGGACAAGGCAGGCCAGAAAAGGCTGTTAGATCTGAACGAGATTGACGAAATAAGAACAATGGCCTACGACAATGCAAGAATTTACAAGGAGAAACTAAGAAGTGGCATGATAAGAAGTTGCTGCCACGACAGTTCTGCCCAGGGCAGCTTGTGTTGTTGTTCAATTCTAGACTGAAACTCTTCCCAGGAAAACTAAAGTCTAGATGGTCTGGCCCGTTCCAAGTGGTACAAGTTTTTCCCCATGGTGCCATCACAATCCGATCATTAAAAGACGGGCACCAATTCAAAGTCAATGGACAGTGCCTCAAGCATTATCAGGGGACTGAAGCCCCAGGAATACAGGAAGTGGTTACCTTAGGAGATGCCCCACAAGGCATCCCTAATTTAACCTAAATTTTATTTTATTTATTTTTATTAATTATTTATTAGGAAATAGGGTTCATTTTATTCAAATAATGTTTTTATATTTTCTGTTTTTAGGTAATAAAGGAGTCAAGAAGAAAAGGAGAAGTGACCCAAGCCCACCATCTATCCATCAGCCCAACAGAGCCCATGTATTGAAGCCTGTCGCTCCAGCTGCCGCCGCAGACACGGATAAGACAGGCTGTCAACAGGCTGTCACGGCAGACGCAAAAACGTGTGACAGACGCGTAACAGACGCATTTACGTGTCCGACGCGTCTGACACGCTAAAGCTCAACATTCACCCCGTTATTCACGCCTGCCGTTACAGCATTAAACGATGATGCTTCAACCTCTTCAGCGGCAGAAGCTCTGACATCCAGGTCGTAGAGCAACCCACCCAGCCTGCCCCGAGGACCAGAACCCGCCGCCAAATCCGCCTCAGCAGCAGCAGTGAAGACAACGCTTAAAAATTTAAGTTTCTTGTTTTCTTATTGCTGCCTGCCATTTATATATTTTGTGATGTACTGCCTTCATTTATTTTTGCTTTTTATTATGTCATTTGCATTGAGGGCAATGCAACCCTTGAGTTTGGGGGTGGCAACCCTCCATTTTAATGGAGTCTTAGTACATCTTTAATTAATTGTTGTGTCTTTCAAGTTCTCTTAAAAAAAACTGTTGGCTTAAAACTGTGAACTGAACTTACCTGTCATGACAGCTCTGTCGTGGCAGCATCTTTAGGATAGTTTAAGGAGAAGTTTAGAGCCTTTCTATAGTTCTGAAAACTTAAAACACCATTGTGACTGTTATACTGCTTAGATTTTTTTTAGCCAAACTAGAATAGGAAGCTTAGCACATGAATAGCCCCTAGAGGTGCCTAACACTGGCTCTGGGAAAGAAGTTTAGCAAAATAGACTCAATAGCCCTAGAGGTGCCCGAAACCGGCTCTAGTGAAACTTTAGCTTAAAAAAAAAAAAATCAAGTCAAAACAGAAAGTCAAAGAAGCATGAAAATGTGCCTTCAAAAAGATAAACTTTGGCATAAAAATTCGAGTTAAGAGTTGAATATTCTAGTGAAACTAAGAGAATCTTGGCATATAACTGGTCACAAGCATGCACACACTGCACGAGGACTATAGTGAGATTCCGGACAGATCCTAATCTTTCCGACAGGATTGCTGCCATCACAGAAAATGAGCGACAGGTAAGGGACAGTTCACTGTTTGAAAGCCAACACAAAAAATATTCATTTTTTAGGTCTTAATTGCTTGAGGGCAAGCAAAAACTTGAGTTTGGGGGTGTGTTGAGTGTGTAAAAGTTCTATTATTTACACCCTTTTTAACCCATATTTCTGCTGCATTCAAGCATCATTGCATTGCATTTAGGTTAGTTTACAGCAAAACATCACAAATATATTAAAGGCACGAATTCTACTAAAAGATGGCTGATTTTGCAGGTTGCTGCCATAGTAGATGGAGAAGGCGGGCGCAGGGCAGAGATGCAGAAGAGCTGAACTGGACTAGCAGACGATGAGGACGATGCTGCCATGGATCTGCCGTGACAGCAGAGGACGACAGCAAGTCAGTGGAGGAAAAGCAAAGTGGACCTCGATAGATAGAGAAAATTTTGCTCGTCTGTCATGTGAAAACCAAATATTTTTCCAAGCCCCGGATCAAAAGATATGTCAAGCCAAAGCTCAAGGAGAGGAAATCCCAAGAAACAAGGAGGACGGCTGAAAAGTAGGATCCTTGAAGATTAAGTCTTTATTAGAATCATACTTTTAATTAAAGTTGTAATCCTTGTTAACTTAGAATACTTGAGCCCAAAGCTTATATAAGGGCATATATTTTAACCTAGGGAGAGATCATACCCCATAACCGATAACCAAACCCCTCTGTCGTTTACCCGCCGTCGATATGTTCTAAAACCCCCCTAGGGCCACGGGTTGATTTGTAAAGTAGTTGCAAAGGTTGTTTTGTTTTAGGATTTTCCAAGTTCAATAAAATAAACTTCAAGTTCTCTTATTTTGGTTATTAATATCTTGCAAGAGCATCGGGAGAGCATTGTGAGGTTATCCATTTACTTAGCATCGGGAGAGTTAAGTATACGAAAGAAATAAGAGCAAGTTCTCTAGTTTATAGTTGAACTATCTCGTGCCTAGGGATAGGGCGAGGTTAAGTGGCTAAAGAAGAATTCATACACATCGGTGTTCATCCTTCGATTCACGCCGGGAGGTATCATCAAGACATGATCATCGACAGACTTGGACCTAGGGATAGGCCAAGGCACATCTGGGATTCTTGCCAAACTTGAACGTACTGAGTTGAGCGTTTGCTGCCGCAACGATCAACGGACTGCTGCCGCGACAGGTGCTGCCAGCGACATGCGCTACGACAGAACTGGATTTCCTAAACTCTGCAATACCTGCACTACTGAGCAATTCAATACCAGCCCATTCTCTCTATCTTGATATCTCTACTCTTTTATTTACGTCTTCTTTATTATTTTCGTGACAACTCTCAAATATCTCCTTTACTTTTGTGCAGTGAATTAAGGTGAAGCTATTAGCGCAATCCCTGTGGAGACGATATCCGATACTTCGTATCACTTTACTACTTGCGTCGTGTACACTTGCACTACCATTGCGATAGACTATTTTACACGCAACACCTAATTAGACGCGATTTTACCCTACGTGACACAAATAGATGCCATTTTCGTAAATAATTTTTTTGTGTTAATTTGATAATTAGCTAAGAATTATATTATTTTTCTAAAAAAAACTATTTGCGTGATCATTCTTTTCTATACACTGATGTAGCTCAATGTCAAGCTAATGGAAGGATGGCTTGTGGAGGGGTGCTTCGTAGTGATCAGGGTGATTGGTTTTCTCTAAATTCATCGGTTTTTGTTAGGATATTTATTTTGATATAATAATTTGAAATTTGTTTTTGGACTTGTTTGAATATTTTGTAAACTTGTATTAAAGTCCAAACAATATGAAAATACGTTTGAAAATGTTTCTAAGGCTTTTGGCGTGTTTTAAAACGATTTAATATAGCCAAACTAGCCATTTTCTCAGCCCCGTACTGATGTGGTACAACACTGTATCGATATCTTTTAGGGTTTTAGCTATAGAAAAATTCCAGTAGCAAAAACTGTGAAACCTATGTTTGATTTTGATATAATTGAGTTGTTAAGGATCAAATTGAAAAACTTGAAATTGTTTTCTAAGTCCCCTTAATAAGTTTTAAATCACCAACACTTTAAAACTGATTTGAAAAACTCAAACTCCAAATATTTTCTAAGTGTTCAAAACCGTCATGGTGTATCGATACGCTTCCAGTCGTATCGATACTTTTTTTACAAAGTTGGCTACTGGAAGGACGCGTTTCGATACGCTCTTAACCGTATCGAGACATATTCCATCTGTATCGATACACCCCTCTGTAAGAACTGAAGGAGTTTGAATGGTGTACCGATACGGCTTCACCCGTATCGATACCGTTTTAATTGAATTTTTAATTCGAATTGTTTTAAATGCTTTCGACCGTTGGTGTCAGTTGTTAGGTAACCAATATTTAAAATGGCAGTTGACCCGTAACCCGCGTATCGAAACGGAAACTTCCAGTGAGCTAAGTTGAGAAAAAGGTATCGATACGGTCTTATCCGTTTCGATACACTCCCTGTCCCGTACCGGTATGCCTACGTACGTTTCGATACCCCCTCTTTATTATGTACAACGACTCTTTCTTTTTTGAGACAGGTATCGATACGGCTCCCCGTGTACCGATACAGATAGCTGCAGAAGTGCATTTATGGTGGAAGGAGAGGGTCCCAACGGCTCTATTCAATTCCCCAACCACCCAAACGGCTAGAATTGATAGAGGAGGTATAAATTGAAGCTCTTTGAAGACCAGCAACAACTATTGCATTAAAGACAAACATTCAAGCAAAAAATCCAACTCAAGTGTGCCAAATTTCCAATCTCTTGTAATTCCCAAATTGTGTTGTATCCAATTCTTATTCTATCTTCAAATTTGGGTTGAGTGTTGTATTTCAAGGGACAAATTTGTATTAGAGAGATATACTTCTTGTCCAATTTCTTCTTTGATTATTTGTGAGGGTTTGGTCAATTTTTGGGTAGAAATATTTGACCGATTGTGTAAAGGTTACCTCCTAAGCCTTGAAAAGGGGAAGAACAAATAGTGAATTGTTGAAATCCTTAGTGGTAGCTAAGGTAGTGGTTGTAGAGTTCATTTGGAACTTGAACCACTCTAAAATCCTTTATGTTCTTCATTTTTAAATTGCCCTTTCACTTCACAAAGTTTTTAAATCCCAATTCACCCCCCTCTTGATATTGATCATTCAATCGATCCACTCAACAATTGGTATCAGAGTCTACCTCTTTGAAGGATTCACAACCACAAGAGGAGTTCCTAGGAAGAGTGAGATCAACAAAAAATCAAGCCATGGCTTCTACCTCTGGTTCAAGTATGTATGAGTCACAATCCACCACAAAGCCACCATTCTTCAATGGTGACAACTATCCCTTTTGGAAGAATAGGATGCACCTCTTCATCAAGTCCAATGATTACTTGGTGTGGGATGTCATTGAAGATGGTCCTTACATTCCATTGAAGCAAGACAATGAAGGAAAGATGGTGTTGAAGAAAAAGATAGAGATGAGTGAAGATGAAAGAAAGAAGATTCAAATAAATGATAAGGCTCTTCACATGCTTTTTTGCTCCTTTGGACCCGACATCTATTACAAAGTCTCATCCATTGAGAGTGCCAAGGAAGTATGAGATACTCTTGAGACCACCTATGAGGGAACCAACGATGTCAAGGAAACTAAGATTGGAATTCTCAATCTTAGTTATGAGAATTTCAAGATGGAGCCCGATGAGACGGTGTCCAAGATGTTTGATCGCTTCTCTGCCATAGTCAATGGGCTCAAAGGATTTGGAGAGACTATACCGGAAGACAAGCTTGTCCGGAAGCTACTTTACTCACTTCCCGAATCTTGGGATGGGAAGAGAACCGCCATCATAAAGGCCAAGAATTTGAAGACTCTAAAGCTTGATGAGCTAGTGGGTTCTCTCCTCACTCATGAGATTATGAAGCAAGGAAGGGAAGAAGAGAAGAAGAAGGAAGAGAAGAGAGTAGAGAAGCTAGAAGTGGAAAAGAAGAAGAAAATAGGAATAGCTCTCAAGCTTCACTACTTGAGGAAAGCTCTTCTAGTGAGGAGGATGACCTTGAAGAATTGGCTATGATAGCCAAGAAGTTCTCACGATTCACGAGGTCCAACCGTGAAAGAAAAATTCAAAGAAAGATGGACTTCAAAGGTAAAAACAAAGAAGAAGCAAGGGATCAAATCATTTGCTTCGAGTGCAATAAACTCGGCCACATACGTTCGGAGTGCCCTCAACTCAAGAAGAAGGGCTTTGAGAAGAAGAAGAAGCTCAAAGCCAAGCTTGCTACTTGGAGTGACGAGGAGTCATCCGAGGATGACGAACAAGAAGTGGCCAACCTTTGCCTCATGGCACTTGAGGAAGATTCCTCCATGGTAACCTCTAACTCATCATCTTTAGATTTTACATATGATGAATTAAATGATGCATATGATGAGTTGCAAGAGGTCTATGATGAATTAGTTGAGAAATACAAAGAGTCGGTTACTAAGAATAAGAAAATCATTTCGGAATTAAAAGATAAAAATGACTCTCTTTCTCAAGCTAATTTAAAATTTGAGAAAAAGATTTTAGGGTTGAAAGATGAACTAAAATTCTTCCAAGATGAAAATGTTGACCTTAATAATCTTATTTCTCAATGCAATAGTGAACACCAAAAGGTGTTAGATGAGCTTAACAAGCTCAAGGATTCCTTTAAAAATGTTGGTAGTGTGAAGCATGAAATAGGTGAATCTTCTAAAACAAATCAACCAAAGAAAAGGACTAATAACTACAAACAAGGTAGCCTTCCTAGACATAGTAGAACTAAAAGGATTAAAAGTGTATGGGTTCCTAAGGAACTTGTAAAATCTAATAATATTGTTGCTATGTCACCTTGGATTCCTAAGGGAACCAAGTTAATGGGAGCTAACACTCATGGACCCAAAATGATTTGGGTACCAAAAACAAAAGTTTAATATCTTTGTTTGTAGGGGGAGCATTGCTACAAGGCCAAAGCACAAAGTCAAAACTCATGGTACCTTGATAGTGGATGCTCGAGGCATATGACCGGAGACAAGAGTAGTTCATGGATCTAAA
Source organism: Hibiscus trionum (assembly GCA_030270665.1). Classification (NCBI taxonomy): domain Eukaryota; kingdom Viridiplantae; phylum Streptophyta; class Magnoliopsida; order Malvales; family Malvaceae; genus Hibiscus; species Hibiscus trionum. Next base: position 11,186,023 of record BSYR01000053.1, read on the forward strand.
GCCAAAAAGTGGAGGAGTGGTGACATTTGGTGACAACTCCAAAGGCCACATTAAAGGTATTGGCTCCATAGGTAATCACTCTACTATTCTTATTGAAAATGTCTTGTTTGTCGATGGTCTTAAACATAACTTGTTGAGTATAAGTCAATTGTGTGATAAAGGATTTAATGTTTTATTTGATAAAAATGGGTGCAAAATTGTTGACATTAAATCTAATAATATTATGCTCATAGGTCATCGCATAAGTAACATATACATGGTGCATCTAGATGACATACATACATCTCATGCATGTTTGGTAGCACAAAATGAAAATGATGCATGGTTGTGGCATAGGAAACTAGGACATGCTAGCATTAGTGTTTTAGAAAAACTAGTTTCCCTTGATCTAGTTAGAGGTTTACACAAGATTAAGTTCTCAAACGATAAAATTTGTGATGCATGCTCTAAGGGTAAACAACATAAGTCTTCCTTTAAATCCACTAATGATGTTTCTACAAGTAGATGTTTACAACTTATCCATATAGATTTATTTGGGCCAATTAGAACTATGAGCTTGGGTGGTAAATCTTATACATTTGTTCTTGTTGATGATTTTTCTAGATTTACTTGGGTTCTATTTTTAAGTACTAAAGATGAGGCTTTAGAAAAATTCATCACATTTTCAAAACGAACCCAAAATGATCTTGATCTTAGAATTTCTCATATTAGAAGTGATCATGGAACCGAGTTTCAAAATTTAGGGTTTGAAGAGTTTTTGAATGAAAATGGTATTAGCCACAATTTTTCGGCTCCTCGAACTCCTCAACAAAATGGGGTAGTTGAGAGGAGAAATAGAACATTACAAGAAATAGCTAGAACCATGCTTTGTGAAAATAATTTACCTAAATATTTTTGGGCGGAAGCCACAAACACCGCTTGCTATATTTTTAACCGAGTAATGATTAGGCCAATTTTAAAGAAAACACCTTATGAGATTTTAAAATCTAAAAATCCTAACATTAGCTATTTTCATCCTTTTGGTTGCAAGTGTTTTGTTTTAAATAATGGAAAAGACAACTTAGGTAAATTTGATGCAAAAAGTGATGAAGTTGTTTTCATAGGATACTCTTTAACCTCTAAAGCCTATCGAGTATTTAACAAGAGAACTTTAGTAGTAGAAGAATCTATACATGTTGTATTCGATGATAACCTCCTTCCAAGGAAGGATTCTTGTGATGATGATGATGTAGGAATCATAAATGCCTTTGATGGAGGGCAAACTTCAAAGGAGGATGAGATTCCAACAAAAGAAGAGGACACACAAGATCCACCTCTTGAAGCCTTGAAGGACTTGACTCTTGAGGAAAAGGAAGTGAGCTACCCAAGGGAGTTCAACTATGTCAAAGATGGTGAAATCTTGGGTGATCCATCCAAGGGGGTAACCACTAGATCTTCTCTTAGATTAATGAATCATGTTGCATTTATCTCATGCATAGAGCCTAAGAATATAAAAGAAGCATTGAAAGATGATTTTTGGATTGTGGCTATGCAAGAAGAGTTAAATCAATTTGAGAGAAGTAATGTTTGGACATTAGTTGATAGGCCTAGTAATCAATCTACCATAGGAACTAAATGGGTCTTTAGGAACAAACTAGATGAGTGTGGTAACATTATGAGAAATAAAGCTAGACTAGTAGCACAAGGTTACACTCAAGAAGAGGGAATATATTTTGATGAAACCTATGCACCCGTAGCTAGAATGGAAGCCATTAGGATGATGCTTACATATGCATGTTACCATGATTTCAAGCTTTTTCAAATGGATGTTAAAAGCGTGTTTTTAAATGGTTTTATAAATGAGGAAGTGTGTGTGGAACAACCACCGGGTTTTGAAGACTCAAAATTTCCAAATCATGTTTTCAAACTCACTAAAGCTCTTTATGGTTTAAAACAAGCTCCTAGAGCTTGGTATGAAAGACTTTCAAACTTTTTAATTGAAAAAGGTTTTGAAAAAGGTAAGGTGGACACTACACTTTTTATAAAAAGGTATAAAAATGACATCTTAGTAGTACAAATTTATGTTGATGACATTATTTTTGGTTCTACTAACGAATGTCATTGCAAAGAGTTTGCTAAGCTAATGCAAGGTGAATTCGAGATGAGCATGATGTGGGAGCTCTCATTCTTTTTGGGACTCCAAATCAAGCAAAGGAAGGATGACACCTTCATCAATCAAGAAAAAATACATCAAAGATATGCTCAAGAAGTTTGGCTTGGAGAATGCAAAGCCTCAAGACACACCTATGAGCTCATCTACAAAGCTTGACAAGGATGAAGGAGGTAAGTGTGTTGACTCTAAGATTTACCGTTCTATGATTGGATCATTACTTTACCTTACCGCAAGTAGACCGGATATCTTGTTTAGTGTTTGCTTGTGTGCTAGGTTTCAAGCTAGTCCTAGAGAGTCTCACCTTATAGCCGTTAAGAGAATCTTTAGGTACCTTAGAGATACTCCTTGTTTAGGTCTTTGGTACCCTAGAGACTCCACCTTCAACCTTCATGCTTATTCGGATGCGGATTATGGGGGATGTAAAATCGATAGGAAAAGTACTTCGGGAACTTGTCAATTCCTAGGTAGTATGCTCATATCTTGGTTCTCTAAGAAACAAAATAGTGTAGCCTTATCTACCACCGAAGCCGAGTACATATCCTTAGGGAGTTGTTGTGCTCAAGTCCTTTGGATGAAGCAACAACTCTTAGATTATGATATTAAAGTTGAAACCATACCCCTTAAGTGTGATAACACTAGTGCCATATGTTTGACAAAAAATCCCATCCAACACTCTAGAAACAAACACATAGAAATAAGACATCATTTCATTAGAGATCATGTCCTTAAAGAAGATGTGGTTATAGAGTATGTTGACACCTTAAATCAATTAGCGGACATCTTTACAAAACCTTTAGACAAAGAGCGTTTTTGGTCCCTTAGGAGAGAGTTAGGTCTAACTAGCCTATCTTGACCTTTTAGGACCTCTTTTGTGCTTAAAATTGCTTGATCTTGTGAAATTGCATGTTTGTGTGTTGTAACTCTTGAAAATATCCATGCATATAGCTAGGGGGAGTATGATTCTCTTAAAATATGCTTAGAACTGCTCATTCATCATTTGCATTCCTTTAGGAGGTGTTAGAATCGAGCTTATGGTTGTTTTTTAGGCCTAAAATGTACTTCTGGGCTTAAAGTATCGATACGGCCCTACGCGTATCGATACGCATACTTCATTAGTTTCCCAGAATACATTTTGCCTTAAACGGGTATCGATACGGTTAAAACCGTTTCGATATGAGCTTCAATCGTTTCGATACGGATTGCATCTGTTTCAGTACGATCCTTCAATGAGCATTTTTTTGGGAATTACGTTTTTACCCCCGTATCGATACACCTTCAGGCGTATCGATACGCGATTGCACAAACTGCTTTAAATTTGGCATTTAAAGTCTTCAACTTTTACCAAAACTAAAATTCTCAAAACCCTAAAAACCCTAGCCGATTTTAGCCTATAAATAGCCTCTTCCTCCCTCATATTTTCACACCACAACTCAAAAACATCAAGAGGGTTTCAAATCAAGCAAAGCTCTAAGGATTTTTCATCAATTTGGTGCTAGGCTTTTCTCCCATTCTTCTCTAATCACTATCAAAGGTAAAATCCTTTTCTTTTTCTTTTCTTTTTTATTTTATTTTCGTTTTCAAAATTTTTTGTTTTGTTTTTATGTTTATCTTCTTAACAAAACTTGTTTTTCAAAATTTCTTTTCAAAATTTTCTTTTATAAAAATCTTTTTACCTTGATTTTTTGATTTTTCAATGAGTTGAATGAAGAGATCTTAATGCACACATTTATTTTCTAGTTCATGGCCCCTTCTAGGGAGAGATCTTGTGTCAATGAATCCGGTGAATCATCCATTCCCGGAGAGGGTGCTCGTTCGAATCTCACCGAAATCTATCAACACTCTTTCCAAACCCAAGGAGCTCTCAACTATTTTCGTCAATTCCAAAACTACAAGATCCGTCCGGAAAGGGTAATCTCTATCCCTTTTCTTGACTCGGAGCGATTCAAGTTTGAATATCTACCTTTGCTCCAAAGTTGGAAGTTTATGGATTTTCTCTCCATTCCCTGGATTTATTTTCGTATTTTGGTTTTAATCTTTTATGCTAATGCCAAATGTTGTGCTAATCGTGATGGGGTTGTTACCTCGGTTAATTCCTATCTCATGGGCAAGAAAATCGCTATAGACGTCAAATCTATTCGTGAGATTTTTAAGTTGGAGGATGAAGGCCTTGATGATGAGAATGCTTTAGGCCATGTTCTTAGTGGTTCTGTCACCGCCTTAAATGCTCAAGATCGGATCCTCCATTTGATGGTTTCTTGGTGGCTTAGGCCTTTCGGAGGAAAGTACTCTACTATCCGTCAAGTGGATGACTTTTGGATTCGATGCTTCCGTGAGAGAAAACGTCCAAACCTTGCTCGTATCATATTTGCGGAGATCGTTTATCTTGTGCAACATCGCCACACCACTCTTGTCACTTCCTTCACCTATGGCACGGCCCTAAGCTACTTCTTTGTACAAAAGGATATTGTTGCTCGCATGACTTCCCAACTCCCCTCACTGATCCCATTGATGAACGCTCTCTTGCAAGGGGTAAGTTCCATTATTTTAATGGTAGTTGGTTACGTCTATCCGAGCTTCCATCCTAGGCCGCGGAACAATTTGTTAATCCACAAGGTGAACAAGTCCCTCAAGCTCCTCCTCCTCCTCCTCCACCTTCCATGGATTCTCTAATGACCTTTCTCAATGAGCAATTAACGAGATTACGTACGGATATGGCTTCGGGCTTTACCAGAATTGATACTCGTTTCACAAGCCTTGAAGCACGCATGAAAAACGTGGAGACTCGTCTTACCTCTCTTGAAGGTGGTCACAATTCTATGAACATCTCTCTCGCCACTTTCCATGATGAGTGGTGTAATAGCATGAGGAGTGACGATCCAATTGAGGATGAAGATGAAGATGATGAAGAAGGCGATGATGATGCTTAGTAGCCTCTCCTTGCATTCCATGCATATCATCTAGGATATTTTTATTTATGCACCTTTGTTTCATGTTTTTAGGATTAAGTTTGCTTTATTTTAAACCTATGCTTTGATTTTTTGTTATGTTGGATTTTTAAGTTGATGTTATGCTTTATTTTGAACTTAATGATATTTATGTTGCTTATTTATACCTTTGCCTATGTTATGCACTTTACTTTGTCTCAATTACTTTTGATCTAACAAAAAGGGGGAGAGGGAAGCTCACAACACTTAAAAATTTTGATTTTCAACTTAAAAGTTACCTAGCTCACATTAAGGGGGAGTTAATTTTGCAAAGTTTTTCAAAGTGTCAAAAATTTCAAGTTTTGGTTTTGTTATATCAAAAAGGGGGAGATTGTGAAACCTATGATTGATTTCGATATAATTGAGTTGTTAAGGATCAAATTGAAAAACTTGAAATTGTTTTCTAGGTCCCCTTAATAAGTTTCAAATCACCAACACTTTAAAACTGATTTGAAAAACTTAAACTCCAAATATTTTCTAAGTGTTCCAAGGCCAAAGTGTTCAAAACCGTCCAGGTGTATCGATACGCTTCCAGCCGTATCGATACCTTTTTTACAAAGTTGGCTACTAGAAGGACGTCTTTCGATACGCTCTTAACCATATCGAAACAACGTATCGAAACAGATTCCATCTGTATCGATACGCCCCTCTGTAAGAACTGAAGGAGTTTGAATGGTGTACCGATACGGCTTCACCCGTATCGATACCGTTTTAATTGAATTTTTAATTCGAATTGTTTTAAATGCTTTCGACCGTTGGTGTCAGTTGTTAGGTAACCAATATTTAAAATGGCAGTTGACCCGTAACCCGCGTATCGAAACGGAAACTTCCAGTGAGCTAAGTTGAGAAAAAGGTATCGATACGGTCTTATCCGTTTCGATACACTCCCTTTCCTGTACCGATACACCTACGTGCGTTTCGATACCCCCTCTTTATTATGTACAACAACTCTTTCTTTTTTTGAGACAGGTATCGATACGGCTCCCCGTGTACCGATACGGATAGCTGCAGAAGTGAATTTATGGTGGAAAGAGAGGGTCCCAACGGCTCTATTCAATTCCCCAACCACCCAAACAGCTAGAATTGATAGAGGAGGTATAAATTGAAGCTCTTTGAAGACCATCAACAACTATTGCATTAAAGACAAACATTCAAGCAAAAAATCCAACCTCAAGTGTGCCAAATTTCCAATCTCTTGTAATTCCCAAATTGTGTTGTATCCAATTCTTATTCTATCTTCAAATTTGGGTTGAGTGTTGTATTTCAAGGGACAAATTTGTATTAGAGAGATATACTTCTTGTCCAATTTCTTCTTTGATTATTTATGAGGGTTTGGTCAATTTTTGGGTAGAAAAATTTGACCGGTTGTGTAAAGGTTACCTCATAAGCCTTGAAAAGGGGAAGAACAAATAGTGAATTATTGAAATCCTTAGTGGTAGCTAAGGTTGTGGCTGTAGAGTTCATTTGGAACTTGAACCACTCTAAAATCCTTTGTTCTTCATTTTTAAATTGCCCTTTCACTTCACAAAGTTTTTAAATCCCAATTCACCCCCCTCTTGATCTTGATCATTCAATCGATCCACTCAACAAAAACCCGTACCGGTATAGTCTTAGATGTACTAATACGGAGGGGGTCGTACCAATACGCCTCAATGCGTACCGATACCCATGTGCTTTAAATGTACAATGACTCTTTCTATTTCAGGACCGTACCAATACCAGCACACGTGTATCGATACGCCATACTGTAGAAGTGCATTTAAGGCTGGAAAAGTAGTCCCCAATGGCTCTGAACAACCCTCAATGGTTAGCAACAACCATGAAGTTGTTAGAGGGTTTAAAAGACACCTCCAAGCATCTATGGAAGATCAAGAAACATCAAGCCAACATTTCTTTTATTGTAAAAATGTCTTAGTGCTCAAATTTCCAATTTTTGTATCGACAAACATTTGTGAGCTAAATTGTCAATGTATGTTGTGTATTAGGATTAGGTGAGAGCTTTAGAGTGCAAACATATACCTTGTGAGAGAGATTTTAGTTTGCTTAAAGAGGGGTACCAAAGCTTTGGGTAGAAAGCTTTGGATGCTAGATTTAGTTGTATAAGCCTAGGTTATAAAGTTTGCCTCCTAAGCCTTGAAAAAGGGGAAGAAATTCTAGTAAGTTTGGAAATTCTTAGTGGGAAAGCTAAGGTAGTGGATGTAGAGTTTGGTTAGAAGCTCGAACCACTCTAAAATTTTTGTGTCTTATTTTCTTTCCTTTCTTCCACCACCAACATCCAAATTAACTCTTCTCCACCACTTGGCAAGCAAAACGATTGAGGAATTTGAGCTCCACAATTGGTATCAGAGTATGGCTCAATTGTGAAGGATTAACATCCTATTGAGGTGATCCTGTCAAGCTCAATGAACAAACAATCAATCGATGTTCATGGCGCAATCAATAGACAAGCCACCATTTTCAATGGTGAAGGCCTATTGGAAGAATAAGATGATGTACTTCATCATGGCCAAAGACTACCGTCTTTGGGATCCTATTGAAGATGGACCATTCACACCTCAAAGAAGCAAGGAGGAATGGAATACAAATGACAAGAAGATGATGGAGCTGAACTAAAAGGCTTTGCTCATTCTATTTTGTGCATTAAGATCGAAAGAGTATGCCAAAGTCTCTTCTCTTCTTGTGAGAGTGCTAGGGAGGTTTGAGACAAGCTTGAAGTAATACATGAAGGTAAAAATGAGGTGAATGAGACAAAGATTGGTCTACTCAACCTCAACTACGAAAACTTTAAGATGAGCCCGGATGAAGACATCAAGAGTATGTTCGATCGTTTCTCCACGACCGTCAACGAGCTAAAAGGATTTGGAGAGGAGATTTCAGAAGTTGATTTATGCACATCCCAAATCATGGGAGTCAAAGAAGACGACAATCATTGAAGCAAAAAAATTGAAGGAGATCAAGCTTGATGAGCTCATCGGGTCTTTACTTACCCATGAATTGATGTCTCAACCTTTAAGAAGGGAGAAGGAAAAAAGATCAAAGAGCAAGGAATAGATGTAAAGATCATTGCTCTTCAATCCTCCACAAGCCATCAAGAAGATTCAAGTGATGAGGAAAGTGGAAATGAAGAGATGACCTATCTCTTCAAGAAGTTTGCCCGATTCATGAAGAGCGAAATGGAAGAATGCAAGCATGAATCGAAGAAGAAGATGAAGGATCCCCACATGAGCTTTGAATGCAAAAAGCAAGAACACACCAAATATGATTGCCCTCGCTTCAACAAAAAGGGATCATCTTCAAAGAAAGCATATGTGGCAACATGGAGTGATGAAGAAGACACCACTGACGATGAGGTAGCCTACTTATGCTTAATGACCCTCCAAGAGGGAGAGGTAACTTCTAACTCATCTAATTTAAATACTTATACTTTTGATGAGTTACAAGAAGCTTATGATGAGTTGGTTTTCGATTTTAAGGCTCCATTTTCTAAAAACAAAAAAATTGCTCTCAAAATTGAAAATAGAAAATGATTTGCTTTCTAAAACCAATCTCGAACTTGAAGCAAGGTTTAAAGATTTTGAACAAAAGAACCTTGATTTACAAAACTTGCTTCTAAAAGTTGCAAAGGTGGTGAATACAAGGCTCACGTGTCAACGACGAGGTCCTCTCTCGAAGCACATTGTTTCAACGCATGCAGCACAGGAAACATACATACGTCATGACCCACCACCACAATTACCAAAATCTTCTCCTCAGACCCACCAAAACCGCCCAAATAAATCCCCCAACCATTTTAGATTTTTGGTCTCGATCACCATCTTCACACTTGACCAATTGGGTTCCCTCAACAGAGTATACTAATTGCTTATTAGTTTAATAACCGATTTGAAAAGTAAAAAGGGCGTAATTATTGAGAATTTTCAAGTGCTATGTGTAACCAAAAGGAATCAAAACTTCATTACAAGAAAAATATTATATAACAAGTGTATACTTGATACATCCGTATCCAAGAACTCAAAAAATGACCTCCAGCGCCTCTACACTTTTTAACTCCAGAACTGGCCCCACGTCAGCAGCTCCCCTATAAGCAGACAATACTAGAAACAAAGATACCGGAGGACTGCACGGACTCGGGGAACGTACACTTGTCAAGAGCTACAACATCTTGAAAGACAACTTCCTCACCCATGTGACCGAACTACAAAGCCTACTAATGGGGAACTTGACCTAGTCCCGTCGACCTGCCAATAGATGTCACTAGGCTCAGTTTCATCCCATCGAACAGTACCAGTGGTTATAAGTACTCGTAGAGCTAGAGGAACGAGACATGGGAGAACAAGGGAAGCCCCCTCTTCCACCTTTCTCTCCCTCAATCTCCCTTCCTCACTTCTCTAACTACTATATTGACCGCGACTCTCCCCCTGAATCTACTGGGTGAACCGCATAATACCACTATAACCAACTTGTTCTCTATCTCCACCTCCCTTAATCGGTGCCCACCAACTTTAGGTATCAACAATTGGTGGGGTGAGCGTGGAGATCCTCCCGACCAAGAGAATCAACCACAATAGTTGTCGCACTTCTAAATGTTACGACCTCAACCCTCCACCTTTTATTGGTGACACTTCCAACACGTCATATTCTTACAGCTAGCGATGAGATCAACGGCAACGATAGATGTTGAGATACCACAGTCCACATGCAAAGCTCCATATTTGGAGCTCAACCTAAAGGAAGTCAAGAACATGGGATATAAATTTCTCACCAGTCATATCTAGGGCCATACCAGAGGATGACAAGATAGCAATTTCTCACTAGATCCGCTGGTGAAGATTGGCTATCCAGTGAGAGCTCAAAGCCATCTTGAAAAAGCTATGCCTTACAAAAAAAACCTTCAATCCCATCCAACCAATACAGGACGCCACAGTGGGCACGACGAGAACACCTTACATACACTCACAATCATTTTATGTTACACGTTTGCAAGGTGTCTGCCTGAAAAGGTTACGACCCTCGAAGCACAAATTATAGAAGCCTTCGGACCGTCTCACATAGGTGACGTCAGGGAAGCAACAACAGGAGCCATGTAGATTAGCTTGCATGCAAAAAGCTTCGTGAGAAGCCAATCTTAGCATGCATGAGAAACACCTCGAGTCAAGCTATAATGTCAACGCTATTTTTTTCGGGCCAAATATTAATTGGGCCTTCAAAAGCCCGTCAAACTGTTAGAGTCGCCATCGGTCATTTTGGTTTGGGTACGACCGAAAACTTGTAATACTGGTCTGCGTCAACATTGAGATCGTCGTCGAGTTCGGGAGTCGGTTTCGAGTGGGGAAGGATATAGCACCCCCACTACACCCAAAATTGGTACCGAAAGGTTTATGTTGTCTCTAAAAAAGGATCTCCAAAACACGATTAATAGATCTACTAATGCAACAACAAAAATGCAAGCGAATATGAAAAATGACAAGATATGCTTAAAAATTAATTAGCAAAACAATCAAAAATTCATTTTATTAATCAAACTCAAATTATGAACTTAATTAGACCTAACTAATTTTAATTAGACACTAATTCACAAGTTAATTGATGTATTAAAGTCAATCAATTACCAAATCTTTAAACAATGAACAAATTGGATATAAAGCGAAAAAACATATGGCTTAATAATTAATCAAATTTATGAAGAAAAAACTAATTAAAAGAGAACCCAAAGCTAAAGGCCAAAATCTAATTAAATTAATTTAAAATGGGACTAAAATGAAACGAATCTAAAATTAATATGCAAAAATGGGACATAAATGCAAAACATCTAAACTCAAATGAATTGGAAAGGCAAATTAGTCTAAAGCTAAAATCAAGCACAAAAATTAGTCTGGGAATAGATTGATTAGTGTGAGTCACCTCCACTTACCTAAACTACATCGTTTCGCTTTTTCCAATTAAAGGCCATTAGCCATTTTTATTTCAATTGTTAGTATCGCCTAAAAAACAGTATCACCCCTCTTGCTCTCTACATTTCACGATTGTCATCCACCGCCACCGGTGACCGTTCAACTCCTTAATTAACAAACATGCTCGCCTTAATCTCCTTAGATCGATTCTAGTCTCAGTTTTGCTAGAAAACACCTCCAAGCCCATGTATTTTGTTGAGAACGTTTTGGCTTCTCCTTCGTCGATCTCCCATATTCACCGTTAGATCAGACTGGATTTGAGATCTGTGGTTCTCCGCGACCTGTGCTTCATCTTCACAATTCAGTTTGCTGAAATTAGTCTCTGATCACCGATAATGAATTCCGACCGAATAAGTAAACTCTCATTTTCTCCCTTTGATATTTTCCTTTTTTCTAACTTTTGGCTTTCTCTCTGCATGTTACCTAATTGCGCTTAGCTTGGGTCACTGATGGTCCGGTGGTAAGTGGTTGCTACAATGTATGCATGGAGGTGTGAGCCAAGAGGCTCGATTCATGTGCTAGTAATAGAAGGCCTTAACATTCGAGTGTTGGTCAATGTGGGTATGTATGGAAAAGTCGGCAAGCGTAGGTGGTGCCATGACCTAGAGTTATAGTTGTGATGGCAAGAGCCATGACCGAGAGGTGTAACTGTGATGGAAAGAACTATGCCCGAGAGGCCTTATTTTTAGTCCCCTGTTAACTGTGACCTCCTTAATTCATTCTAATCCCCCTTTAATTCATCTCTAATGCCCCATTTAGTTCATCGCTCCCCCCGTGTTCATATTAGTATCCACTTTAAATAGAGTTCTCATGAAAGGTTAAATTGAGGTGGGGTTGGTTGTGGAGTTTAAAAAATCGTGGGAGGAATATATTTAGAAGTTGGTTTTTGAATAGAATAGTTGGTCGGTTGAGTAGAAGAGAAAATATGGGGACTTTAAATTGACTGAGAATTGGGGGATTCAAATGAGTTTGACCAGGTGAAATAAATTGGACTCGGGTTTAGGATTTGGTCATGTGTGGGCTTTGTCATAGATTTGGGTTTGGGTCAAGCAATTGAACCCGGATAAATTTGGTGCTTACAGCTGCCCCTCTTTGCTTATTGTTCAAATGAGAGGAATAGAGAAAAGACTAAAAAACAACAAATTTGTCTGGTAAATATTTAATATGCAAAGATGGCGCCCCCGCTCGTCCTGTAGGCGTTGAATTTGTGAACTAGTTTCTCGGTGTAAGATGTACCCTGCTCGTCTTACGAGCATTAGAATTCAAGATTTCATTGTGCCTCACTCGTCTCAAGGGCACTAGAATTCAAGAACTCATTTCTTGGTATAATATGCACCCCGCTCATCTCAAAGGCGCTGTAAGATGTACCTCGGTCGTCTCAAGGGCACTGGAATTTGAGAATTCATTTCTCAATGTAAAAGATATACCCCGCTTTTCTCAAGGAAATTGGAATTCAAGAACTCATTTCTTGATATAATTGGTGGCACTCCATCTGGAAAGCTTGATGACACTCCATCTCGGAGGTCATTGGTGGTACTCCATCTTGGAGGCAGATGGTGGCACTTCATCTTAAAGGCAAATGGTGGCACTTCATCTTGAATGCTTAGGGTGACACTTCATCTTGAAGGAAAATTGTGTCACTCCCTCTTGGATGTAAATGGTGGCATTTCATCTTGGAAGAAAAAATCTAATCATTCATATTTGAAGCACGATTTTATGTAGAGTCGCTCATTCGTGATTAAGGTAAGGTTCAATAAATGCAGATTCTCTCATTCGTGCTTGAGTTTGGATTGGATGTAGAACCGATCATTCATGCTTGAGGCAAGGTTCTATTTGTACTTGTTTGATAAGGAAACATATATATCAATGATGTATATGCATGTTCTCATCGTTAATGGTGATGCAAAGATTCTTGGGAAGTCTTCCTTCTCGAACCCAATTTTATCACCTCGACTTTCTTTTTCCTCCAATTGAGGCATACATTCGTCACTTCCATATTTTGACAATTCGTTTTTGCCCTAAAAAATTTGTCGCCAAGCTTTTGTCTTTTCTTTTCCTCGCCCCGTTCTTGATTCTATGCTTTTCAAATCAGAGTGACCCTTGTCAAAATCATTCTTCTATTCTTAGGATGATATTTATTTGGAAATATTTTTCAAAACAAAAAAATGTTCCCCACACTCAAGGCTCGCAATTGAAACATTTCTTAAAATTCAAGTTCTTTGAAGAACAAACAAATCAATTACTCTTTCAATCTTTCAAAATTATAGCTCTTTGACATGCGTCAAAACTAATGGTGATTTCAAGGTATGAGTCAATTTGGAATACAATGTGTTTTGGGATCGACTGCTTTGAATGAGACATGATTCTTCAAATGTTCATTGATTGTTTCAAAAATGGTCGAAGTATCTTCATGTGCAGCTTATGGAACTGTTCACTAACTTCAAACCCTTGCTCATGCTTCTAGGGTGAGTGGAACTTCATTGAACTTCTAGGGGATCATCTCTCGCATTCTAGTCATGCATATTTGACTTCGTATTCAAGCCGCCTTTCCAGGTTTTCGACTCAACTTCACCATTAGTTCAAGACGCCCTTTGCGGGTTTTAATCTTGAACCCTCATTTTATTCTTTATGTTTTTCTTCTTATTTTTTTATTATCTTATCATGCATTAGAACATTTAGAATTCTTCTGCAAACAAAAGAGTTAACTCTAGGAGGAGGTAAGAATTCTAAATATAGAATCTTCAACTCAAATATCCATGTAAGATCAAAATGGACTTTATAGGCATGTAATGTAGGCTATGGTTCAGGTTTATGAAAAAGGGATGCATAGGGCCAAACAAATGTTTAAGGGTGAATAACCAATGATCAACTGTTTCTGTTAGAATCTCGTTTTGCTCGACTTGAATATGCTCAACACATTTTCTTTTTCCTTGGATTGCTCTAGACTATCCATTTTTAGGTTTTTACCATAGAGTTCATTTTCTTTATTTCTCTTTCATCTTCAAGGATTCATGATCTTACCACGAATATTGGATCTGGAACTTCAAATGAGAACAAGTCACATGCTTCAGCTTGAATATAATCAGACTCAAAAGAATCATTTTTGACGAGGTGCTTCACATGTGTGCTTTCCATTGTGTTCATTTCATATTTTTTTTGTTTTGCCTTTTGTGTTTTCTTTTTGCTTTTTTCATTCATGAATTCAGAACTTTTTATTTAAGCACAAATCACCTCTTGTAACTAAAACACGTCTTCTTGTTCTATGCCCCTAATTCATAAGGCTTCTTTCTCGTAGTATGATCAGAATCGACACTTTATTCACGTGAAAAATATTTTGTCACCTTTGCCCCCAATGTGGAGGGTGATCCTTGGTTAGGGTTCAAATCAAAGAAAATTATAAAGCTCAACGGGGACAACAAATGATAATTTTCTCTTTTTGTGATAGGGAAAATGAAGGAATGCCAAATGTCATCTCATACATGGATATTTTCGCAAAGAAGTTACCTTAGAAGGATAAATATTCAGAGTTAACCTTGTGTCATGATTGTTTTTTCAAGTATTGGTCATGAGGAATTCAAGGTAAAAAGATCAAGAGATCTTATTTTGGTTTCAAGTGAAAGGTTAATATTGTCACATGTCAAAGCTCTATAATCTCAACTCTCAAAAAATCATTTCATTCATTCGATTTTCATAGAACTTAAAAATTTCAAAAATTTATCTCATTGTTCATAGCTATAGTTTGAAAGCTCATCATTAATTATTCACTGCTCAAAATTTATTTACAAAGATGATTTCTCAAAACAAATTTCAATGAAAAAAATGACAAAGGTCTTCTCCGTGTGGGCACCGAAAAATCTTCCTCTTGAATTTTCTTATTCTTCGCACCATCCATGTTTGATCGCTTACTTATGTGAGTTATGAATGAATGCTTCGAGAATGCAATGTTGATGCAACAATGCCTAGACGGTGCTGATTTATAATTGTCCCTTCATAGAATAATTTTTGTAATTTCGATTACAAAAACTTTCTATTTCGAGAGGCCAATCGTATATCAACATCTCTTTATTACACGTTATAAACATGATGCATGTGTGAAAAAAATAAACAATAAAACATGGTTAGTACATCATAAACAAATAAATATGTACAAACATAAATTTAATGCATGGTAAAAAGTATGTGCGTGTACATATATAGGTGACCACTAACAATTCGGCTTCATCATGGCTCGAATTGGGTGGGCTCCTATGGCTCATTAGATGCGGTTTATCGTTCTAAATATGAGTACCCAAACTATCTTTACTGACCTACTAAGACTAGTAAGAACCTTGATCCTCACCCATTATAGGCTCTTATGGACCAAGTTCAGTTTAGGGGGCTAACTTCTTTAAGCTTGTACGGAGGATTGACCTCTCGGAGATAAAAAGTATGTGAACCCCGGAAGCAACACACATTCTTGTACAGAGGAGTAACCTCTCGAAGGGTAGTAATTGCAACCACTTAAGCGGGACAAAGCTCGGGTTGAGAGCTTATGGTATGCTTGTGTGCAAAGGAACATTGAACATAAGGTGACCATTATTGAACAATCCCCGTAAAATAAGAAAACATTCAATTTTTATGATCACTAATAGTTCAAATTCCTTTTTCCTTTTTAGACAACCTATACCCTTTTGCGGCTCGACTCTATAATGTAGTCCCTAGTGAAGTCGCCAAGCTGTCGACGTTGTTTTTGTTCGGGCCGCATATTAATTGGGCCTTCCAAATCCCGTCAAATTGTTGGAGTCGCCATCAGTCGTTTTGGGTTGGGTACAATCGAAAACCTATAATACTGGTCAGCGTCAACACCGAGATCATCGTCGGGTTTGGGAGTCGGTTACGAGTGGGGAAGGTTATAGCACCCCCACTACGTCTAAAATTAATACCGAAGGGTTTATGTTGTCTCTAAAAAGGATCTCCAAAACACGATTAATAGCTCTACTAATACAACAACAACAATGCAAGCGAATATGGAAAATAACAAGATATGCTTAACAATTAATTAGTAAAACAATCAAAAATTCAATTTATTAATCAAACTCAAATTATGGACTTAATTATACCTAACTAATTTTAATTAGAAACTAATTCACAAGTTAATTAATTTATTAAAGCCAATCAATAACCAAATCTTTAAACAATGAACAAATTGGATATAAAGCAAAAAATATATAGCTTAATAATTAATCAAATTTATGAAGAAGAACCTAATTAAAGGAGAACCCAAACTTTATAGCCAAAATCTAATTAAATTAATTTAAAATGGGATTAAAAAGAAATGAATCTAAACTTAATATGCAAAATGAGACCTAAATAAAAAATATCTAAGCTCAAAGGAATTGGAAAGGCAAATTAGTCTAAAGCTAAAAATCAAGCACGAAAATTAGTCTAGGAATGGATTGATTAACGTGAGTCACCTCCACTTACCTAAACTACACCCTTTGGCTTTATCAATTAAAGGCCATTACGCCATTTTTATTTTATTTGTTAGTATCGCCTAAAAAGCAGTATCACCCCTCTTGCTCTATGCATATCACGATTTTTATCCACCGTCACTGGCGACCATTCGACTCTGTAATTGCCCAACATGCTCGCATTAATCTCCTAAGTTCGATTCTAGTCTCGGTTTTGCCAGAAAACTCCTCCAAGCCCATGTATTTTGCCGAGAATGTTTTAGCTTCTCCTTCGTTGATCTCCGATATTCACCGTCAGATAAGGATGGGTTTGAGATATGTGGTTCTTCATTACTTGTGCTTCATCTTCACCGTTCGCTTTGCTGAAATTAGTCTCCAATCACCGGCAACAAATTCCGTATGAATAAGTAAAGTCTCGTTTTTCTCTTTTTGATATTTACCTCGTTTTCTGACTTTTGGCTTTCTCTCTGCAAGTTACCTAATTGAGCTTAATCTAGGTCACTCATGGTCCGGTGGTGAGTGGTTGCTACAGTGTATGCAGAGAGGTGTTAGCCAAGAGGATCGATTCAGGTGATGGTAATAGAAGGCCTCAACATTTGAGTGTTGGTCAATTTGGGTATGTATGGAAAAGTCGGCAAGCGTAGGTGGTGCCATGGCCGAGAGTTGTAACTGTGATGGCAAGAGCCATGACCGAGAGGTGTAACTGTGATGGCAAGAGCCATAGCGAGAGGCCTTATTTTCAGTCCCTTGTTAACTGTGACCTTAATTCATTGCTAATCCACCTTTAATTTATCGTTAATTCCCTTTTGTTCATCGCTCCCCCGTGTTCATATTAGTATCCACTTTAAATAGAGTTCTCATGAAAGGTTAAATTGAGGTGGTGGTTGACTGTGGAGTTGAGAAAATCATAGGAGGAATATCTTTAGGAGTTGGTTTTTGAATAGAAGAGTTGGTCGGTTGAGTGGAAGAGAAAATATGAGGGTTTTAGTTTGACTGAGAATTAGGGGATTCAAATGAGTTTGACCGGGTGAGAATAAATTGGACTCAGGTTTAGTATTTGGGCTTTTGTGGGTTTTGTCATAGATTTGGGATTGGGTCAAGCAATTGAACCCGGATAAATTTGGTACTTACATATAACATCTCGAAATTTGGGTTAGGAGAATTGGGTTGGTGAATCGGTTCGATTTGGTAAGATAGGATAAATTAATTGGTTTAATTAATTCTTGGAAGACTTTAAGTTGAATTTGAATTTGAAAATCTTTTAAATTGGAAATTTATTGCAAACTTCTCATGAGAAATGAGAATTTAATTTAATGTTTTAAGTGACTTAATTGTTAGGAATGCATGCTAAGAATCTTTATAGACTAATTATGCCATGTGACCTTTTAAAGGTATTTTAAGTGTATTTTTATTAAAATAAAATGGTTTACTAATTAGTAATTAATATTATAGTTGATTAATTAAATGGTTTAACAAAAAAGAGAGTTGCTGGTTATTTTTCTATGGAAGATATCTTTTTTCATAAAACTTTCTCAAGAATCCTTTTCTAAGATTTTCCTAAAATCCCAATTCTTCCGTGGAGTCCTAAAGTTTTCTTCTAAATTCTTTTGTCAAATTACTTATATTTCCTATTGATTTCTACAATCGATTCTTAAATTCTCTTTGAAATCCATTTTCTCAACTTTGGAAGATCACATTATTTTTGGTGGCCATCTCTTCAATCCTAAGACCATCAATATCAAGGTATAAGATGATTTTTAATGAAATTTCATATGCTATGCATTCTTAATTTCCGATTCAAATGCATTTTAATTGATTGAATTAGGAAAATATAATGAAAATGAGTTTTGAATGATTTCTTGAAAAAGCTTGATGTGATGATGAAATCAATGAGTTTATAATTGATTTACAATGATTCTTTATGGGTTAGATGTTATTTAAACTCAATTTTGTAAAAAAGAATCTCGAAATTTAATTAATTGGTTTAATTAGGTTAGTTGCTCTTGAGGATTATGAGTTGTATGTTGGTGTTTAGGATTCCTAAGTGTTAGTTGTTGTTTAGGATTATAATTGATTTAAATTGATTCTTTATGGGTGTTTTGATGGTAATTGATGTGTATTGAAGTTATGGATTGATGTTTTATGGTTGGGCTTAAGTTAGAACAAAATTGAAAGTGAATTATGGAGATTTTTGGTTGTTGGAATGTGATTTGGGATTGATTACAACAATTCTCTATTTGTAAAATTGCAGTTCAACTGTCACTCGTAAACACCTTTGTGGCAAAGACCTGAACGGTCAAAACCCCCAACGGCTATTTCCCAACGGTATTTTAAATTGCAGTTCAACTGTCACTCGTAATGAGGGGGAGCTTCATGCACACAAGGAAGAACACTAAAAGAAGGAAGGCTTCACATCCTCCTTTGAGTTCAAGTGTGGTAAAATCTAGTTGCTTTATTTGCTTAATTTAATTTGTTTTAATTCAACTAGATTATCATGTGTTGAACTAACTCTTAATGATGCTTTGAGTAAGGGGGAGTCAATTTTAACAAAATTATCATTTTTGTAAAATTTGTTTTAAAAACTCTCCATTGTTATGGACTTCAAAGTTTTCAAACATAGTTTGAACCATTTTTGATATAACAAAAAGGGGGAGAATGTTTTGAAAAATTGAATTTTCAAATGAATAAGGGGGAGCTTTAATTGATTTTGAATTTTAATTCTCTTATTCAAAATTTATTTCACTAAGGGGGAGAATCCCAAACAATTTTTCAAGATTGGTTTTATTATATCAAAAAGGGGGAGATTGTAGAAATATGTGTTTTGATATAATAATTGAAAATAGTTTTGAACTAAATTGAAAAGATTTCAAAATGCTTTTAAGTCCAAACAACTTGAAAATATGTTTGAGAAATTCTTAAAGGGGTTTTAATGAGTTTTCTAAAGACAAATTTTACAAAACCACCCAGGTGTTTCGAAACACCCCCTAGGTGTTTCGATATGACCATTTACAGTGTCAAAAAGTTTTGATACAGCTCTGTCTGTTTCGAAACAGGCTTAATCTAGGTGAGGGTTTTTACATAGAGTTTCGATACGGGCTTCCCCGTTTCGATACACCTATGTGGCAAAGACCTCAACGGTCAAAACCCCAACGACTATTTCCCAACGGTATTTTAAATTGTAGCTCATCATTCACTCGTATCGAAACAATTTGTAACTATTTCGATACAACTCAATACAGTTTCGATACGGCCAGAGGCGTTTCAATACGGCTTGCTGCATCAGGCCTCAACGGCTAGTTCTGAAGAAGGTCGTTCCGATACGGTCTCGCCTGTTCCGATACGGTCTCGCCTGTTCCGATACGGACAGCTCCAAAACTACAATTAATGAGGGAAATAAAGTCTTCAACGGCTCCAATTCAATCCCAATGGTCCTCAACAGCTACAAACTCATTTGGGACTATAAAAGGGACCTCCAAGCATCAAGGAAAGGTTAATGCTTCAATTGTCACCAACATTATGATCAAGAAATTTTCTTAAAGCTTAAATTGTATATTTCTTGTATAGACAAAACCTGTGAGCTTAATTGTCAAATTTTCTCAAGTGTTTATGTTTTGGGTGAGTGCTTAGAATTGCAAACATGCACCTATTAGAGGGATTTCAAGTTTTCTTAGAATCTCTTGTAAGAGAGTGCTTTATCAAGCTTTGGGTAGAAATCTTGATCGTTGTAACGGTTTCCTCCTAATCCGAGAAAAGGGGACGAAATTCTTAGTGAATTTGGTTGAAATCCTTAATAGGAAGCTAAGGTAGTGGATGTTGGCTTTGGTTTAGAAAGTCGAACCACTCTAAATCTCTTGTCAATTTTCTTTATTTTTTAGCTTCCACAAAAACAGCCAAAATTCAATTTTCTCCACACTTGGCAAGCATCTCGGTTGTGACCATCGAGCTCAACAAAATAGGCAATGGTTAGAGGTAATTTTTGTTCAACTCCTCTAATCAAGGTTCTTTAATGAAATTCCCAAGTCTTTGGCTCTCTAATTGTGTTTATTAACAATGTTTTATAATCTAATTGATGAAAATGGTTAGATCAAACTATAAAAGATGATTTCTCAAAGATTTTCGTAATGGTACTATTTTGATTAATTTGAGATTGATTTTAATCATATTTTGGATGTTGAATGATGTTGAAATAAAGGTTTTATCATAAGAATCCCGAAATATGTTGGATCTCTAGTTGTTAAGATTGTTAGATTTGGGTTTTTGTGATGATAATGTGGTTTTGGTGTTGCTGGAGGTATAAAGATGCAAATAGATTGTTTTTGGATGTTAATTGATGATTAAAATTAGATTGAAGTGTTAGGTTTTGGCTGAGTTTATTTTGTAGAGTAATCGAAAGTGTTTTCGGTTGTTTCATATGGGCGTTTTTGTGTCTTTGGGCAGAGCAGTGAAGTGGCTTTGGTTTTTGGTGTTTTTAATGCATTGAGATGCATTAATCTTCTATTCGTGTGTGGTATAAACAGGGAAGAACGTATCAGAAGCAATCGCTGAAGTTCTAGAGCTTCAGAAGCTTGATTACGCTTCGGCAAAGCAAGCAATGCATTGTCGGTGAGTGGAATTGGTTTTAAAGCCTTTCAAGGACTTGAAAGCAAGGTTTGGACGTTTAGATTGAGTTTGAAACACTAATCTAAGCCTGGAAGTAAGTTTGAGATGTTCCGCTTTCGTTTCTCGGTTTTTATCCCATTAATTTTATGATCATTCTAATGATTTGAAGATAAAATTAAACCTATTGTTTTATGCATGTTTTGAGAAATGATTTGATGATTTATGAGATCCCATGAGATAGAATTATGATTTTCAAGAGATAGAAATTGTTGAGAAAATGTTATGCTTATTTATACTTTGGAAATGGGATGAGAATTATTTATATTAATGCATTGAAAAACAGTGGGTAATGATGAGAATGAGCATGATTAGATAGAGATTTCTACTTGAGAAATGGTTTTTAAAATGCATTGTTTTTGTTGGTTGTTTTGAGCATCCCTCACTAGGCATTATTGCTTACGCTCTCTTTTTCCAACAATGCAGAGAACTAGCATATTTGGACATCAAGGAAGCAAGAAGGAACCCAAAGAGTGAGACTTAGCTCAAGTATGGCTTTATGTTTACTCATTAGTAAAATAGTTGGCAATGGGAGGATGCCTTAATGTTTGGGAGAGTGTATTTTGATACTCCTTGTTTTGTGGCAAGTTTGAGATGCCTTTAATGACTTGTAAATGGCCTTTGTTCATTGATATTTGCTTTAGTTTTCATTTTGGCTTTTGAATGGACTTTGTGCTTAGGAAGCATGCTTATAGATTCCTTTAATGTTTATTGCTATGCTATGATGTTGGAATTGTCATGTATGATTGAGGTTTGATGCTTAAATATGTTGTATGCATGTTGGAAGCATGTTGGAATAGTTTAGTATGGCTTAAAGTGTGAAAAACCAGCAAAAAGTGTAATTACAGACCCATGTGTTTCGGTACACTTGAGCCTGTACCGAAACGATGAGCCTGAAATGTCTTAGGGGTTTCGTAAAATGGAAGGACTATTTCAGTACGTTTTGCTATTGGAATTGCATGTTCCGAAACCCCCTAGAGGTTGTTTCGATACGGGCCCGAGCTTCGAGACGCTCGACCTTATTTCGTTATGGGTGTTCTGATACAGGGCAACCTGTACCGAAACACCCAGCAGTTAAAGTGGTTATGGGAATCTTTTAAAGTTCTCTTTCATTACGTTTAGTCCCTGAATGTTGTGGATGCAATTAAATGAGCTTGAATGATTATTTTGAGTTGAGATTTGACAGAGAGGCATGTAATATGACTAATTCAAGATTGGTAACTTTAAAATGGATGAAATCGTTCTTTGTGGGTTTTTCTGGTTCTTTCACAGTGGAGACTTTGGCAAGCTCATGCTTCCTTGTGAGGCTCCTTTCGGCTGTTCGTCAGAAATCATTTCTCCCGATGCCTCTTGGCCTTACCTCTGAGGTCATAGTGGTGTGGGGATGAGATTTTTCTCATTGACGACGGGTTTTTTTAGGGTCTGATGGTAGTTTTGTTGGAAAGAAGTGGTTGTGACTCTCACTCGACTCCCTCTATGCAGCTCTGTACCCAAGACGCCCACCTCCAAAGCCCTTGTTCTCTATGACTTGGTCTCACCCTTTTTTCTATTCATCGTGCTTTCCACTTTTAGTTTTTGAGGGAATCTAATTTGTGGTTTTGGGAACCGATTTTTCAGTTTTATTCCCTTGCTTTTCACCATGTCTCTTAATGGGCTTGGTGCTTGTCTATTTAACGGAGCTATTGGAGGTTCCCTCCTTCTCCTTAATGTGTTTGTCCTTGTTCGAGAGTAATCTTTTTCTTTCTCTATCGAGTTTGAGCTTATTTTGGATGGCGAACTAATGACTAGGTCCTTGTTTTTTAACGGGGAGGCCTTCCCCTGACCTTAGAGCTCTCGTAGTTGCAGCTTCCCAACACAAGATTAGTTCATTTTCGTCGATAAGACTATGCTCTATGTTTACGTTGGTTCGATTTATGCTTTAGTTAAGCGGGTTAATCTTCGTTTTCTTATTGTTTCCTCTCCTTTTTTTGGGACTGCGACTTTCATGTCGACTGTCTTAGGATCTGCTTCTGGCATGTTCCTTTCTGTTTGTAGTGCAGATTGGGTTCGGTCTTTTGATCTTGTCCAAACTTCCTCTTTTGCACATCTGATGGTGTTTGGTGTATGTTTAAAGAATTAACAATAATTTAATGATGATCTTTATGTAAAAAACAACTAAGGAATCATTTAGCCATGCATGTGCCATACAGTTGCGATGATTCTTTATAAAGTGCATCACAAATAATGTTCTTTCCACTATTGCGTTGTGATTGCAACTGGTAAAATCGAAGCCAACTTTAAAAGTAAATACACAAGTGGGTATACAACATGCTTCACTGTGTCAACCATTTTTTCAAATAAATGAAAAGGTCATTTTATATCACAAAATCTTTTATCTGAGCAAATATTAATAATATTATTCTCAAACTAGCAATCAAGCAACATAAGATCTTATGTAGAAAATTCATAGGGATAAAATTGCGCTAGACGAATAAACTTTTTCTTATCAAAAGAAAAAATACAAGTCCCTAGAACTCAAGCAAGCCACACAAAAAAAACAACTTTATACTTGTCTTAAAGAAACGATTACTATGCTCTTGAAGTTGTTTATCAATCACCCCATAAAATAATTCAACTTGGAAATGGTGCAATTATGAAACATTGTGAACTTTTCTCCTACACCTCCCTAAAACAAGTATTTCTTCCATCTTTGGAACTTCAGTGTTATTTATTTCACAAAACAAATAAACTTGTTGAAGTTGTACTTTTGTTTTTATTCGTCGTTTGTGTAACAGTGCCACAGATTGGGTGGCAAAAAACACTCGTAATCTTACGTGTCCGATCCCGGCAGGATAACGGTCTATCTTGTACTTCTTCTCTGTTTTTAATGGATTACGTATGTTGGTTAGAAAAAAACATTGTGGCAAACATAGACAAGACAACGGATTGAATGGAAGCTGTACTTGAGCAAACCGTACATCTACTTTTCAGCTTTTGAAACAAAGTTTGATTTCAATACAAGAAACATCTCTCCGTTTAAAAAAAACTGAGGATGATGAAGCTCGTACAACATTACAATGGTACAAATTTACATAGATGTTTTTTGAGGGTACATACAAATTCACATGGATGTTAAATGCAAACTTAGCTTTTCTCTTTCCCTTTGCTTTCTTCTTTCGAAACTTTGATGATTCTATGAGTACAATATTCTTCCACACAAACAAATAAATAACTTATGGGTCGGTCGGGTGATCTTTCACCTCCTCGTCTGAAGCAATGCTGACTCCCTTAATACATAAAAGGAAACAAGGTGACAAAATGAATATAATTTAAGGCAAAATGATACTCAGCTATCAACAACAGCATCTGCCACAGAGGGTGGTCGCATCTGCTGAGCCTGAGACAGGGGCTGCTCAGATTGGTCCTGTGCCTGCTTTTGCTGCTCAACAAACCTGCTCAACCGCTGAAGCAGTTGAGCAGCCTTCCTCTTCCCCCTATCTGTACCATTTTGTGCCAAGTCCACCAAATGATCCATCACTCCTAGTGCCTCTACCTCTGCTAGATGTTGGTCTCCGGCACAAAGGTGCACCAAAACCGCAGCTGCATTCTCTTTGTTCCTCGGGGATCCATTTCCAATAAAATCTACCAAAAGTGGCATAGCCTTGGCCGCTCCAATGGCAAACTTCCCTTCAGGATGGCTAGCAAGTATTGCAAGTATGGCCAAAGCCTCATCCACCATTCCACCTCCAGGCTCTGTAAGTAAACGCATTAATGTAGGTATCACTCCAGCTCTAACTGTTTTACCCTTGTTCCCTTGGTAAATGCACAAGTTGAAGAGAGCCGTAGCTGCATCCTTTTTGCCCCTTCGTGTGCCTGCACTTAGCAGTGTCACTAGAGGAGGGATTGCTCCTGAGGCACCAATTGCCACCTTATTTTCATCCACTACTGAAAGGCTGAACAGGGTGGCTGCTGCATTCTCTCTAGCTTCCATGCTCCCCATCTTAAGCACCTGGACAATACCAGGAACCGCTCCAGAGGATATGATACTTCCTTTGTTAACTTCACAAATGGAAAGGTTAAGAAGTGCTGTTACAGCATGTTCTTGGGTGCGTGAGTCGGGTGTTAAAAGGAGGCTCACAAGCATAGGTATAGCCCCAGCTTCAGCAATGGCTACACTGTTATCTGCATTGCATTTAGCAAGAAGACGGATTTCACCTGCAGCCATTCTTTGGTCTTCAGGATTGCTGGATGTGAGCTTACGGAGGAGAATTTCAATCATAGCACGTTCAACGGGTGAGAAGGCAGATGTGGTTTTACAGGGTCGGGAACTACTGGGTCTTTTGGGTGGTTCGATGCCATTTGCCTCACACCAATGATCTATTAGACTACGCAATGCATAATTAGTAGTAATGGCAGCATTACTAAGAGTCTGTTGCGTCTTCGGACATGTTCCATGCCCTTGCTCCAGCCATTTCTCAATGCAAGACCGTTCATAAGTCTACAGAAGAGAGTAATGAAACCTGTTAAAAATATAGCATGAAGCTAACGGTAAACAAAACTTCAGCCTTTGCATACGTGAGCATTTCTCCGTAAAATGTATAATAAAATGCAAGGTTGTTATGAACATCTTTCATTCAGCACCCAATTTGTGTGCCAACCTCAAGTGTAGCTACTCCAAGAAATTTTAAATAGAGAATCACTTTATGACTAGGACCATTTTAGAATGAACTTTTGGACAAATAGAATAATGACATAACAATGGGATACGATGAAACAAGCTAGGTCAATAACCAAACAAATATATCAAGCAAAATTGAACATTCAAAGCAATTTAACTACAGGACGGGCAGGTGGTTTTCAAGACTGAAATGATAACTAAAAACAGAAGAAATCTAAAATAAATATACCTGCCCAGTTGAAACAATGACAGGATCCTTCATCAGCTCAAGGGATATTGGACAGCGAAAATCATCTGGTATAACTGGGGTCTTGTGATTTCGGTCGGTGGTTGTTTGCCCACTGCTGCTACAAGGAGGAAGATTCTTTTCTATTGCAGGAGCATCCAAGTTGGGATTTTCTGTCTGAACAAAATCCTTGATTTTCTTTAGTAAATTTGACATCTTCTCAAATATTGCCCCGGGATCTCCACCACTCGTAGAAACCATCTCATGTAGTGCTAGTGATTCTTGCGTGAGTTCAGCTATTCCCACTAATTGCAACTTCTCAACCAATCTCCTTAGCACATCTTGATCAGCTGCTGCATCATTGCTCTTGTTGTAGAGTGACAACAGATCATCATAGAGCTCAACATCAGGTGCGTCAACCCTTCCTTTAGCTCTTCTGAACTGAGCTAGAACAAGCTGAACCTGAACATAAAAATATTATACATGTAAACTCACACTAGAATGTGTTGAGACTTGAGAAAAGAATCAATGTAGATTTTGGTTGCTTTCTTCAGTCTCTCTGTGCTTATTTATATCAGTACCAGCATTGTATCTAAAATCATATGAAACTCAAGAAAAAAATAATTAAACATGATACTGTGATTGCTCGACGGCACTATATTCCATGTTGAAGATGACTGTGATTCAAATAATCATCTTCGGGCAACACATAAAGGGCCTAATACAACATAGCAAGAGAAGAAAGGTAACATGTAATTCTTCCAAACATATGTCTGGTGATAGATCTGTACCTGTTCCTTAACTTCATCTAATATGTCAAGATTCTCATATGAAATTCTACTCAAAGCCTGCTCCAACCGAGCTGTCACTTCATGAAATTTGTGCATAATCTGCTTCCTTTCTAGAACCTGCAAGTAGAAAAAAATAGTTTATCAATCAGCAGCAAAGAATCCATACCATAAATCATGCACATCCATGGCTTAGAACCCTGGGAGCCCTTCTTTACTGCCAAGTTCAAAAGTAAGTGGCATAAGGTGAACTTTGTTTATTAACCTTGACATTAGAACACCAAAGTCGATGTCTGTGACAAACTAACACAATTGTTGACACAGAAATGCACGGGAAGGATTACAAAGAAAAAAAAAATGCCATATATAGGGAATTCCAAGCGAAACTGATCGCCCCTCACCGCAAGTTGTAAGAAAGGAAACATAATCAAGAAAACTCACAAAAAAACCAATGAATATGGCAACCGAGTAAAGTATGATCCTTTAGAAAGTGCTCGGAAAAATATCATCAAGCCTAGGAACTTGGGAACCATTCATAGAGGATAGTACTAACCACCTCATCCCCTTCCCTTCATCTCTATCCACACCTCCTCCTCTAATATTTACAACCAAAAAGAACCTTGCAATCAAAGACCAGAAACAGAACAACCAGAACTCTACGTGCCGTTGACGACGAAAAAAAACTCCATAATTAGAATGAAAGAATCAATACCATCCAGTTAAAAAGCGCTCACCTTAAATTTCAAAGGCTTCCCGTTACAATTAGGATGATGACAATAGTTATTTTCTAATCCTTAAGTTAAAGAAAATTAATGGATGCAGAATTGAGCTTGTAAAACATAACAGACAATGAACGAAAATTACAAAAGAAATTCTCATGATGGTTACTTCGTGGTGCAAAAGAATATGCCGGCATGCTTTTTTTCTAGTATTAAATATTAATTAATCAATGAAATAAAGGGATCGAATCTATTTCCTTTTTGAATTAAAAGAAAATGCAGCACTAAATATCATAAGAAATTTTTATATTCTATTCATCTTCCGCTAGATTAAACTAAATTCTAGAATGATGTTTATCAGCTAATTTCAGGTAATATTGTTGCAAAAAAAAAAAATTCTGATGTGTCCACGCACTTAACAAGCTAAGTTTCCTCCACTTTCTCAGCAGCCAAACAGATCCAAAAGGGAAAGAAAAAATACCGGGAAAAAAACTCGCATACCAGGTAAATCTTGCTGCCTTCACTGCCGAATATGAGCAACTCCTTAGCCGAAACGAGAGCTTCTTTCAACGATACCAGAGCCTTAACCGTTTCTTCGGGGATTTTTCTCTTTGCTTTCTCTAATCTCCTCGAACATTGAAATCAACATCTTTAGTCTCCTAGAGAGATTACAATACTCCTTCTTCACGGCGCAACTATAGTCGCCGATTGAAGCTATTTGGTTCACAACATCGATCAAGCTCTGCACAAGCGCTCCTTTCTCTTCTTCCATTCCGAAACCAGATCTCATTAAACGCTGTCGTTTTCAAACGCGAAAAAGGCTTTGATTTCAATGGAGTTTCCGAATGCTAAAATGATGGAAAAAATCGTCTCCATTAAAGAGTGTATCTGCAGAAAGGCTGCTTGGACTTTTTCTTACGGGTCGGCTTAGTGTGCTGAACCGGACGGATATCATAAAAAGAGAATACTGACTGTTTGGTCTACTGTGTACGACTGTACGTGACCGGTTCAGCTCAGATCGGCTCGGCTAAGGGTGGAATTAGGACTGTTGATTTTCTGTTAAACTAACGCCGTTTGTGAGTCTGTGTAGCAGTCTTTGAACCGTAGTTTAAGCAGTTGTACTTTACTTGCACTAACATTTAGGGCCTGGCCCATTTCGTATATTGTTTACTGTTATGTAATTTTCAATGTGCTCCGGGATTTTGGACATTTAGCGAGGGTTTTTTTTTTAACCAAAGGAATCACTCTCATCCAAATGAATGTAACAATTGGATTAACAAATTATCCTTATAATAAATATCTATAATATTTAATTCGAATTAATTAATTAATGAGTTAAATATAGTTAATTTTAAAAAATATCTTTTAATTATCTTCACTCTAAACACATGCAAAATTCAAAGTTAGGTGTCGTTGAACTATATATTTCTTATTTTAGCATACACTATTTATTTTTTTAATCTTAAATAATGAAATATTAATACCACTTGATCATTAGAACAATAAGATTACCGATTTACATTTTGTTTTTATAAAACATTTTGCTAATGTTTTTCTTTCTTCTTTCATTTACTTTGACAAATCTGATTTCTTTGGGTAATATTGGATTTATAATTAAGCTTATTTACAAAGGTTCAAGCAAAATTTTGAATATAAAAAATTATTAATTGAGCTCTAATTTGATTAATATTGTTGTTAATGTAACATTTAAAAGACTAAGGGCGGTATTAAAATCAAACACTGTAAATGATCAAATTACTTAATTTTAAATTAAAAAGAACTTAATTAAGTATTTATATACAAAAGGCATAAAGTCAAAAGTAGCCCCCAACGTTTGACCTTTTGGTCATATTAGGCTTTATTCCTTTTTTTTTTGTCCAGGCAACCTCCCAACGTTTCAATTTTGTACAATTTTCACCCTAGTTGGATGGAAATCGTCAGTCAACAAACGTTGACCGTTTTGCGACTGACGTGGACTGCAGACATGGCCTACAGAGATGATGTGGCAATGCCATTTGTCGTGTGACGTGGCATCGATGCCACATAAGCAAAAATTATAACTTTTTTAAATTATTTTTCAGAAATTATAGCCACTAAGAAGATGGCATGTGGCATCTTCCCAATGGCTTTATTTTGGGCAAATAAAAATAATGTTACTGAGGGGACTCAAACACGAGGCGTAAGGAATGCAGGGCGCTCTCCAAACCATGAGGCCAAAGCCTTCATTTGATATATGTCTTCGCAAATAATTTACTTAGTTTATTTTGAGAATTATTAATTGTTAATTAATTAAAAGAACACAGTACACGAGCTATAAAAGAACGACATCCCCATCCCCCCCCCCCCAATTTTACTTACCCTAAAAAAATTCCATTTGTGAGCGAATATATTATCTCTGAAAGCCAAAATTTTCTTTCCCCAAATACTCTAGGTCGATCGAAGGTGAGGAAACACTTTAGGTCTTATATATCAATGGAAAAGCTGGGTTCTCAAAATATTTTCAGTAAATCTCAACGAGATTTCATGTATGATGGAGAAGAAATAAGGTATTATTGCAAAAAAAAAAAATTTGACTCCTAGAAAAGCTACATGGAGCGACTTAAATTTGGGAAGAAGGTATTATGGTTGTCCAGATTTTCCGGTAAGGATTCTAAATCTTTTTTGTTTGTTAGAGTTCTAATTAGGTTTTTAGTAATTAGGGTAGTATTAGTTATTTAATGGCTATAAAGATAATGCACAGTTAAAATTTTGGGTTATTTAAAAAAAATTGTTATTTAGAATTATGAAATTATTTGTTATTTAGAGTTCAAATTAGGATTCTAATCATTAAGGTTCTAGTAGTTATTTCATAGTTCTATAGATAATGGCCATTTAAAAAATTTGGTTATCAAAAGTTTTAATTAAGATTCTAATAATTAGAGTTTTAATGGAAGTTGTTATTTTGTTTTTGACTTATTGTAGAATGAATGTCGATTTTTTTAACGGTATGATGGAAGCATTCCAGAAAGAGCAAAGTACTTACTACTACAATTACGAGATAGTGAACGGATTCTAGCCAATGAGAATGCGAGACTTAAAAGACAGATTCGAAATTGTCGGACTACTTTAGCGAGTGGAAGCAATACTACTTTGTTGCATGATAATGACAATGTGCAAAGTGAACCGAAAGAAAATGGGTATTTTGAAGATTTTTAAAAAGAAGATGGAATGAGAAAGATTGCGCTTGAAAGAGAAATATAAGATTTTGAAAAAAGAAAAAGAACTATATAAGACATTGTTCATTTTCTATGTGTTTTGTGTCATATGTATTTTTGTGGGAATAGTGATTATGTTAGTAATTTAGGGTTCAAGAATATTGAGAGAAATGTGTTGAAAACTCTTTGTTTAACTATTTATGTATTTCCTAAGTGTTGAAGGATTTGAAGTTTGGTTGAATCGTTAATGTCTAATAATTTTCAAGATAATATCTTCTAGTGCAAAATAAGCCTTTGAATTCAGTTCTAAAAAAATGAAATTATATCAATTGCATGTAAAATAGACCTTTGATAATAAAATGGCAATGTCATGTCATGTACAAAATAAGATAATATTAGTTGTATATTGTCGCAATCCTTTCGAGCTCGATATTTTTAAAACTAAAACATGGAGTCGCCACCATTTTTTTTTCAAAAAAGTACGATTGGACCACTTTAAAAACGGGGATATTTTTATAAAACGTTTTATTTATTCAAATAACATTTTTGGTCTACAAAAACCAGAAAACAAGTTCGGGGGTCGGTTACGCGTAGGGAAGGATTAGCACCTCAACAACGCCCAAAAATTGGTACCTTATTGATTTTAAAAAATATTTTCAAAATTAGAATTTGCAAGTTCACAAAAGTTTCAATTTACTCGTTCGTTTAATGTATATAAATATATTTTAATGACCCTATTGCCTGGAAAATGAACTCCAATCACCATCAACACTCCTGGCGTTAACCCGTCATTTCCATTTGGCAAGACACATCATGTAATCCCCTAAACCCGGTCCAGAAGGAATGGGTCGAATCTAAGAAGTCACGATTGAAAATTAGTCCCACAAGTTATAAATCTAAAAGTTAAATACTTAAAAGTATAAATTATTCTCGAAAATAAATAATAAACTCAATAATTTCATTGAGTATAAAACGTAATCATATATCATTGTTCAGAAAACTTGATTATAAATCCAAAATTAACTTCATAGATGCATGCATTTAATAAAACCCAGTTTAAAAACAGTTCCAATGTCCATATTACACAAAAATCCCAAACAATGTTAAAATAATAATTCCGAGGTAACATAAAGGTTCGTACTAAATTATAATTTATCTGAATAAATAAGAGATTCTTCATGTAACCCCCTCGTCCCGGTCCAGGCGTCCAACCGATCCGAGTGGGCTACACGGGGATAACCGAGGCGAAACCCGTTAAGGCTTCACTTCGGTTACCAACCCAAGAAAACTTTTCCATTTAATATTATCTTATCTAGATGCCTTTATGAAACCTATGTGTGAGACGACAGCGGAAGCAAGGCTCACGAGAAGCCTAACAGCAAACAGGGCCTAAGCCCAAACCTTGGGACCCATTAGAGATGTCAAACAGCCCATTTTTAGGCTTGTGTTTCGAAACAGTCGTCACCTGTTTCGAAACACGGGCTCCAGTTGAAAAAGCTAGACACCTGTACCGAAAGGCCTCCACCCCGTTTCGAAACAGGGTCACGTTTTGCCTAAATGTTTCGATACCCGTTTCGAAACAGGCAATTACAGTGGCCAAAGTGTTTCGAAACTTGTTTCAAAACAGGGGCTCACAGTGGCCACACCGTACCGAAAACGGGTTCCAATAAGGGAGACCCTGGAACCACACCCGTTTCGAAACGACTCAACCCGTTTCGAAACACCTGCAACCTGCAAATTCCCAAAACCAGTTTGAAGCATCTCTAAACGATCACAAACGCCCTAAACGACTCCAAGAAGCATACAAGTCATACAAATACACTCTAGAGGCATGCACCCTATTGCAAACGTACTTAAAACACATAAGGAAACAAGATAGGGCATCCAACAAAAGATTATACATATCATAGACTTAAGCATTCAAGATTCATGCTTACACAAGGTCTTACACTTAAGCAATTAAGGTGACAAGATAGACATGGTTTACAAGCAACATGGCATCCAAAGCCCAACCAACAAAGCATATAAAAGGAGTCTAAACATGCTCCTCAACAAACCAACATCAACATGCTTCAAAAACATCAAGCCACAAATACATGTCTCATTGCTTGACCATTACATCATAACTAAAATACCCATACTTGATAGCTAAGCTAGCACCACAAAGCACACACTTGGAGGCCCCTTCTTGCACTAGCAACCCACGAACTACGGATCTGCATTGTCGAACAAAAGAGAGCGTAAGCATAAAGCTTAATGAGGGTAAGCTCATTAAAAACAAACCTCGACAATGCAGGGTCCAAGCACGAGCACAACCAAGGTAAAATGCATGATCTTACCTTCGATCCACATAGGCCAAAATACACATGATGCATGCACATATATTCAATATTATGCCATGCTCAACAAGCTCAATCCACATCATATGTAAACACATGTATCCATCCATATAAGAAATCACATCTCATATCATATTGGTACACATACCATCACATATTGGCACCTAGCTATGACTCGAATACGCGGATAACACGTTGGAACTCACATCTAACAACAACTTTACCTCACGGTGGGATTACACTCACCACCGTTCACACGGAGGGGATTCCACTCATCCTCATGCCCCATCGATGGGATTACACTCATCACCGACTATTCATATATATAAGAAGAATTTCTGGGCGAACCCGTACTCCATCTTGATGACTACCATCATCAAGACCACGCGCGCATTTGACTCACGTGTGCACACTAAACACCCTAATGATCGATCATTTGTACCCAAGCATACTAGTGCCAATATCATCCACAAGCCACAACCTCATTACATATCCAAATCCGTGCTTAGCACGTACTCACCATGATTAACATCATGCACATTCCACATGCATATAACAATGCATCATTCCATGCCTCAACTTACATGTATAACAACATATACATAGCCAAAACAATCACAAATATACATGAGGCATAAACACATTCAAGAGCAACCATAGTCTCTAACTAAAGCTTGGGATTAGGCTACCACTCTAATCCCAACTCTAGGTGGGTCTACCAATCCCAACCTAGTCCACATGCTTGAACCGAGTATTCAAAGACCATTTTAAAACATTAACCACTCACCTTCACTTCCAAGCTCAACTACCAAGCAACCAAGGTCTTCAAGCTTCCGGATTCACCCCCGATGCTTCACCAACACAAGTCCTTGTCTCTAAACAACTCAACACAATCCAAAACAACCTCAAATCAGCTCATACAACAATGTAGCAAACCCGTAATACTATTCAAGCATCAAACACAAGAATTCAAGCCATGAACAACCCCCAAAAAACAATAAACTCGAGCAGCCATCAAACCCCAACCAAAACTCATGATTTCAACCTCTTTTACACTCTTGAATGATTCCAAAACAACCCCCAACTATTATACTAACCTCAGCCCACAATTTCCAACACAAACCACACCCAAAACTCATCCCAAAACCCTTCAAAAACCCCATTAAAACCCAAATCCGGGAATGTTTATAAAACCAAGTAAGAATCACATATGTTCGACCATTTGGTTCATAAATAGCATATCTAACATTATTAAATCAAAATCTTTAGTTAAAAAAATAAAGGTAGCATTTTTATTCAAATCTCCCAAAAAATCAAATTCTAAAATCATGAACAAAAATGAAAACTAGTTGTACTTTCAAAGAGAGGAAGATGAGAGCAAGATGGGAATGTGATTACCTTCCAAAACCGAGCCAAAATGAAGAAGTAAAGAGATGGAATAGTGGAAATGGTGAGGGCACTCTCCTTGTCGTTGAAAAGAGAAGATGAATAGTGAAGAAGATGACAATGAGCTCTTTTAATCAAAAAGGGGTTTTAAAATGAAGTCCAACTATTTACGGATTT
The DNA here is from genome assembly GCA_030270665.1 of Hibiscus trionum. Taxonomy (NCBI): domain Eukaryota; kingdom Viridiplantae; phylum Streptophyta; class Magnoliopsida; order Malvales; family Malvaceae; genus Hibiscus; species Hibiscus trionum. Next base: position 11,220,702 of record BSYR01000053.1, read on the forward strand.
GCCATTAATGAGATGGCAAATCTCATTATTCACAAATTCCATAGAAAATGGAAAACAATTCAATTTAGTCCAACACAAAAATGTTTTCTTTGAAATCACAAGGTCCAAATAATATATATTATTATTTTAATTATAAAACCGAGACTCAAAATATTATTTAAATATTATTTCCACCCGACCCCTAAACCCGGGTGTTACACTTCAAGTACCGAGTCGCCTAATAAGTCTGAGTATTTGAAAGTAAAAACTAAGGGGTGTAAGCTAAAGAGCTTAGTGTTTCCTTTAGTAATAACACAAAATCAAAATAGTATTTCATTTTTCGATAAATTCATTTCTGAAAATAGAGTGTATTCGATAAATCAAAATCATAAATTTTATGATGTCTGATGCATGATGCAATGCCAGAATATCCGATATCATACAGAGTGGAGGTTTCCCTCGCCAGAGTGGAGATTTCTCTCACTTTTTCTGAACACAATTCCGAACAAATGAAACATAATATGATTTGTAAAATCATAAATCCGAACTCTTACGAGTATCATTTTTTCCGAAAATCAGATGCTTGATTTAAAAACACATTTCATTATGCTATGCATGATGTTTCAAATAGTCTCAAACTATAATTAATCAGATAATAAATCAAGCAAGAATAAAACATTTACTGAAAACACCCCAAGAAACACACTTTAGCCACAAAAGCTCTAATATCGAGAAGGGCGAGCCTCACGCTCGGATCTCACTGAATCAAGACCTAAGAGGTATGAATTCTATATTAGCATTTATTGCTATCACTAAGCCACTGACTAAAACACTAAAAACTGAACTGAAGATATACTCATGTGAAGATCTCGAAGAACATGCACGATTAATCTGAACAACTGGAGGAGCAGGTAACTCGTCAATCTGAAGGTCGGTACATGAACACGAGAATATTCTGAATCAGATTCTGAAATCTATAACTTACTGAATTTCAAGTAACGATTAATTAAAATTAGCAAAACAGAGCTTTCGGGATCTAATATGACAAAACGGGCAGTGAATTCAGATTTGGGGTGTCAAGAAAGGATAAGATGAACGTTTTCTGAAAAAGTCAACTCTTGGTCAACTTTGGTCAAAGTCAACTCCAGTCAAACTAGTCAACGGTCAACTCTGGTCAAACAAGTCAACAGTCAAACTTAGTCAAAAGTCAGATCCGATTAACAGTCAAGGTTCAATCAACGGTCAAGATCCAATTTGGTCAAACGGTCAAGGTCCAAAAGTCAACTAATCAACATGTCATGGTCAAACTAATCCAATTCGGTCAACAGAACTGGTTCAAGTGACAAATACAGATCCGGTTTAATTCACAATTGGGTTCAACCAACATACACAAATTATCAAGCTTACACAGCCCACCATAATCATACACACACAAGTCCAATTCTATCTCCTCTCAACTCTAGGCTGAAATTGATGGCCCAACACAAACAAGAGGGTTTCATCCCTTATGCTCATACGATCTAGGGTTTTCAAAACCCCCAAATCGGCGGCGGCACAACACAGGGCAGAGCAAATCGACGACGACAGCAACATAACAAAACGACAGTGGCAACGCAGCTTGCCGGAAACAACACAATGTCGGCGATACTACTTCGGCAAAGACAACAAAACCCAGTGGCGACAACAGTGGCTCAACTCATCGGAGAAGACAACGATAATGGCAACACGACACAACCAACGATCAGAACGCAATATACCAAACAATACTCACCAGCAATCAAACTGAAATAAAAACCTAGTAGAAGAGTGCTTACCCAAAACCTAACCGGAGGAGAAAACAACGAAGGAGATGGCTACGGAAGAAGAACCGACGAGTTTCTGATGGTCCTCCTCACAAACACGAACAAAAAAGAGGGCGAGAAATGGTGACGCAAAGAGAACCGAACGGTTCTTTACCGTTTTCTGAGCAATTGATGAACGAAAATGAAAATTGTTGTGTGAGTTTTGTGTGAAACTCGATGGAAAACACAACGGTGGTCTCGGACTAACAAACAAACGTCGAAAAGGCATTGGTCGGAGCTTCGTCGGAAACACAAGGGAGATGGTGAGGGAGAGATGTCGCGCGAGAGAGGGAAAAGAACGGCTATTGGTTTCCAAAACCAGATAACATTGGTTAAATACACAATCTAATGGGTAAAAAACAAAAGAAGCCATTAGATTTACTTAGGGTTTACAAAGTGACCACAAAATTTCACTCTTTATTCAAAATGTTCACCGATTTTCAGAAATTAAACCACAAATTATGAGTCTGAACAATTTAACCCTTTAATTAAATTAGGGTTTCCAATTTATAATTCCCAAATGTTGGGGTTACTGAGTTAGGGATTTCAAAATTTAGGTTTTTCCAAAATTGGAGAAATTTTTTCCAACACTCCTGGCGCTAAGCCGTCATTTCCATTTGGTAAGACACATCATTAGTTAATTTTCACTTTTTAACAAACAATGACTAAGTGCGTTAAAGTTTCTTTTTTAAATTAAAATTTAATTAGTGATTAAACCTTAAAGAAATGTCTATATTCATTTTAATTATTAGAATTCAAATATATTTAAGTATATTTTATTCCGAAATATGAAAGAAACCTTAATTCACACACGGCTCTAATCTAAGCTTCAATGACCCTAATCCTATGATTTTAGAACTAAGCTAAACAATCTAATGAAGTAAATAATTTAAACTTGATAAAAATAAAGAAACTTAAATTAAATAATAAAGATTAAATAGACAAGGATTTTTCAATAAAAGAAAAAAAGATTTTAAGAAACTTTTTATTATTTTATTTTTTGACTAATAAAAAATATATATGTAGATATAAAAAAGAATTGTTGACCAGATTTAGAGGAACACAAAATGCTATGGCTGAATTAAAAGAGAAAAGGGAATTTGGTGGTCAATTTAAAATAAAAAGGATGAGATTGTTAAAAATAAGAATTGAAGAGCCACGATTAAATACTCATGAAAGAAGGGTGCGAGTTTTTAAATGGATGCAGGTTAGCTAGAGGGTCGATATAAAAGGGTGATTATCACTTTTCTGATTATCACTTTTCCCCTCTATTCTCTGAGCTCACCATGGTGAACGTCCGACGTGCCGGCCACCTTCCACCGGCTCCGGCCGTCAATTTCGACGGCTGAAATTTCAAAAAAAAACCCTTCTCGACTATTAAAATTTTCCCCCTTTTGTAAGCCACTTTTCGAAAACAAGGTCACAAATCTTTTTTTTTCTGAAAAAATTTCCCAGAATCTAACGAGCCCCGAATCATATTCGTGTCATCGGAGCAAATGGAACAGCATGCACGTCTGTTCTTTGCAAAATAACAGTAAAAAATCCCTTTTCCTTATTTAAATTCGAAAATGAAAGAAAGACAAATTACCAGAAGGTGCTTGCTTTATTTCCACTGAAATTCTGATTACAACTTTGCCTTCTTGCTTTCGAATTCTAACGATATTTTTCCAGTATATTTTCGGTGTGTATTGTGTATGAATTCTGTGTTACATGAAATTTACAGTGAATTTATATAGTTAAAATTTTGCTTGAGTTTCAAGCTTGAATCCCGACTATCTTCCTCATTCGCTCATGTCTCGGCTCTGACTTTAAGCTGGTTGCCTTTTTCTCTCTGTCTTAATCCGATTGCAGCTTGATTCTTGCTAGAACTTCAAATTAGGGTTGTTAGATCACTCCCTGATCTAACGGCTAGAAAAAAGGTGTCTAGCTTCCCTATCTGACGTGATTTGCGCCGTTGGATCAAAGATTGATTCAACGATTTTCTTTCGATTGCGCACAATCAAAAGAAGGCATCAGGATTCTGGCTTTGATCAAATTGGGCCGATCGGGCCTTTGTAAACATTCAATTATTTTAATAGACCCCTGTATTTGCTTTTAATGGAACCCTTTTATTCTTGCAAATGGACCTTAACTTAATTTTAATACACATGGGCTTTTTATATACATTTCTTGGTTTTATTCTAATTATTATACTAATAATATAGCAAAACGGGCCAATTGCTTTATTAACATCTTGTAACCTAATGTCGCAACCCTTTTGAGCCTCGACATTTTGGAAAACTTTTAAAACACGGAGTCGCCACCAATCTTTTTGAAAAAGTGTGATTGGATCACTTTAAAGCATGGTTGTTTTAATAAAATATTTTATTTTATTAAAACAACGGTTTTGGTTTGTGAAAACCAGAAAACATGTTTGGGGTCGATTACGTGTGGGGAAGGGTTAGCACCCCTACAATGCCAAAAAATTGGTACCTAATTGATTTCAAAAAGAGTTTTCAAAAACGGAATTTGCAAGTTCATGAAGGTTCAATTTTATTTGTCCGTTTAATGAATATAAATCTATTTTAATGGCCTTATCGTCCGAGAAATGAAACTTTAATCACCACTAATACTTCTAGCGCTAACCCGTCATTTCCATTTGATAAGACACCGCATTAATTTAATTTCACTTTTCAAACAACAAAGAAATTTGGTGTGTTGAACATTTTTTTATTTATTCTAAATTAAAATTTATTTTAAAAGAGTCTAAGTCTTTTATTCCTAATTGGGGTTTGAATTTTATTAAGTGTTCTTTATTCTTTGTGAAGAAAGTTTTTCCACAAACAAGTCTCTAGTCTAAGCTCAAAGATCCTAAACCCTAAAGTTTAACCTATACTATCAAGACAAGAAAATTCAAAACTAAAATTTGGATTATTTTTTTGTTTTGAGTTTTTTTTCTTCTAAATGAACTTTTATTCGAAAATGTTCTTGTTTTATTTTTATTTTTAAATGATCTTTCTTTGGTTTCTTCCTTAAAACTCAAATTGTTTTTTATATTTGAAAATTTTCCTTTTTATGCTTTTATTCTTTTTTAAACCTATTCTTCTATTTTTCTTTGTTTTTCGGTTGATGTTCTTGTTGGGAACTTATCTTGTGTTGTTCCTAGTCCCAACTATGAACTAAACTATCTTAGGCTAGGGTTATTTTTTTAGTAGTTGTGAGAAAACGGGTGGATTTTGTTTAGGTTTTTTATGCAATTTAAGTTCAAGGTTTGCTTATTCTTGGTAATTATTTTTACTTGCAATTGAATCGGGAGAGAAAATTGTGATTGCATCCATTTATCTAAAATCGGGAGAGTTAGATCAAGAAATGAATAAGCATGGTTTTTGCCTAAATTCGGTGAAGACTAATTCGGCTTAGGAATAAGTACGAATTTCAACGGCTGAGAGAAGTGTAAGATCGTTGATGTTCACCCTTGGTTCACGCTGGGAGGTATTATCAAGGCTTGCACATTTATAGAGTTTCGACTTAGGGATAAGAAGAAGACATTGAAGAACGCTTTGTCAAACCTTGAAGGTTGTCGCCCAATTGCCCGAGCAATAGCTTAATTCTTTGCCCTGGAAACCACCCTACCAATTGCCCAAGCAGTCACTTTGTGCATTGCCCAGGCAATCGTATTGCCCATTGCTGCGGCAACCATTATGCCTATTGCCGAGGCAATCAAGCTTCCTCTTGCATGTAAAACCAAGACTGTTCCATTCGAATTCCACACTACGATGCAATATAATCCAACATGTTCTCTCATTCTGTCAACTCGATTCTGTAGTTTATTCGTTTATTTTAGTTTAGTCGATTATTCAACCCAAAACTATTACTTGTGTTCTTTTACTTTTCAGTACGGGACGATAGATTCTTGAAGTGGCACTGTAGAGCGTTTAGGTGTTCTCTAAATATGAGCGCAAGTGCACTCTCCTGTCAAGTTATAATATATAATATATCATCTCCCACAAGGATTGGACAGCTCGACTCGAATTGTGATTCCTGCATAAGGGAAAATAAAATGCACAAATAAGTTTAGTTTGTTTAAGATGAAAGTAAATAAAACACAAGTAAATAAGGGGAAGAGATCATATTGATAGAATGGGTCGGGTTATGCTGCTAATTAGTGTGAAACCACGTTGAATAAGATAAGTTGTTTTGCGCTGCCAGACTTTGCTGCCTCGGCGGGAGATGGCAGATTGGCTGCTGTGACGCTTTCGCTGCCTCGACAGTGGAACATACGATTGTCTTGGTGGAAAACTCGGCAGTACTTCAAGGCTCGGTAGAACGCTTCAAAAGTGATCCCACTTATGTCTAAGTCAGAATGCTGTTGAATCTTGAAAAGACATCAATGTTTGGTTCGTTCTCTTTTAGCCGCCTTAAACCCTAACCTATGTCTTGGCTGGATTGATCAACACTTGATTAAGGTGAAGACCATACTTACTCCTTTCGTGACTTCAACTCTCTCGATACCGAACAGATGGATAGTAGACAACTAATCTCTCGACTTAATTGAAAACTATGAAGAACATGGAATAAGAAAACCTTGAAGTTTTATTGCAAAAACAAACTTAATTCCTAAACAACCGTTCTCACACTAGTTTACAACATAACCCAAACCCAAAGAGAATTTAGAACATAATTGGCGGCAAGAAAACCTAAACTATGTCTAAGGGAAAACCTATGTTGTCTTGAAGTACAAAAGATGTCAAATATATATAGGCATTAGCTAGGTCAAGTCCTTCTTGAAGTAGAAGTCTTCAAAGTAGCTTTTGCATTAAATGCATCCTTTAATTCTGACTTCTTTGAGTTGAATGTTGACTCTTTCACGTTGTCTTGCTCCGCAAGTTAGCTTGTTCTCCTCCTTCGGCGGCTCTGCTCACAGCTGCAAGCATCAGAAAATTAAGTGGATGACATCGTTAGAATCAGGATTTTCTGCTCTGCAGATCACACTCCAATTCTCCAATTCCTCAGCTTGTTGTCCTGGGCGGCAGGTTTGGCGGCGGCAGCTACTTGGCAGCTATTGTCTCTGTCTGGAACTGCATCAGTACAACTCCTTGGTCTGCTTCCTCAGCATCATGTCCTCAGCTCCTCTCTCCTTCTACTAGCTTCTAGTACCTGAAACTAAAACTAAACTAAATCAGTGACTTTTTCTTACCAAATAACAAATAATCAATAAAAAGCATGGCAAAGTAAAGAATACTGTAAAATGCAATGCATGATCCTAATTATGCCTAAAATGTGCTTAAACGGAAATAATGTGAGATGGAATGTGCATAAAATATAGAACTTATTTACACTTTACACACCCCAAACTCGAACTATTGCTTGTCCTCAAGCAATGCAAACCTAAACATACTTGCCCTTTAAACTAATACGAAAGAAAAATTATGTTTTAAACTTGATTTAACACCTCAAGGCCGTGGCACCTGTCATTAGATTAGTGAGAGGGGAATAACATGAATTACCACAGAATTAAACTATAATGCCAGTGAAGTGTGTGTATAACTATGTACATGCTGAATCTGAAGAATATTCTAAGTAAACAAAGATGATGTCATGATATATAAGGTTGTTGCCGAGGCAGTGTAGTTAAGAACAATTAAATAATCATGGCAATAAGGGCTTCATCTCATCACAACTACTCTTCTTGGTCTGAAATTAAGATAGGGGCAAACTACAAAACCTCGAACCCATTGAGTAGAGTCACCCGTGAAGACTTTCATTCACTCATGCTAATTTGTCCGTCACTTCAAAGATTTTCAGATTCATAGACTTTGATAGCAGTGGAGTGTCCTTGCACGTGATTCTTCTTAGAGCCGGTTTCGAGCACCTCTAGGGAAAGACAACATAAAACTTTCTTTTCTGTCGTGGCAGTGCTTTTCTTTTTCCTGTTTGTTGCCTGCTACGGCAACTTCCTGCAACCATGTTAGATTTTTTCAAATAATTCAAGTAGACAATGTTTATCAGAAATTCAAACAAATTCAGCAAGTAACAATAGTGTTTTAATTTTTGGAAATTGTAGAAAAAAATCCTAAGTTTACTTCATGCTTTCCCCAAAATTAAATTCATTTTAGTTGGTGCAAAAAATTTAAAGTCGACTATCCTATCATAGGCACAAGTTCTAATTTTTTTTCCTTTTCAATTAATTCTTTAAGGCAAGTGCATTATGCAACCTAATATGCACTAAGTATGCCTAAACAAAAATGAGTGCTAACCCCCCCAAACTCGAGACGAGCATTGCCCTCAATGCACAAAATAACATAAAAATAAAAATAAAAAACAGTAAAATAAATACAATTAGGATAAAAAAAGGAAAATAAACTAGAGAGAAGAAAAGAAAAGAAAAAAACTCTAAAAGTTGGCTGAGGGTTGAGATGAGGCTTGGGTCTTGGCGGCAGAGAAGAAGGATGAGGATTGGATGACAAGGCGGAGCCGACAGAAGTCCGGGTGGCAGACTTGGCAGGTGAGACCTTTGCTGTCTGTGGCGGCTGGACTCTCTTAGGAGTGGGGCGAGGTTCTTCGCGAGGTGCTTTATTCTTTTCTGGCTCAGATTTTGACTCCTCGTCCTCTGGCTCGATAGAGATGATGTGCCGCTTTCTTTTCTTGGTTGCCTCCTCCGTTGGTTGTGCCGAAGGGTCTGTCGCCATAGGGGCTGTTGCTACTGCTGGTGCTACTGGCGGTTGCTCGACCTCATTGGATGCGGAGGTGTTTGCCATCGTTTCTGCTGTGCAGGCGGGGGAAAGATGCTGTTGATGCCTCTCAGGAGTGTCTGCCACCATGGTAGAGGTGGAGGTGGCGGAGTACGATGGGTAGAGCGTCAGAGATGGCATCTGGCGATGGAAGGCGACATGGCGGGCATCTGCTTATGATGGTGTGCCTTCTCTGGGTACAGTTGCAGCGACAAGGTCGGCGGGGAAGGTTGGCATGGTAGGGCCTTCGTTGGGAAATTTCTGAAAGAGATAGAACACAAAAGCCTCTTGTACCTCCCCTACGTACTTCATGAACGTCAACTGCTACTGCTCGATCCGTTTGTTGTTGTCGATGAGTGTGTGCAGCAGAGCAATGACTTCACTAGTCTGGGCAGCTTTAGTACTGCCTGGGGCAGCTAGTGTAGCTGGCTGGGCGGCAGAGGGCTGCCTGGGCATGATGGGATCTGTCTCTTGGGTCTGCATCATCTGTAGGCGAACTTTTCTGGTCCAACCCTCCTTGGCAGCTGTCATCTCATCTTCTGGATCGGAGGGCACATTGAAGTTGGCACATAAGCTGGTGATGAGAGACGGGAAGTACAGCCAGCCCTTGGACTTGCGGGAGCAGTTGTGGATCTCCTTGCATATGACTTCCCCTACATTGATGGATCGGTTCACCATGATGATATGGATGAGGGTTAGGAGCGACCTGTTAACGGTGGAGTTGTGGGAGGTGGCCAGCATACGCCATTTAATAAACATGTTCCAAAGCATTGGCTCGGGCAGCATTCGGCGGCGTTGCACTGAGCAGCCATGTTTTTCTGCCAACCACGACGTGTTGTGCTTGCACAGCTTGGCCTTTATCTTGTCGTAATCAGCAATCGTCAGTGACTGCCTCCATTCTTCGTGAGGGTTGTCTTCCATCTCTAGGTCGTAGAATCTATTGATGACGACGTCGTTTAGCTTGACTGGTTCCCCTCGAACATACACGAACGGCAGCTCAGAGCGGGGGTTGTGAGCATAGAACTCTCCGACCAATGTGATGTTTTCTACCTCCAGCTTTCGTCAGAACATCTCCCAACCCTTGATGTGTATCTTTTCGAACAGGGCGGGCTCTAGGCCAAGGTCCCTTGCCTGCTTCGTGTAATTGATCCCTTGTTCCTCCCAGTTGGCCTGCTTCGCAAACTGAGTTGTGTATCTCTTTTCATCATCACAAGAGAAGAAGCGTTGGAAGGTGGGTTTGGATTGGGATGCAGATGCCATGTGTGAGACGGTTTGGATGAAAACTTAAACTTAAAAATAAGATAATTAGACAGAGAGTAGTGGATTCAAGAATAGGATAATAAGGAGGTTTATATTTGTTTTTGGCGGATTGGTTCAGGATCCTTTGAGTTGAATGTGGACTCCTTCACGTTGCCTTGATCAGCAAGTTAGCTTGTTCTCCTCCTTCGGCGGCTCTGCCCACAGCTACATGCATCAAAAAATTAACTGGATGGCATTGTTAGAATCAGGATTTTCTGCTCTACTGATCGCACATCAATTCTCCAATTCCTCAGCTTGTTGTCATGGGCGGCAGGCATGGCGGCTGCAGCTACTCGGCAACTGTTGTCTCTGTTTTGAACTGCATCAGTACAGCTCCTTGGTCTGTTGCCTCAACATCATGTCCTCAGCTCCTCTCTCCTTCTACTAGCTTCTAGTACCTGAAACTAAAACTAAACTAAAGTAGTACATTTTCCTTACAAAATAACAAATAATCAATAAAAAAGCATGGCAAAGTACAAAATATTGTAAAATGCAATGCACGATCCTAATTATGCCTAAAATGTGCTTAAAACAACAATAATGTGAGATGGAATGTGCACAAAATATAGAACTTATGGACACTTTACAGGCACCAATCCACGTGGATACTATATCTTTCTATACTATAACTTGCGACGTGTATACTTGCACAAATTGTGAAGCACTCAAATCACACAACAAGTTTTTGGTGCCATTTGCTGGGGATTGGCAATAGCGACTTTGTTTTTTTTCTTGCACTTTTATTTTTACTTTTTATTGTTCAGTTTCTAAAGGGTTAACTAAATTTTGTTTTGCATTGATGTATGACCAGGGTTAACTGAACCCAAGAGTTGTCACACCGGCCTAGAAGAACCATCCAAATTTCTCATGGAGCAATCCCAACAATGCCCTCAATCAGAACAATTAGAATGCTCCAGCACTGGGATTCCAACAGAACATGCCACGGTAAACGATGCCGCAACAATCGATGCCGCAACAACAATCAATATCATCCAGTTCATTGGAAAACTCTTTAAATGCTTTCATGTCACAAACTAGTGCATATATGGCTAACACTGATAAATTCATAAAAAAACTGATGCTTTTATTGACATGACTGAGATGAGAATGCAGAATCATGAAGCAACTTTGAAATCATTGGAAACTCAAGTTGGGCAATTCGCACAGATCTTGAATTTGAGACTATGGGTGGTTTGCCTAGCGAAACTGAGGTTGCAAGGGGAACAACTCATGAGCAATGCAAGGCAATTACCAAACGAAGCGATAAACAACTCAAGGAACCCTGAGTTCATGAAACAAATGAGACAAAATCAAAGGAGTCGATTGCCTCGGCAATGCCCGGTGACAATGCCTTGGCAATACCCGAAGAAGATACGGGGGAAAACAAGAAGGCTTTTGAAAGTCCTGATTCAATGCCTCAAATCAAATTCCCATGCAAGGAACGAATTGATGACATTCGACTTCCACTACCGTTCCCACAAAGGTTGAAACGGCAGAAACAAGAATACAAATTCAAGAAGTTTCTCGACATCTTGAACAAGTCCACATCAACTTCCTCTTGGTAGAAGCAATCGAACAAATGTCGAACGACGCCAAGTTCTTTAAAGACATTATCACTAAGAGAACAAGAATAGGAGAATTTGAAATCGTTGCTGCAACAGAAGGATGTATGGCCATGCTGCACAACCGAATGCCACCTAAGCTTAAAGATCCCGGTAGTTTAACCATACCATGTGCGATAGGGAATCACTATGTCAGGAAGGCATTATGCGATCTTGGAGCAAGCATAAACTGCAGAAATTGAAAAACGAAATTCGCTGTTACCAAATCCCCAACAGTGGCGCCAAAAACTTGTAGGGAGTGAAGGTGTTCCCTTTTTGTGGGAGCGCAAGTGCACACTCTTGTCAAGTTATAGTATAAAAGATTTCGAATCCCACGAGGATTGGACAGCTTGTCTTGTTCTTTAGTTCCTACACAAAGTAAAGTAAAAACACAAGTCAATGATTGGTTGAGATTGGAAAGTAAATAAAACACAAGTAAAAGAGAAGAGGTGAATTAGGTTGATAGAGTAGGCATGGTTATGCTGCCACTTAGTGTGAAAACTGCGTTGAATTAGGTATGAGTTATCCTTTTTTGCCACGATATGCTTCCTCGGTGGGTAGATGGGTGGCAAACTACGACCCTGTCATGCGGGCGCAGCAGGTCACTGCCACTGCAGGGGTGTGTACTGTCTCAGCATGTGGAATGGAAAGACGTCATGGCGGTAAGTCTGGCAGATACTCCAAGTTCGACAGGATAGTCGACAGTGATCCCTCCTATTTCTAGGTTAGGATGCTCGAGATTGATAACTAGAGGACTAGTGTGGAACCAAATCAATCAACTCGGTTAGAGATCCCTTTTAGCCGCTGAAACTTGTGGACTAGTGTTGAACCAAGTTAGTCATGCCTCCCGTTGTGACCACACTTAACCCTTTCATGAGCCTTGCACTTTCGTGCCCGAAAAATGGATTCTCTCAAACGAGTGGCGTGGAAAGATTGAAAGAATAAAGAACAATGGATTAAGTAAACTTGAAATATTTTACTAAAGGAATAACTCAAAAACCTAAAACAACCGTTTCACTCTAGTTACAACATAACCCTAACCCAATGGAGAATTAGAACATGTCGGCAGATAGGAGCACAAGGAAAGTCTATATAAAACATATGATGATTTAAACTAGAAGTACAATGGGTATTTATAGACTTAAAACTAGGTCAAGTCCTCCTTGGAGTAGAAGTCCTCTGAAGTAGCTTTTCTTCTTTAATGAAACTTTAAATGCTGACTTCTGTGCTTGGAATATGGACTCTTCCTTATGTTCCTTAGCCCGCAAGTAAGCTTGGGAATTTCACTTCGGCAGCCCTAACCGCTGCTACAGACGTCGGAAAATCACATGAACGTCGCCGATAGAATCAGGAGTTTTAGCTCTACAAATTGCGCTCTGGTTATCCAAACTTCTATAGTCAGCTGCCGCGGGCAGCAAGGTTGGCAGCAACTTTACTCGTCAGGTGCTCAGCAGGTGCTCGACAGCAACTTACTTCAGTTGGAACTACTTCAGTACAACTTCTGGGTTTGCTTCTCAGCGTTGTGTCCTCCGTTCCACGGTTCCCTCGTTCAGCAGTTAGTACCTACAAGCAAGAATACACTAGGACAATACCTCTTGTTCACCAAATGAATGATAAGTTATAAAAGCAAGGCAAAACAACGAAATACTGTGAAATTCTATGCATGACCCTAATTATGCCTAAAATGTGCTAAAAAATAGTAATAATAAGAGTTGGAAAGTGCATGAAATATATGGCTTTTGGACATTTTACAGATTTCTATTTGACGCAAGTTGTTATGAGTTGATGTTGAATTTGCCATGTTTGGTTGAGGATTGATCTTTGGAGATGTTGTGTATATGTCAGAAGCATGTTTAGGTGGTTTGTATTGTATCAAAGTGTGTTAAACCAGCAAAATAGGACATTATAGGCCCAAGCGTACTGATACGCCTAAGGTCGTATCGGTACGGTAAGGCAAAATTGGACTTGGGGTTTCGGTACATGGGTTACTGTATCGGTACGGGTTAGTGTAATTCTTGAAGGCGTATCGATACAGTAATGAGGGTATCGGTACGGTTTTTGGTCTCTAGAAACTAGAATTTGATTTTTACAAAAGTGTACTGTTGAGTGTGTAAAAGTTCTATATTTTACTCCCTATTTAACTCATATTTCTGCTGCATTCAAGCATAATTCATTGCATTTAGGTTAGATTTCAGTTACACATCACAATTATATCAAATGGCACAGTTTCTACTGAAATTGGTTGTTTTTGCAGGTAGCTGCTGTAGCAGATGGAGGGCAGAGGAGAAGCAGACGCTGGCAGTGAAGAAGCAGAGCTGGAACTGGATGTGCAGCCGAAGAGGACGATGATGCCATGGCCGCTGCCGTGGCAGCCAAGGATGACAACGATAGTGAAGGGAAGAAGTGAAGTGGGCCTCGACAGAAAGAGAAAATTAAGCCCATCTGTCGTGGAGCACCCTTATATTTTTCCAAGCCCTAGACCAGAATGAAGGCCAAGCCCAAAGTTCAAGGAAGAAACTCCAAGCAAGAAGGAAGGACGAATTAAAGACTTATGCTCTGAAGATTTAGTCTCTAATAGAGTTGTACTTTAGTTTAAACTTGTATACTTGCCATATTAGAAAACTTGAACCCAAGGCCTATATAAAGGCATGTAATTCGACCTAGAGAGGGCTATAATCATATTCCGTCTTCCCCTAAACCCTAGTCATTTTCCCCCTTCTCATCATGTTCTAAACTTCCCCTAGGGCTAAGGGTTGATTTTGTAAAGTAGTTGCAAGGATTGCATTGTTTTAGGATTTTCTTTGTTTAATAAAGTAACTTCAAGTTTGCTTATTATGGTTTTCAACATCTTGAAAGAGTATCGGGAGAGCATTGTGAGATTACACATTTACTTAATATCGGGAGAGTTAAGTATACGAAAGGAATAAGTACGGCTTCTCCAGTTTATGGTTGAACTATCTTGGACCTAGGGATAGGACGAGGTTAAGTGGCTAAGGAAGAATTCAACAACATCGGTGTTCATCCTTCGATTCACGCTGGGAGGTATCTGTAGAACTAAGTTTTGATATAATATTTGAAAAATGTTTTGGACTAAATTGCAAAGAATTTAAAATGAGTTTTTAGTCAAAAACAACTTGAAAATATGTTTAAGGGTTTTAAAGGCTTTGAAATGGACTTAAAGTACATTTAAAGTGGTCAAAACCTATATTTTTATGTACCCGTATCGATACGGTATAGAAGGGTACCGATACGTTTTAGGGTTTCAAGCCACCAGATTTTCCAGTAGCCAAAACCCGTACCGATACGCTTAGCCGTATCGATACGGTGAGCTTTGAAATAGCCCAACGGCTAGTCGCGTACCGATACGGTTGTATCGCGTACCGATACGCCTAACCTCCCCAACGGTCATTTTCCCAACGGTCTTTTAAATTGCAGGACCGTACCGATACGCTAGGTAAGCGTATCAATACGCATCAGCTGAAGAAGCCCAACGGCTCTTTCCTCATTGAGACCGTATCGATACGGTTGGACGAGTATCGATACGCCAAGCTGCAGAACTGCATTTATGGTGGGAAATAAAGACTCAAACGGCTTCATTTCAACCCCAACGGCTAGTAACGGCTACAAACTCAATTGGGAGTATAAAAGGGACCTCCAAGCATCTTGTAATGGTTAATGCTTCAATTGTTACAACATTATGATGTCAAAATTTGTCTAGAGCTTAAATTGTTTATTTCTTGCTTAGACAACACTTGTGAGCTTACATTGTTAAATTTGCTCAAGTGTCTAGGTTTTGGGTGAGTGCTTAGAATTGCAAACAAACACCTTTTAGAGGGATTTCTAGTTTGCTAAGTCTTTCTTTGTAAAGAGAGTGTTCCTTCAAGCTTTGGGTAGAAAGCTTTGAGGGTTGTAACGGTTTCCTCCTAATCCGAGAAAAGGGGACGAAATTCTTAGTGAATTTGTTGGAAATCCTTAGTGGGGAGCTAAGGTAGTGGATGTAGACCTTGGTTAGAAGGTTGAACCACTATAAATCCTTGTGTCAAATTGCCAATTTTTCACCTCCCACTAAAACACCCAATTATCCAACTTCTCCACACTTGGCGAGCAAGAACGGTTGATCGAACCGAGCACCCTAAATCTCAACAATTGGTATCAGAGCTTGGCTCAATCGAAGGGGATTCACATCCTATTGAGAAGATCCGGCAAGCTCGATCAACATTTCACCAACCGGCTCAAATGGCACAATCAATCGACAAACCGCCCTTCTTCGACAGAAATCACTATGCCCATTGGAAGACAAAGATGAAATTCTTCTTGAAGTCAAGAGACTACAAGCTATGGGACATAGTTGAAGATGGTCCGTTCGTGCCTCAAGGAAGCAAAGCGGAATGGAGTGCCGACGATCGCAAGAAGATGGAGCTTAATTGCAAAGCCTTGCACATGCTCTTTTGTGCTTTTGGCCCAACCATCTATGAGAAGATGTCTTCTTGTGAGAGTGCCAAGGAAGTATGGGACAAGCTTGAAGTCACATACGAAGGAACCAATGAAGTCAAGGAGACCAAGATTGGGCTCCTCACCTTAGAGTATGAGAACTTCAAGATGGATCCGGAAGAGAACATCGAGAAGATGTTTGATAGGTTCTCCACCATCACCAATGGTCTTAAAGGTTATGGAGAAGCCATCTCGGAAGAGAAGCTTGTCCGAAAGCTCATCTACTCACTTCCCGAGTCTTGGGACTCAAAGAGGACCGCCATCATAGAAGCTAAAAATTTGAAGACTTTGAAGCTTGATGAACTTACGGGGTCTCTTCTCACTCACCAAATCATGAAGAAGAACAAGGAAGAGGAGAAGAAAAGGGAAGAAATTAGAGCTATGGGAGAGAAGAAGATCAAAGGGCTTGGCATCAATGCAAGTGCCATGGCTCTCAAATCCTCCACATGCCATCATGTAGATTCAAGTGAGGAGGATAGTGAAGACGAAGAGATGGCCTATCTCTTCAACAAATTCGCCCGGTTCATGAAGAGCAAAATGGAAAAATCCAAGCTTGAATCGGTGAAGAAGATGAAGGACTCCCATAAATCCAAAAAGAAGGGATCATCTTCAAAACAAGCATATGTGGCCACATGGAGTGATGAAGACTCCACCGATGATGAAGTAGCCCACCTATGCTTGATGGCCCTCAATGAGGGGGAGGTAACTTCTAACTCATCCATTTCAAATTCTTATACATTTGATGAGTTACAAGATGCCTATGATGATTTGATTTTGGAATTCAAGGCATCATTTTCTAAAAACAAAAAGTTGATTTCAAAAATAAAATTTGAAAATGATTTGCTTTCCAAAACAAATCTTGAACTTGAAGCAAGATTAAAAGATTTTGAACAAAAATGT
Source organism: Hibiscus trionum (assembly GCA_030270665.1). NCBI lineage: Eukaryota > Viridiplantae > Streptophyta > Magnoliopsida > Malvales > Malvaceae > Hibiscus > Hibiscus trionum. The sequence goes on from BSYR01000053.1 coordinate 11,237,523, forward strand.
TTTGATTTACAAAATTTGCTTCTCAAAGTTCAAAAAGAAAAAGATTTGATTTCCAATGAACTTGAAAAGAAAAATAGTTTTGGAAAATCAAACTTTTATGTAAGACAATCTAGTGCCCCTAGATTTGTGAATGGAAAATGTTTTAGAAGTGTTTGGGTCCCAAAAGGACTAACCACTTCAACTAAAAAGGATAAAATTGAGAAATGGATTCCTAAGGGGACTAAATTTTGTGCCACTAATGTCTATGGATCCAAAGCAATTTGGATACCAAAAATTACTTGATTGTCTTTTGCTAGGTGTGATGGAGAGTAATCAACAAGTCAAAAATTGAGGGGGAGCTCCATGCACAAAAAGGAAGAACACTTGAAGAAGGAAGGCTTCACATCCTCCCTTGTGTTCAAGTGTGGTAATATCTAGTTGCTTTAGTGTTTATTTGATTTATTTTCATGTATGTCAACTAGATAATCATATATGTTGAACTAACATTCTCATGATGCTTTGAGTAAGGGGGAGCCAATTTTAAACCAAAATTTTAAGTGTGTCAAAATTTTTTTTTTGCCTCCTATGTTATCTTGAACTTAAATTTCATTTTAAATTCTTTTTGATATAACAAAAAGGGGGAGAAATGGTTGAATTTTCAAATGAATAAGGGGGAGCTTTACTTGTTTTCATTTGTAATCTCTTATTCACAATTTTAATTAAAGTCAAAGGGGGAGAATTCCAAACAATTTTTCAAGTTGGTTTTATTATATCAAAAAGGGGGAAATTGTAGAACTAAGTTTTGATATAATATTTGAAAAATGTTTTGGACTAAATTGCAAAGAATTTAAAATGAGTTTTTAGTCAAAAACAACTTGAAAATATGTTTAAGGGTTTTAAAGGCTTTGAAATGGACTTAAAGTACATTTAAAGTGGTCAAAACCTGTATTTTTATGTACCCGTATCGATACGGTATAGAAGGGTACCGATACGTTTTAGGGTTTCAAGCCACCAGATTTTCCAGTAGCCAAAACCCGTACCGATACGCTTAGCCGTATCGATACGGTGAGCTTTGAAATAGCCCAACGGCTAGTCGCGTACCGATACGGTTGTATCGCGTACCGATACGCCTAACCTCCCCAACGGTCATTTTCCCAACGGTCTTTTAAATTGCAGGACCGTACCGATACGCTAGGTAAACGTATCGATACGCATCAGCTGAAGAAGCCCAACGGCTCTTTCCTCATTGAGACCGTATCGATACGGTTGGACGAGTATCGATACGCCAAGCTGCAGAACTGCATTTATGGTGGGAAATAAAGACTCAAACGGCTCCATTTCAATCCCAACGGCTAGTAACGGCTACAAACTCAATTGGGAGTATAAAAGGGACCTCCAAGCATCTTGTAATGGTTAATGCTTCAATTGTTACAACATTATGATGTCAAAATTTGTCTAGAGCTTAAATTGTTTATTTCTTGCTTAGACAACACTTGTGAGCTTACATTGTTAAATTTGCTCAAGTGTCTAGGTTTTGGGTGAGTGCTTAGAATTGCAAACAAACACCTTTTAGAGGGATTTCTAGTTTGCTAAGTCTTTCTTTGTAAAGAGAGTGTTCCTCCAAGCTTTGGGTAGAAAGCTTTGAGGGTTGTAACGGTTTCCTCCTAATCCGAGAAAAGGGGACAAAATTCTTAGTGAATTTGTTGGAAATCCTTAGTGGGGAGCTAAGGTAGTGGATGTAGACCTTGGTTAGAAGGTTGAACCACTATAAATCTTTGTGTCAAATTGCCAATTTTTCACCTCCCACTAAAACACCCAATTATCCAACTTCTCCACATTTGGCGAGCAAGAACGGTTGATCGAATCGAGCACCCTAAATCTCAACAGTATCATCAAAGATGTGTTCATCGACAGGCTTGGACCTAGGGATAGGCCAAGGCACAGCAGGGATTCTTGCCAAGCTTGAAGTACATAGTTGTGTGATCGCTTCCGCGACTAACAACAGACCGCTGCCGTGACAGGTGCTGCCGCGATAGGCACAACGACAGAACAGATATTCCTAGACTTTACAACACCTACACTACTGAGCAATTCAATACTGGCCCATTCTCTCTACCCTGATTTCAATACTCTTTTATTTTCAGTATTCTTTATTATCTCGTGACAAACATTTAAACTATTTCTTTTTTCTCTACTGCAGTAATTCTAGGTTGAAGCTATTAGCCCAGTCCCTGTGGAGACGATATCCGATACTTACGTATGACTTTACTACTTGCGTCGTGTACAGTTGCACTGCATTGCGATAGACACTTTTACACGCAACATGTACCGGTACACGTATGTGTACCGGTACGGTGTGCCATTATTGGTAGTTAATGTGTGTTGAGATTCTACTTTCTTACTTTTTAGTCTCTGAATGTTGTGGATGCAATTAAATGAGTTTGAATGATCGAGTTGAGCTGAGATTTGACACCATGGCGTGAAATATGACTAATTAAAGAGAAATAACTTAAATTTGGTTGAAGTCCCTGTAATTTGTTAAAATTACAAATTGGTCCCTAACTTATGTTACAAGCAATCGAATGCCAATTCCTTGTATGTTTGAATTGAAGATTCTTCCGATGTAAGTGTGAATCACATAGTATGATAATGTGCATCTAGACAAGATAAAAAGAATAAAATAGGGTCATTTATTAAGGTAAACCTTCCCGATTTACTTCAATATTCCCTGTGTGACCTGTTCGGTTCAGTCTCGCGTCTAGGCCGGGTTGAGGGGGTTACAGCGTTTGATGTTGTGAGTCGAGGTGTAACGGTGAATGATCATTACCTGCTTCCTCTGGGTTGTCAATATTTAAATTATATGAAGAGTTTTAAGGTTTCTGTATGATCGTTCAGAATTTGAGTATCAGAAGTTGGAGGTTAAAGAGAAGTCGGGATGAAGATTGGATTCGATGTCATGATTGGACTTTAAGGTGTACATCGTTATAATCTTGAGTTTGATGATTTGAGTGCTTGCTCTACCGAGTTCTTGAGATGGGTTGTGTAAAACAATGATAATTTTATCAGAGTAGCGCAATGGAAACATGGGTTATCGGCTATGGTTACGTGGAACCAGGATTCTTATGTTGTAACAAATCTTGTTGGAAAATTGTTGAAGGCTTGTTAGAGTTTCAATATAATTGTTCGTTGGAATTTGTGGTTGAGTTGGACAAAACATTTGAACATTTGATGGCAGTTGGATGAGTTTTGATCTCTAGTAAAGTTCGTAAGCAGCAAGAGTTTTCTTTTGGAATCAAAGTGGCTCGATTTGTGGGATTGCATGATCATGAGTTAGACTCGAGTTGGGGCGAGATCTAGTTAAGTGAATTGCTAAGTTTCGTCTCGACTAGCCAGGTTAGAAAGAAGGGTTATTAATTCAAGGTAGATTGGCGGTAGAGTTCGGTTGTTAGAGTTTCACTTGCTCTTGGAAACGTTAGGTCATGGTGGTGATAAATGATAAATAAGTGTTCCTAGTAGGGTACCTTGAAGAGGTGTTGTGTTCCGGACATAGATGAAGTCTGAGTACGAAAGTTTTGGAACCACGGATGTTGGAAGAGAGGGTTGTTAACCGGGATAAAATTCATCTGAAATGAGGTCTTTGTGTTGATGCTTGGATAGTATTGTTGAGTTTATCCTATGTTGTTTTGCTTTAGATTTCGATATGCGTGTGGCTTGATTGTCGGAAATGAATCATTGAGAATTCATGAGAATGGTGTTGAGTAGTACAGTGTTGTGAGCTTTCGCTAAGGAAGTTTAGTGAAGAAATTTTAGAATCAAGTTGAATGTATGCGAGATGGGAAATGGTTGGATCTAATATGGTTGCACCAACTCCCTTCCTTTAAATTTTGAGGACAAAATTTCTTTTTAGGAGGGAGAGTTGTAACAACCCAAATTTCTGAGTCAAAATTTGGGCGTTGACTCGAGATATGGACCTTCATGTTAGATTGGGTATTTGGAACCTTTGGGCCAAGTTGGGCCTTGGTGGATGAGAATTTGGCTATGTGGGCTTGAGAGGTGATCATTTTGTAAGAAATGTAAACGTTGGGGGTTTTATGTTGGGATTGTACCCATGTTCAAATAAAAGGCTAATCTTTCTTTTATTGTTTTTGTCCTCACGTGGGCTTTTGGGGGGACAAACACCCATTTGGTGAGATCACCATCCCACACCATTTCTTTATCTCCTTTTCTTCGTCCATTTTCTCCATGGAAACTCCATAGCCAAAGATCTTAAAGACCCAAAATTTGGTGTTCATTTCTTCTAACCAAGATTCAAAATCAAAGTATGTTAATCACCATTCCAAGAGTTTCATGAAAAGGGTCTTATTTTCTTTAAAAGGTGAGTTTTTCTTTGATGGGTTTTTGAGGTTTAAGCTTTTCTAGAGGTGTAAGGTTATAAATTTTGAGCTAAGCTTATCCCTAGTGGTTACCTCAAGTCTTGATTCGTTTTTCTTACTGTTTTGGCAAGAAGAGGTGTTTTGGGGGGTTTCATCAAACTTGGATCAAAAGAGAAGTTGAAGGGTTTTGCTTGGGAGCTTGAATTCGGGATTTCTAGCTTAAGGTCAGTACATCTCTAACTCATACACTTCTTGAATATCATAATGTGATTGTTTTCCTTACTTTGTGGTTTAAGGTTGCTAGCTTGGTGTTAAGGTAGCTTATAGCCTTATTAATGGTAAATCACGACTTAAGTATTAGCAAGGTGTAAAAATGGTAGTAAACCGCCCTAATTAACTCTCATAAGACGTATGATTAAGTTAAGGGGTTAAAGGTTACGTTTTAGGGCTTGGGGTGTGATTTTTTGAGCCTTGGAATCCATTTCTAGGCTTGGTACCTTACACGAGGAGCCCGTACCGGGTACACGGGGAAATTTAAGTTTTCCAATAAGCTTTTCTAGTATCGGTACGATGTTTTTTTAATATTGGTACGATGTTTTCCAGTATCGATACGCTACATACATACA